>QJPP01002249.1:0-364710 GCA_003996215.1 Jaltomata sinuosa
AGGAAGTATGATAAAACATAAAGCGAGAAAT
Organism: Jaltomata sinuosa; assembly: GCA_003996215.1. Lineage (NCBI taxonomy): Eukaryota > Viridiplantae > Streptophyta > Magnoliopsida > Solanales > Solanaceae > Jaltomata > Jaltomata sinuosa. Next base: position 32 of record QJPP01002249.1, read on the forward strand.
ATAAAATTACAAATATGGGATAAAGTATTAACAATAGAAGAAATATATAGTTATGAATTTACAAATAAAGATATACTCTTAGGAATGCCTTTTTTAGAAAAACTATATCCACATATAATAACAAAAACACATTGGTGGTTTACAACCCCATGTAAACATAAAGTAGCAGCTAAAAGAGTATATAATAAAATCAGAAAACCTACTCCATGGATAAAAAGAAGTGAAAAAATTACTCAGAAATTAGAAAATATAAAAACAAATGAGCATAAAATAGAACTGATTATATTTGCTATAGATAAATTAAAAATTATCCAAGAACAATTAGAGCCATTATATAGTGAAAATCCCTTAAGAGGATGGGAAAAACATAAAACTAAAATAAAAATAGAATTAATTGATGAAAATAGTATAATTACTCAAAAACCTTTAAAATATAATTTTGATGATTTAAATGAATTTAAAATGCATATAAAAGAATTACTAGAAAATGAATATATACAAGAAAGTAATAGTAAACATACAAGTCCAAAATTTATAGTAAACAAACATAGTGAACAAAAAAGAGGAAAAAGTAGAATGGTCATTGATTATAGAAATTTAAATGCAAAAACTAAAACATATAATTATCCAATACCCAATAAGATATTAAAAATAAGACAAGTCCAAGGATATAATTATTTCAGTAAGTTTGATTGTAAAACAGGCTTTTACCACCTTAAGCTAGAAGAAGAATCTAAAAAATTAACAGCATTTACAGTACCCCAAGGATTTTATGAATGGAATGTATTACCTTTTGGATATAAAAATGCACCAGGTAGATATCAACATTTTATGGATAATTATTTTAATCAATTAGAAAATTGTATAGTATATATAGACGATATACTTTTGTATTCAAGAACACAAGACGAACATATAAAAATATTAGAAAAATTTATACATATTGTTACATATTCTGGAATTAGCCTAAGTAAGAAAAAAGCAGAAATAATGAAAAACCAAATAGAATTCTTAGGAATAGAAATAGATAGGAATGGCATAAAAATGCAGCCACATATAGTACAGAAAATAATAAATTCAGATGAACAAATAGATACAAAGAAGAAAATACAATCATTTTTAGGACTAGTAAATCAAGTAAGAGAGTATATACCAAAATTAGCAGAAAATCTAAAGCCATTACACAAGAAATTAAAGAAAGATGTAGAATATCATTTTGATGAAAAGGATCAAGAACAGATAAAGAAAATAAAACTACTATGCAGAAAATTACCAAAACTATGTTTTCCAGATGAAAATGAAAAATTTATTTATATAGTAGAATCAGATGCGAGTGAAACTAGTTACGGAGGAGTATTAAAATACAGATATGAAGGAAAAAAGATAGAACATCATTGCAGGTATTATTCAGGAACATTCACAAATCCTGAATTAAAATGGGAAATAAATCGTAAAGAACTATATTCGATATATAAATGTTTGTTAGCTTTTGAACCATATATTGTATATAATAAATTCGTTATTAGGACAGATAACACACAAGTAAAATGGTGGTTAACAAGGAAAGTACAGGATTCAGTTACGACAAAAGAGATACGGAGACTTGTATTAAATATATTAAATTTTACATTTACAATTGAAGTTATTGGTACTAACAAAAATACAATTGCAGATTACATATCAAGACAAGTCTACTCAAACTGAAGAAGTTATTGAAAAAGCTACTATGGATGATATACTTAAAGTTATGACGACTCTCTGCAAAGAAGTCGATAACTTGAATAAAGAGATATTACAAATTAAAGCTAGCCAGCAGCATGGTAAGTATGCGGATCTATGTCGATCGGAAGACATTAAAATTCCAGAGCTAAAAGGTGACGTTGGGAAACACCTAAAAACCCATAATAATTTGATTTATGCAGGTGAAGCATCTACTAGCAGGACATCTACAAAAGAGGAAAGGAAATATGTCAGTACAAATCTAAATAAACTATTTGAAACCCCATATACTCCAAAAAACCAAAGAATTCCATTTATACCTCCACAAGTAAATACTTATAAAGATAGCCTAAACCAGAATAAAAAGACCTACAACCACATCACCCAGTCATATATAAATAATATCCACAAAATCCAACTATTTTTAAACAAAAATCCCAGATCCAAAACCACCATCAAACCAGAAGAAGACTATATAACCCAGAGATTACAAGGATATAATAAGCTAATAGCACAACCAAAAACTAGTGCAAATCTAGTAGCAACTTGCTACCATTATGGACTATTACATACAGTATATACGAGTACAGGAGATGAAATAGCTACACTACCTGAACTACATAGAGCATTTACACAATACAAGAAAATTACCAAAGGAACATTATTTTATATCAGAATATATTCTGCCACAGCTGAGATATTATATGACGAGATCAAACCAGTTATTCAAGTTATTAAAATTGGACTTACACGAGATATGATTATACCAGAAAAGATAGAGGAACATGAAGAAATTACCAGAGAAGAAATACCAGAATTTTATGCTGGAAAGAGGATTATTGGAATAGCTACTATACTACAAGAATTATCAACAAATTATATGCATAGGAATCCTATTTGGAGCTACTACTCAAGAGAACAAACTATGATTTATTCAACATGCCGAGAAGAACGTATTACAGACATGGAAGAGATAAGACAGTGGGCATTTAGCCTACTAAGACCAGAAGAACAGCCATTAACAAGAGCTATTAGAAAAAATTTTATTTCAGAAAGAATGATGACAAGATACTGCAAATTAATTAATCACAAATATCCAGATCACAAATGTTCAAAATGCCAAGGAGAAAATGATGTAATTCCAGAGGTACAGCTGGAGTAAAAACTAGAAGAATCGAGATAAAGACAGAAGCTAGTGGAAGAGACAGCTAGTGGAAGACAAAGAGATAAAATAAAGAAAAAGATGTAAAGTATTTTGTTTGCTTGCGATGCTGGAAAGAAGTAAAATAGGATAGGGGACAAATGTAAAGTTTCTTTTGACTTTTTGTACAAAATTTATCAGCACATGTAAAAAGAAAGTGCTAGTAGGATTAGCTGTAAAGTAGGATAAGAATCTTTTGACTTTTGTAAAAAGTTAGAAATAGTAAAGCAATAGGTATAGTAAAAGGAGATTAAGACATCTGTTAGAAATCTCCTATAAATAGATAGAATTAGAAATAAGAGGGCAAGACTTTCTACACGGAAAGCACCCTCTCTTGTACACAAAAATATTTTCAAGAAATAAAATAACAATTTGCAAGCAGATATGGAGCAAGATAAGAGTAAGGTATATTTGTTCATAAATATGCATAGCTAAATTGTTGATTCCTGAGTATCATAGCATGTATAAATAATTTATATTTGTTATTATTTGCTAGAATTATTTGAATCATAATTTCGAATTGTTGACATGAGGAAATAGGGGAAACAATCCGAAAATAATATCCAGAGGTTGAAACCAAGGCGAAAGAATGAATGCCGTAAAGGGAGTAGACAGAGTGATATTATGTAGGAGGGGAAAGTACCTTGAAAAGTACGGTGTTAACAATAAGAAAGTATGGTTAAAATAAATCTAGTGATAATAATCAAGTGTAATATTATTAACATGTTATGGTATGAGGGAATTAATCAACAAAAAGCAAGCCTAAGAAAAATGAACATGAGCAACGAAATAGAACCTACTTATTTTACCTATTTGCATGATGAAGTAATTTATAATTATAAAATATTAATCTTGTATGTGCTTAGAAACATAGAAATCCCAGATCTAAGAAAATTTATATGGGAAAGAATATTTAGTAATGAAGACCTAGAACTAATAAACCAAGAATGGTATCATATAGAATTGCATGAACTAGACTCAGAACTAGAAGAACTTAATATAAACGACTTAGAATTAGATTCAGATTAATGGAAAAATATTTCGAAGTTTGGCAAAAAAGAAGTAAGGTTAAATATAGAATAAAATTTGTTAAAAACCCAAATAAATTAAGTAAACTTTTTAAAATTCTATATACGCAAACTACAAAATATAGAATCCCTGAATCTATTCTAAATAAAATAGCATGAAAAGAAAAAATATGAGGACCACCCCCCAGTTTGGTAACCGCTAGCTTAAGGATGCTGAATTGCTTGATCATAGACCAGGCGGATGACCGCTAGGTCTCCGATCCTGAAATCTGGTATCAGAGCCTAGACTTGTTCATGGTATGTATGAGATAGATGTGAAAGGTATAGATATAGATATGGAATTTATCTTGGTAATGGATCTTGAAGAACTGAGTACTAAAAGTACTAGACTCGAGGAGGTAGATTTACCTCAAAACCTTGATTTGTTAAACAAGTGGACGATTCCTAAAGTTCCAATTAAGACCATTTATGATTATGGTTGGTTTGATAAACTATATACTAAGCAGTTGATTAAAACAACTGAACAATCTTTAGCATTAAATTCTTCTGAACAAACTATTCGTTTATTAAATAAACGCGATATTGATCTTTATAAAAATCAGTATAATTATCTGCATATTGGCATGGTTCAAATTGCTTTTAAACCACTTACTCTTAAAGGATTACCTGAGACTTTCCTAGCCGCTCTCAGAGATGCTAGAAATTTAAATTTCCGACAGTCTCTTATGGGTTCGATTGAATCAACCGTGGCCTATGGTCCAGTTTATTTCAATACGCAGCCTAATTTGCAGTTATCCTTATCTGATGTTAATATTCTTGATGCCTTAACATTAAATGTTAAAACGCATGGTTATGACTATGTGCCAGGTTCAGAACTTATAAGTTTGTCTTACAGAATTAATTTCAAGTTATTATCTACCTTGAACCCAAGATGTAAGTTATACGATACATCTAATCAAACAATTTTGATGGAGACGAATTTTGCAAGATCTAAGGTCACCACAAGGAGACCGATTAAGTGGGAAGAAATTAATTTCCCAACGACTTGGACTCTCGATTCGGTTATATCCCCAAGTCAGTTAACTGATACGGTTACAAATTCTGAGTATTCTCATATTTCACAAAATTTCGATGGGAGAAATTGCATCCAATTCACGGAAGGCAGTTATGCTCATCACAGGCAGTCTCTGTCTAACAGTAGGCTTATGCCTCCAGCAACTTCTATTCATAATAGACGATCTCTTAGTCACAGATTTTTGCCTGACATTCAGCATATCTCGCCTATTGAATCATCTTATGGTCCAGCCCAAAATCGCGTTGCTTCTCTACACACTATTGATTCAGAGGTAGAAAAGGTTAAAATTGACCCCCGGACTAATATTGTTCAGGTTAACGATGTCAATGATAATAGCTCGGATAAGGACTTCCCTACAGCTTCTGATAGGGAGTTCAATTTAAATGAAATTTAATGATTCCACACCATATTGATTTTAGCCCAGGTTCCCTGGCAAGAAAGCTAATTCAAAAAGAATTTTTTGATAAAAGGTGGGACAAGTTTAAAACTTGGTTTTTTGAATCTTATAGTAAAGAAGACATGAGTAATATCTCACAAGAATTCTATGAATCTTGTGCATTGCATAATCAAATTATGCACTTTGTTCCTTGGTTTATAACCACCTATCTACCTTTATATGTGAACATTATTGAAAGGACTTATCGCGATGGTAATGATAATCTTACAACAGCCGTTTTCCCTCCGCAGACCGCTTTTTTTTTGCCTAATAATACAGGTATTACCTTTGGGGAATTCCAAAAGCTCATTGATGAAGATATTGCTTCGGTAAGTATTTCTGAGATTAATAAGCTCATTTCTCAAAATAATTATTTGGGATTATATGTCAAAGTTTTGGGAGAACATATTAACTCTCTTGATAAAAAAATTGACGAGTTAACTATTTTAATAAAAGGAATAAAAGCTGATATAGCTAAAAGCAATGTCGCTTCTACCTCTGGAAGTAAAATAGATGTTGTTCCTACTTATATTCAAAGACCTCCTGAGATTCAGGATTTTAAGTTTAAATCACTAAATGATTTGGAAAACTTCTTGATAAAAAGTTTTCTGGTTTAAATATAAAACCTATTGATTTGTCACAAGAGTTTTCCAAAAAATTGGATCAAACTGGTGATTATAAAAATCATGTTTTCTCTGAGCTTAATAAGCTTAAAGGTTATCCCCGTAAGAATAGTGGCTATGCTACTAAACCTATGATGAATACTTTTTACTATCCTCGTCCTACTCCCCAAGATGTCTTGATATAGGAACGAGATTGGAATCAGACAAACACGTCTTACAGTGGTTCCGAGATTTAGGAATGGAATCTCGACGGGTTAACAGATAGACAGTTGACCATTCTTGTTCACAGAATGCTTATGTATGCAACTATTTGCAAAAGCATTAAAAATACTGATAGAACTATCTGCAAGATGATCATTGCAGGTTTTACAGGACAACTTAGAGGCTGGTGGGATAACTACTTGAATGTAGAAGAAAAAGCCCGTATTATAAACGCAGTTGCAGAAAATGAAGGTGTTGATAACATAGGCATGGCTCTTCTTAAAAACAGAGAAGACGCAGTCTACACCCTTGTTCTTACCATATTAGAACATTTTAATGGTAGATTTACTTCACAGCATGAAACAATTCGTATCTTACTCAATGGTCTTAAGTGCCCTACGTTGACCAATTGAAGATGGTACAAAGATACGTTTCTCAGTCGGGTTATGGAATTACCCAAAAACAATAAGTTTGTAGACGGCCTTCCTTCGCTATTTTCTGAAAGGGTTAGAAAAACCCTAAGAGGAAACTGCCTTGAAATTCCCTATAAAGAGTACACTTATGGGCAGTTAATAGGAGTTTGCACTCAAGAAGGATTAAACCTGTGCAGCGAACTTCTCATGTCTAAACAGCTTAAGATGAATAAGCACAAAGAAAAATCTCAGCTTGGAGACTTTTGCACACAGTTCGGTATACCTGAACCAGCAGCCTATGGCAGCAAAAAGGAGTATTATCGGTCCCCTAGAACTAAAGGTTCTGGTAAAAGACGAAGGTCTAGGAGAAGATCTAAGGAAGAAAGAGAAGCCAGAAAAGACTTTCGTAAGTCTAATAGATTTACCAAAGATCGGTCAGGAAGAGACCTTTCAAAAATTAAATGTTACAAGTGTGGGAAGCGAGGGCATATTGCCCCAAATTGCAAACTGAATAAACTCAAAGCCTTAGAACTTGATGTGGAATTGCATGATAAGGTTTATAGTTTGTTATACACCTCTGGTTCAGAGGATGACTACGAATCATATTCAGAGGCGGAATCATATATTGATCTTATTGATTTATCTGATAATGAACAGGCTGATAGCTCATGCGCCACTTGCAAAGGTAATACATGCAATTGTGAAGGAGATGAAATTTATAAATTGCAATCACAATTTAAGATTTCAATCTTAAAACTTTCACTTCTGATAATATTATTGAATTGTTAAAAGAAATTACTGATAACAAACTTCGAGAGAAGATTATCAATCTTGCTACTGCTAATGATAATAATCCCAGCACGTCAAAACCCCTTGTTGATAACAAGAAAAATAATTTTGAATATTATGCTCCTTATTCTTTAAAGGAAGTTGATAATCGTTTAATGATAAAAAATAAGAACGCTTTTGTTGAAAGGGATGCTTCTTTCGACGATCTAAAGGAAGAGGTTGAAAACCTCAAGAGAGAAATAAAGGCTCTCAGACATAATCAGGCTATTTGCGACCAAGGAATTTCTCAGATTGAGGACAATGTTCATATCAGTCCAAATCAAACCAGTACTTCAAAGGGTAAAGAGGTTTACCATGATGAGCCTCCCACGATTGACCCAGAAAATAACCTGTTTTTAGGAATGATGCAGGTTGTCACTGCTCATAAATGGTATGTTAAATGCACCATTTTAATTGATAATAGTTTCTCTATTACTAACGTTGCTATGATCGACAGCGGTACAGATGTTAGCTGCATCCAAGAAGGTCTTGTCCCCTCGAAATATTTTCAGAAAACTATGCATATGGTCAAATCTGCATCAGGACATGCTTTGGATATAAAGTATAAACTTTCTAATACAAAAATTTGCCAGAATAAGGTTTGCATTCCTCATTTCTTCTTTCTGGTAAAAAATCAGTTGCATCCTCCAATTATACTTGGAACGCCTTTTATAAATGCAATCTATCCTTTTACTCACATTGATTCAAAAGGATTTCAGCTTCGTATAAAGACGATAAAATAAGTTATACTTTTACCACTGAGCCAATAAATCGCGAGATTAATACTTTAATTGATATAAAACAAAAGCATGTTGATTCATTACAATATGAGATTTTTAGCATGAATATATTTGAGTCTCTCAAATCCGCTAAAATACAGGAAAAAATTAAAATAATTTCCGAACAGATCTCCATTGGTATTTGTGCAGATCACCCCAGTGCCTTTTGGAATCGCAAAAAGCACATTGTAACTCTTCCATATGAGGAGGATTTCTCTGAGGATAATATTCCAACCAAGTCTCGTCCCTGCCAAATGAATTCTGAATTAGTAGAATTCTGCAAAAGGAAAATTGATAGTTTGCTACAAAAGGGTTTGATAAAACCATCAAAATCTCCTTGGTCGTGCACAACATTTTATGTCAATAATGCTGCAGAAAAAGAGCGCGGAGCTCCCATGTTAGTAATAAATTACAAGCCTTTAAATAAATGTTTAAAATGGGTAAGGTATCCTATTCCAAATAAAAGAGACTTACTTTCAAGGTTATACGACGCCAATATATTTTCAAAATTTGATTTAAAATCAGGTTATTGGCAGATTCAGATATTTAAAGAGCATACGTATAGGACTGCCTTTAATGTTCCTTTTGGGCAATACGAGTGGAACGTTATGCCATTCGGTTTTAAAAATGCCCCATCAGAATTTCAAAAAATTATGAATGACATCTTTAATCCATACATGAATTTTATTATTGTTTATATTGATGATATTCTGGTATTTTCTAAAACCCTTGAAATGCATGTTAAGCACCTTGATATCTTCAAGAAAATTGTTATACAAAATGGTTTAGTCATATCTAAATCAAAAATGAGTTTGTTCCAAACAGAAGTTCGCTTTCTAGGACATCTAATCTGTCAGGGAAAGGTCACTCCCATACAAAGGGCTATTGACTTTGCATCCAAGTTTTCTGACATTATAACTGATAGAACACAGTTGCAAAGGTTCTTGGGAAGTCTAAACTACATTTTCCCATTTTATAAAAACCTTTCTCGCGATTTATCCCCATTATATGACAGGTTAAAGAAAGATTATAAATCGCCATGGACTAATAGTCACAGTACCTTGGTAAAAAATATCAAATTTCGTGTTCAATCTTTACCTTGTTTAACTTTGGCTAACCCTGCTTGGCAAAAAATTATTGAGACAGATGCGTCCAATATTGGTTATGGTGGGATACTGAAGCAAATTAATCCCAATGATAAAAATAAATATCTTATAAGATTTCATTCAGGAAAATGGACAGAGGCCCAAAAAAATATGCTGCTGTGGCCCACGAAATGCTTACTATTGTTAAGTGTGTTCTTAAGTTCCAGGATGATTTATATAATCAAAAGTTTTTAATGAAAACTGATGCTCAATCGGTCAAATATATGTTTGACAAAGATTTTAAGCATGATGCCTCTAAGCTTATATTTGCTAGATGGCAGGCTCAACTAGCCCCATTTGATTTCGATATTCATTATAAGAAGGGAATTGATAATTATTTACCAGACTTCTTATCCAGGGAATATATTCAATAAAATGTTTTACGAATTTTTCTCTGAAAAAACCTTGATTTCCATTTTAAAGGTAATTGAATTACCTAAAGATATTAAAAAACTCATTGTTGAAATCATCATGGATGATTTATTAAGAGAAGATTTCTCTATTCATGACTACTCAGAAGTAGTCCGAGAAGATTTAACGGACTATTTTTCAGAATAATCAATCTATTCTCTTTGCAGGATGGACCCGCCTTGGAAACAAGTTTGCGGAAGAGGAAGGGGAAGATCAGCCCCGGGAAGATCCTCTAGTTATTCCAGTTCTCAAGGATCGTCATATCGATCCAATTACCCGGTTATACAAATGGGTAATAAAAGCTTGATTAATAAAAAGATTCCTCATGAGGGTGAATCTTCATCATCTACTGCCTCTGAGCAGATTATTAATTTGGAAGATATTCCAAAAGACAGCCCGTTATACGAGCATGCGTAGGCATATATACATGCACAAAAGCAGAAAGGTGATACCTTTGCTTCAGTTACTAAAGAGGATAATGATGATATCAAATCCTATGAGAAACTTCAGAAAAAAGAAATTATATTTCTTTTAGAAAACTCTGATATTTAGAGAAAAATCAAACCATGGAAAATATTTCAGAGGTACTTGATCAAAGGTTTATATTACTTGGGAGAGTCATATAAGACTCGGTCATATTATGAAACAGTATTGATACAAACTGAAAGTGCGGAGATTCAGCACTTTTCTCCTGTGGGCTATGGCCCTGAAGATAATGTTTATAACTTCTCTAAAATTGTTATCAAACAGATATATTTGCTGAAGAATGGGGGATGTCAACCATGAAAGAGAGGCAGATAAGCCTCAAGACTGTTGCTATGAACTTTACTTATTGGGATTATATCCAAGCCTTCAGTAAAGTACTTTTTTATAATAATGAAAAACAAAAGCACACTTGGTTTATAAAAATCTGTGCAAAAATATTTGCAGAGCCAATCCCAAACCGGTTCATTAATTGGTGGTCATACCACGGTCCGACGGTTTTTTTTTACCAGAACCCTTCTCTCAGTTATACAAAGAATGGACAAAGGTATCTCCTTGTCTCAACGAATTATACCATGCAGATCATATCTACTGGCTAGAGAAGATTGATCAGATATATTTATTCATAGAGTTCTCGATATCCTGGATCCATAAATGGGCTCATGAGGTAGGAATCACAGAGGAAAATATTCCTTTCCTTTACCGAGTATATTATAATAACTTCTGGGAAAAATTGTTAAAAAAGGATCTCAGGTCCAAGCAATTAAATGGACAAGAACTTATTGATACGATTATTGACACCATTAATATTTACAAAGGGCTTCCCAAAAAGGGAATTAGTGTTGATAATCCCTCAGTAAGGCATATTGCCCAAAAAATCTCCACTCAAGATGGAGATAAGGAAGCTATGATCAATGAATATCTCGAAGAGGTGAAAAGGAATTTACTTCAGAACCTCACTCAGATTGATAAATCTGATACTTCAATGCGGAGTGAAACCAGTAACGAAGAAGCGCAATGCAATGAAGAAGACATTATACTGTCTACAGAAGATTTAAATAAACCAGAGGATTTGCTGCAGTCATTAAAGGCCATGGAAAAGAAACGTGGCAAAGAAAAAATCTAAAAGCAACGGAGTGCAGAAGATAGGCTGTCACCATCCTTGCTTCACAGTATATACACTGTTTAAACAGTAAATACATTGTTTAGAGACCCATATGGGACCCCCCTCTACTATACATAGATTCTTTATGTTTTATTTTCTTTCTATATAAGTGCTCATTTTGTTAAGTAGGAGCATCAGAAATTTTTTGTAACTTCTCTCTCTCTTCTCTTAGATAAACTTTGAAAAGAAAACAGAAAGCGTTGGCCACTGTTCCGGCTTAAATAAAATTTTGGATCAGTTTTGCTAGCAATCCTTGGGTCTTGGCCGTCCTTTAAGGTATTTTCTTTTTTAATTTTACTTTTTAGTCCTTTTCTCCTAGCCCGAATGATGTCCGGCTAAACGACGTCCATGTTTATATCTGTAGCCTAACTTCTCACCTATGTGCACCATGAACGGATCTAAGATTTATTAAAATATATAGGAATTTTAATATGGTTTCTTGACTTGGTTCTGAGATGGTGGTACAGTCGAATCCGGTACTACTCTTGTTATCTTTGTCTGGCAAGCCTATAGCAAGCCATCACCTCCTCAGCCCGAGATATGTGTTGAAAGGGCGCCTCTTGGTCCGGTTAGAACCGCTACTGGGTTAGAACCGTTGGATAAGAGATTAATAAGAGTATGAACCGCATTCTTGACAGGCCCTTTGCTCAGGTAAAAGAGTTAGTCTCTTCCATACAGTCTGAGAAATCGTATAAAAATTCTCGTATATTTCAATTCTTATGCAGTGCGGACTACCGCTAGCTTAAGGATGCTGAATTGCTTGATCATAGACCAGGCGGATTACCGCTAGGTCTCCGATCCTGAAATCTGAAGTCGTTGGGAAATTATATATATATGATCTATATATAATATAATATATATATATATATATATATATGATCTATATATAATATATATTATTTATAAATTATATATTTTATTATAATATTATAATTAAAAGACAAGTTATAATAATATAATAATAATTAAAAGGAAAGGCAGAAGTTTCCTCTTTCAACCAAGTGTCATCTTAAAATAATGCCACATAATTGTATTAGGTAAAAAAAAAACTACCTTTCTAATTACAAATTTGAATTTAAAATTTTAAATAAATTATTTGAAACACACAAAAAACATAGTTTTCTAATAGTCATACCAAATCTCCATTACATAGTTCACTTCACCCACGTTTGTAACTTCTCCACTCAACCCTTTTCTTTAGGGAGACGTTTAATGTTTCAGAAAACACAATATGTGTTTTGGCAGTTGAAAAATCACAGCCCAATTTTCAAGGAGCGATTCGGGATTTGGTCACTGTTGGTGTAATATACCATAATTTACAATAAATTACAGTTGAAAATAAAATGAACAAAATTGAATAAATATAATTTAGGCTGAGGCGCGAATATCTCGCTCTCTTTAAGGAGATTCAAGCCCATTGCGGCATAATCTACACCGATCCAGCAGTATCACTCTTGACTTTTCTCCTCCAGGATACAACAGCCCAACAACATCGTGTGACTCAAACAACTCCGTATTAGTTGAAGAGTCCAAAGCTCCACCAAAAGAACATCTTCCTTCAATATATAATTACTCTCTCTTTTGTATAGTGAATATAGTTGAAGACTTAGAATATATTATTTGTCTCAACTCTCTCTTTCACTATTCTCACTCCACTATATACTACAATATTATTCCACACTTCACATAATTCTCATCTTACTTCACTATATTTTCTTCTACCCAATATAATGCAAGACTACCACTATTTATAGGTGAAGATTTCTCCTTGTAATGAATAGGAAGAAGGTGGTGTAGTAATGTAGGTAAATAAATGAAAGAATAATGCCTTAGAGGTTACATAGGTTACAAGACATATATAAAGAGGTAGAGTAATGAGTGAAATGAAGAGTTAGTGGTTACAAGAGTTTCAATGAAAATAATGGCCACATTCAACCTCCACTAATGTTGACATGAAATGCATTATGCAGCACAATGAAACAATCTTAATGAGACATTTTAATATAATTGTTTAATATCAAAATATACACCAACATTCCCCCACTCATTTTAATATTAACATAAGAGAAACCAATTTAGTTGAGGGAAGACTATTATGCATAATGAAGGTGTGCTCTGCATTGAACCTTCACTTAGTATTTACTCCAGAGTCAGTAGTGGTCTCAGACTTGAACTATGACTGCTTAAGAGAAATAAAGTATTACTGCTTACACACAATAATCAAGGTGTTGACATAATCTTTTATAGCCAGCACATTACGGCCTTGTGCTATCCCGATTTTCATAAGTGTTTTTGAGAATAAACTCAATTCTCATAGGAAGCGGCCTACTTTCACACTTACATAGGTGAAATTTGTCAAGGGTGCTCCTGTAATTCAAACACCCCACTCATACAAGATACAGATTTTCATTAAGAGTTTTAAAACTCAACCTCCACAAATCATTACAGAAAAATGCACTCATATCATAGGGAGAAAATAAATAAATATAATAGTGCATCTCACAATAAGTCATCATATGATTCATTTTTCCCATTGAACCTGGTTATAGGATCTCTAGTCTCCATGTTGGGTTTCCTCATATATAACTCAGAAATTTTGGAGCTTAAATTCCTTCCCCCTCGATGTGTTTCAGACCCTTTATCTTGCCAAAGCCTTGGTCTAAATCTGCAAGATTTAACACAATTATATTAATGGTATACCACTGATCAATATGATCACATAATATTGTGTTTTCTCCTTATGAGTCTGAATTTACCGTTATAATAATAATTTTGTACTCTACCAATAATATTGGCGCTATCACAATTAATCAAAATCAGAGAAATTAATTTCTCAAAATAAGTGATTGATATAATAAATTTCTTAATCAATTCACTTTTTTATTAGCTAAGTTAAAGCAATAAAACTCAGCCTCCATGGTAGAGTTAGCCACAATAAATTTTTAATTTTTCACCAAATAACACCAAATCTTTTCATGCTTCAAAAAAGTCTTTTAGTACAACAAGAATTTTCTTTTATACAACAAGTCATAAACTTTCGCAGTAAGTTAATATACATGACTTGCTTGTATCTGCTAAGTACTTTTATTGCACACATATTGTTAGGCCAAGTGCAATTAGTCACATATCTCATTTTTTTTTATTAAGCTAGCAAACTCCTTTCTTATTTATCACACCACTTTCACATATTTAAAGGAGTTGCAAGGCTCATACAACCAACAAATTATATTTCATAATTATTATTTTTTACACCATAATGTGACATGTCAAGGAAAAGTTCACCACATGCTTTATGATATTTTTCATTCCAAGAATGAATTTTATCTCACCCAATATTTCATGTCAAAATGGCTACTCACCATGTTTTTATCCTTATTTTGATAAAACTCATTTTAGAGACAAAGACATCAAATAACATGCAAATTAATAAAAAATATGTGATTTATTCTAAGACTAATACATGCACTTGTAACGCTCTTTTTGTTTCAAAGCATTCTCAGAAAAGTAAAAATCATTTTCATGGTGATTTTTTCATTTCATTAGCCCCCACTATTTTGAGAATTTAACTAAAGTAAGCTTTCATTAAAAGTAATATCATTTTATTCGTGAAAAGTATTAGGTAAAAAGTTTTTTACCTTTCTTTCGTAGTAAGTAGAAAAGTTTTTTACCTTTCATCCACTTGATTTGAGCAAGTAGAAAGATACTTTACTCGTCTATCTCTTCTTTTTCATCTCTTGAAGAGATCTAGTGACGTTGAAATGGGATGATGTTGAGATCTCCTATCTTGATATCCATAATTTTCAAACTATAACAAAATATGAATCTCCTTAAAATTATTGGGGTAATATACCACAAGTTACAATAAATTACAGTTGAAAATAAAATGAACAAAATTGAATAAATATAATTCAGGCTGAGGCGCGGATATCTCGCTATCTTTAAGGAGATTCAAGCCCATTGCGGCATAATCTACACCGATCCAGTAGTATCACTCTTGACTTTTCTTCTCCAGGATACAACAACCCAACAACATCGTGTGACTCAAACAACTCCGGAGTAGTTGAAGAGTCCAAAGCTCCACCAAAAGATCACCTTCCTTCAACATATAATTACTCTCTCTTTTGTATAGTGAATATAGTTGAAGACTTAGAATATATTATTTGTCTCAACTCTCTTTTTTACTATTCTCACTCCACTACATACTACAATATTATTCCACACTTCACATAATTCTCATCTTACTTCACTATATTTTCTTCTACCCAATATAATGCAAGACTACCACTATTTATAGGTGAAGATTTTTTCCTTGTAATGAATAGGAAGAAGGTGGTGTAGTAATGTAGGTAAATAAATGGAAGAATAATGCCTTAGAGGTTACATAGGTTACAAGACATATATAAAGAGGTAGAGTAATGAGTGAAATGAAGAGTTAGTGGTTACAAGAGTTTCAATGAAAATAATGGCCACATTCAACCTCCACTAATGTTGACATGAAATGCTATTATGCAGCACAATGAAACAATCTTAGTGAGACATTTTAATATAATTGTTTAATATCAAAATGTACACCAACAATCATCATTGGTGTTGAATTTCAGACAAGAATCTTATAAATCATTCATAAAACTGTCAAGGCTCAGATTTGGGACACTACTTAGGTAGTCAGGAGAGGTAATATGAGTTATTTTAATAATTTTTACTAATGGGTTAATTGTTTGAAGGCTGCGAGTTTATTTTTTTTTTGAATAATTTAGCTTCTGGACTTCTCCCATTTAGATTTCAACAAGTTCATTTTTTTTTATATAATTTGTTCAAGATTCAATTTTTATGGGGTAAGTTTCAAGTATATGCTAATGGGTTGAGTGTTTATGTTATTTTTTGTTTAGCATTTTACAGAAAGAAAATGGTGAAACTCATCGCTAGCAGTTTTGTGTATGTGATCTTTTCTTTATTTAGGCATTTTTGGTGATCTTTTATGGTTCAAATATGAGACTTTTATTCCTTTGATTATCCAAAAAAAAGTTTGAATTTAATTATTGACATTGTGAAAAGACAGATAATTTTGGTATGTTTTGTATTTGACTGATACATTATGTGTTTATCCGTATAATTTTATATATATGATAATGTTCTTTTAGAATCCCCACAAGATACAAGTTTGATCTCTTCGAAAGTCATTTCAGAACTTCAACTGATTAGCATACTCTATATATGAAATGAAAATTGCAAATCCAGTTGTATATCGTCTATTTGCTTGACTTTTCATATCAGGTGTATGAAAATAGAAGAAGACAAGATGACTCGGTGTTCTCTCGATTTTTCATGGTGACCTTCAAAAATTCTTTTTTCTTTTGCTATTTAATTGTATATAAATTTCCAGTTAAAATACTGTTATTTTTTTTCATTGAGATATGTATATGTGTATTGATGATTCCTACAAGTGCAAAACCTTGAAACGAAAAAAGATCGACTACTCTATCTCCTAATAAATTGGCGACAAACCTGAGTAACCAAGTAAGCAATTGTATTTTGTTGTGTGCAAAGAAGTTAAGATATATAGATCTCCTTAATACTTACTATTTGATTGCTTTCACACAGTTTTCAATCTTTCTGTATCACCTTTATCTCAAATTAGCAGATTAGTGATTGAAAAATCTTCCTTCAAGTCCAACATGTTCTCCAGTTATTGCTAAGTTACAATTTCTAAAGTTTGGATTTGTATTTCTATATAAGATTGCAATATATTGAATATTTTATAAATATGTGTAACTATTGTGTTCTATTCCTTTATATGCCTTTTTTGATTTATTTAATTTGCCTGATTTAGTCTTTTGAATTTTGGGTCCTTAAACTATGGTTAAAGGATATTTGCTTTTGTTGTCCCTCTCCAAATTCTGAACATATTTTCGCTTTTGATAAAATTACACAACTATTACTATACAATATTTTTGGCCAAGAATAGTTCATCGATTTATTCAATTTGATAAGGCTGATCAAAAAATAAAGTAAGAGAATTATATTTATGTAGGGCCTCGAGAAATTTTGAATACAAGTTAACACTTTAAATGAGCTTAACGCGTAATCTATGAAAAGTTACGTGGACATATTTTAAGGATAATGATAGTGTGAATATATAATTATGGTGTATACAATTATTATAATTGTTGCTAGTGGGATAAAGAAATTGAGTAAATTTTATTTAACTTTTCCTATGTGGCAAGTGGGTCCCAATTCCTTAATGAATTTAAAAAGAAAAAAAGGAAAGAGTTGAGAAAGGGAGTTAGCAAAGGGGCCTGTTAAGTTGCTGGAAAGCAACGTACAATATTACTATTATTCTTTAGAAAAGAACAAAAAAAGGGCAAACTATTTTCTTTTGGTGAAATCATAGGAGCAACAGTAACGTGCAGTACTAGTGCTAGTACTCACTTCTGTGTTTCCCCTTTCTTCTTTCAACCAATTGAAGAGAAAATTTGAAGCAAGGAGGAGAGGTGAAAGGGGAAAGTATGCCCACACCTTCAAGAAGCATAAATTAAAGAGAATTTTGTGATAGATTCAAGGAATTTTTAAGATCTAAAGATGGAATTTGAGTCTTAAGAGGTAAATTCTTTACCCTACTCATGAGTATGATTATGAATAGGTATTTGAAAATATTTAATTTTAATTTTTATTAGTTCTTAAAGTGGGTCTCGATTATTGGAGTTTTTAAAGGAGGGAACAAGATGAATAAGATGAGATTTTTGGGAATTCCTACTAATTGGATGATTTATTATTGAATTTTATAAGTTGGAGAATAAGAATTCACTCTAAATCATGATTAAGAAATTTGATCAATCTTGGGCATAAGTAGAAAATATTGGAATAAATTGTTAGGTGAACCTAGGGGTTATTGACGAATATATATATGTTTGTGTATATAGTTGATTGGGTTGGTTGCATAAGGACTACACCGAGGTGTGTTGAATTGTTGGAATCTAGCGGTACTACTAATAGCTTGGGAAGCATATAAGGTATGTAAAGCTAAAACTTCCTTCGCCGTAAGGCACCACCCTACGTTACATGTTCCCTTTATAAAGGTCAAATAGCCTACATGAAAAATAAAAATAAGATTTTTTGTTGCTTCACGTGTCATTCTCTTGTTTAACCATTAAATTTTATATGTACTCTTATTGCTCCCTTCGCGTCAACTTTCTTAATATTTCACATGACCGTAAGTGTCTTTACTTGAAATTCTTAGAATTCACACGATGTGGTCTTATATATGTGTCAAATATTATAAATGAAATAAATGGCCATAGCATAATTACATTATCTTATGTGACAACCTATTTGATATAGCCATAAGTTAAAGAAAAAACTAGTGTTTGGATAGTGATATTATATTCGATAAGTTAGGTGTCATATAGAGATCTCACTTGAATAGTTGAATGATTGTTATCGTAATCACATGTCATAGGCCTTTAAGGTCATTACTTGATAAAAGTTAGCGACGTGAGGGTATTTCTAGGTTCTATTTGACACACCCGCGCGACACTGTTCTATGCATACGATTGAGACCAGACACCTAAAGCAATCCCAAGCATTGTGGCGCACCCGCCCTTGTGGCATTATTTGTATTTGGAGTTAGCTGAAATGTCATGCACTAGTTTCCCCTGACTCGAGCCAATACATGGCATATGTGGCCTGCGGGCAGACCCTTATAGTGAGCCCTTAATGGGCGTACCTCATACCAGACCGCGATTACAGTTATATGTATAAAACCATAATGATACGTTCTTGAGCAACATATGCTTTACACGTGACTTGGATCGCCTTTGGTAGGCCATCACATGATCATTCGTATTAAATATAGTATAAGTACGTCACTTAGGCAAGCCATAGGTGCTATATTATAATGAATGCTTCTTTGAACGTTATATGAAGAACTAGTAAGGTTGGTGCATAGGTTACAGTTTCATATCGTACGTCTATAACTTGTATGCTCATAATTCTTTCATTTTGACATTTGATTCATATGAGCTTCCATACTTTTCTATTTGTTATTTTGTCTGCTTTACATACCAGTACATGTTTTATATGTATTGACGTCCCTATGTTCGGGGCACTGTATTTTCTTATAAATACAGGGTCAGGTTCACAGGGGAGCAGACACCCGCGTTAGGTTCTTTTGCTACCTTCAGCTGATATTTTGGTGAGCTTCATATCCATCTGGAGCTAGTATATGTATAGATCTCTAGTTGGGTACATCGGGTCTGTCCTGACTAGTTGTTAGTAGTATAGCATTTTATACTCTTTAGAGGCTTCCTAGACATTATCTAGAGTTACATTGTACAGTTTTTGTTCAAATGACTCTATGATATATATATATATATATATATATATATATATATCTGCACCATATGTTAGTTTTCCGCTCATTTATTGGTTTGTGGCTTCGTATATGTCATAGATTCCTCGTAACAGGTGGTCATATGGTTCTTGTCCGTCCCTCCGATTTGGGGTGTGACAAACTTGGTATCAGAGCCTAGGTTCAATTGTCCCAGGGAGTCTAGATAGTGTCTAGTAGGACCTTACTTATCAATGTGTTGGGTGCCACATTTATAATTAAGGGACTGCATAGGCATTTAGGAATTTGATCTTCATTTGTAATCTAGATCGTGCGATATAGCTAAGTAATAGAAAGTTACTTCTGACTCATATTATGCTTATTTATGATACAGATCATGTCTTCTACAGATAAGGATAAAGTAGCCCAATGGGTCACTACGAGTACAACTCAGGAGGCAGGCAATGTCGGGCAGTCTCCAGTATTAGGGGATCAGACTAGGGCTCAAGAGAATTTGCTGAGTCCTATGCCTCCAGGTTCTCAAGTACCCAGGACAGAAGGACCTGCATGGTTTCATGCACCTCCAATGGTTCCAGCAGTAGTTCCTGTACCGCCACTAGGTGCCTCAGAGCAAGATCTTAGAGGAGCGATACAATTGCTCACTCAAGTGGTAGCCGCTCAGGCTCAGAGACAGAATGTGAAGGTCCTTGTTCCTGCTCAAGGAGAGGTAGTCGGATCTAGGATTCGAGATTTCCTCCGTATGAATCCGCAACACAGGATCTAACCCTGCACAGGACCCTCAACAATTTATTAATGAGATTCGTAGAATTTGTAAGGTGATGTGGTATCGGAGACAACATCCGTTGAATTGGCCTCTTATCAATTAAAAGATGTTATTGTCGCTTGGTATGAGATGTGGGAAGCTTCGAGGGGTCAGAATGCTCCTTCAGCGGTCTGGACGGACTTTTCGAGGGCCTTTATGGATCATTTCTTGCCATTAGAGCTCTAACAGGCAAAGGTGGATGAGTTTCTGCATTTAGAGAAGCGTGATCTCAGTGTCAGACAGTACAACTTATGGTTTGCGCAGTTGTCTAGATTTGCTCCAGAGTATATTAGTACTCAGGCATCAAGGATTCATAAATTTATGTGTGGCCTTGTGAGTCGCTTGAGGGACAACCTTTCTATTGCTACCCTGAATAGGGATATGTATATAGCGAGGATCATGGCATATGCTCAGCAGTTAGATGAGGACCAGAATAATCGTGAAATAGATGATAAGAGGGAACATAGTAAGAGACCTAGGATGGCTGGCCAGTATCAGGGGAGCAGTGGAGCTTCCACCAGTAGAGGGCCACCTAGGCAGACTCAGTTGGCAGCACGCTCCACAGCTAGTGCTCCAACTATATTTTCAAGATATAGACATGAGCAGGGTCAGACTTCTAGGGCACCAGGCCCACGGCCTCAGAGGGATACTAGTCGGGGATTACCACCTCAACCTACATGTAGACAGTGTGGCCGGGCACATGGAGGGGAGTGTCGGCGTGGTTCAAATGCTTGTTATTGGTGTGGTATAGAAGGTCACATGGTACGAGATTGTCCGAGGCTCAAAGATAAAGCCAGAGGTGATAGATCATAGCCTACAGGGTCCACATCAGCCTCATCATCATCAACACCTTCTTCTTCTCGCGGTCCTCAGGGTAGAGGATCTGGTAAAGGCAGAGGGACTTGTTCTAGTACTGGCCCAAATCGTTTATATGGACTAGTCGGTCGGCAAGATTCAGAGGCATCCCCAGACGTGGTCACAGGTACTCTATCTATCTTCTCATATGATGTATATGCCTTAATAGACCCAGGAGCTACCCTATCATATGTTACTCCATTTATTGCTAAAACGTTTAGAATAGATCCAAAGTTGTTACATGAACCATTTGCAGTGTCGAATCTAGTAGGAGAGTCTATCATAGCTAGGCGAGTCTATTATAATTGTGTAGTGACCATATGTGGCCGTGATACATTGGCTAATCTAATTGATCTTGAAATGGTCGACTTTGATGTCATTATGGGTATGGATTGGCTATCCTCTTGCTATGATACAGTTGCCGAGTTAAGATTGCCCGATTTCATTTCCCGGGCGAGCCTATCTTGGAGTGGAAGGGTAATACTATGATGCCTAGAGGGAGGTTTATTTCCTATCTTAAGGCACAAAATCTCATTGCAAATGGGTGTTTATATCACCTTTTCCAAGTAAGAGACCTTGAAGCTGAGAAGCATGTGCCAACTCTCCAGTCAGTACCAGTGGTGAATAAGTATCCTGATGTGTTTCCTGATGAACTTCCAGGATTACCTCCCATTAGAGAAATTGACTTTGGTATTGATGTAGATCCCGGTAGTCAACTGATATCAATTCCACCTTATAGAATGGTGTCTGCAGAGTTGAAGGAGTTGAAGGAGTTAAAAGAGCAGTTGAAAGATTTTCTTGATAAAGGCTTCATCCGACCCAGTATATCACCTTGGGGTGAATCGGTGTTGTTTGTACTTAAGAAAGATAGCACATTGAGAATGTGTATAGACTACAGGCAGCTAAATAAAGTGACAATAAAGAATAAGTATCCTCTTCCCCAAATAGATGATTTATTTGACCAGCTACAAGAAGCTAAATGCTTTTTAAAGATTGATTTAAGATCCGGTTATCACCAACAGAGGATACGTGAGGTAGACATTCCCAAGATAGCTTTCCGGACAAGATATTGGCACTTTGAATTCCTTGTCATGTCATTTGGACTAACGAATGCCCCAGCAGCCTTCATGGATATAATGAATAGGGTTTTCAAACCCGTCTTTGATATGTACGTGATTGTATTTATAGATGACATCTTGGTATATTCACATAATAAAGCAGGGCATGCAAATCATTTGAGATCAGTGCTACAGACACTCAGGGAACACTAGTTATATGCTAAGTTTTCTAAGTGAAAGTTCTGGTTAAGTTCAGTAGCCTTTCTTGGCCATGTGGTATCTGGAGAAGGCATCAGAATGGACTTTCAGAAGATAGAGGCTGTGAAGAATTGGCCTCGACCAACCACTCCCACAGAGGTACGTAGTTTTTTGGGATTAGCTAGGTATTACAGGAGATTTGTGGAAGGCTTTTCCTCTATTTCTGCTCCATTGACTAAACTGACCCAAAAAGCAGCTAAGTTCCAGTGGAAAAATGCTTGTGAAAGGAGCTTTCTGGAGCTGAAGGATAGATTGACTACAACGCCAGTATTGGCCTTACCAGAGGGCACAGAAGGATATGTTGTATATTGTGACGCTTCAGGCGGTGGCCTTGGTTGCATCCGATGCAGCATGGAAAAGTTATAGCATATGCCTCCTGACAGTTGAAGAAGCTTGAATAAAATTACCCCCCTCATGATTTGGATCTTGCAGTAGTTGTGTTTGCACTTAAAATATGGCATCACTATTTGTATGGGGTGCATGTTGATATCTTTACAGACCATAAGAGCCTTCAATATCTATTCAAGCAGAAAGAGTTGAATCTAAGGCAAAGTAGGTGGCTAGAACTACTAAAGGACTATGATGTTGAGATTCTCTATCACCCTGACAAAGGTAATATCGTAGCAGATTCTCTCAGTCGATTATCTATGGGTAGCCTAGCATATTTATCACTTGTTCAGCGTGAGGTGGCCAGAGATGTGCATAAATTAGTCAGCCTAAGAGTTTGACTCATGGACTCCGAAGATGGTGGTGTTGTGCTATTGAATACGACAGATTCGTCCTTAGTGGCATTGGTGAAAGAAAAGCAGTATGACTATCCCTTATTTCTCTAATACAAAGAAGGGATTCGATAGCACCGGGTTACAATATTTGAACTAGAAAATGATGGCACTTTAAGTGTTAAGGTACACTATGTGTACCTGATGTAGATGTCCTGAGACAACAGATTATGGCTGAGGCACATTGTTCTCGTTATTCAATCCATCCCGGCTCTACAAAGATGTATCATGACCTTAAAGAGGTCTACTGGTGGAATGATATGAAGAGAGATAGAGCAGAATATATAGCACAGTGCTCCAATTACCAGCAAGTGTAAGCAGAGCATCAAAGGCCTGGCGGCCTAGCTTAGACCATAAGTATTCCGGTATGGAAATGGGAGGCTATTAATATGGATTTTGTCACAGGTTGGCCCTCTTCTTTTCGAAGACATGACTCCATTTGGGTAATAGTTGGTCGACTGACAAAATTAGCTCATTAATTGTCTGTTAAGTCCATCAGCACAACTGAAGATTATGCTAAGCTTTATATAAAGGAGATTATTCGCCTACATGGGACCCAGTGTCCATTATTTCAGATAGAGGTGCCCAATTTACATCTCATTTTTGGAGATCATTCCAAAGAGGCTTAGGCACACAGGTGAATCTTAGCACTGCATTTAATCCACAAACAGACGGCCAAGCTGACTGACCATTCAGACGCTCGAGGATATGTTGAGAGCATGTGTGTTGGACTTTAAAGGTAATTGGGATGATCATTTTTCCTTAATAGAGTTTGCCTATAATAATAGTTATCACTCTAGCATTGGCATGACTCCATTTGAAGCTCTGTATGGGAGATGATACAGATCGCCTATCGGTTGGTTCGAAGTTGGTGAGGCACAAATATTAGGACCAGATCTAGTCCATCAAGCCGTTGAAAAGGTCAAGTTGATACAAGAGCGGTTGAGGACTGCTCAGAGTTAACAAAAATTATATACAGATGTGCGGCATAGGGATTTGGATTTTCATATTGATGATTTGGTATTTGTGAAGGTGTCACCTATGAAAGGTTTTATGCGATTTAAGAAAAAGGGTAAGCTGAGTCCCATGTATATTGGACCTTATAGGGTTATACGCAGAATTGGCCAGGTAGCTTATGAGGTAGAATTACCTCTGGAGCTAGCTGCAGTGCATCCGGTCTTCCATGTGTTTATGTTAGGCAAATGTTTAGGACAACCTTTACATGTTATCCCTACAGAGGATATCGAGCTTGCGAGAAACTTATCATATGAGGAAGTTCCTGTGACTATATTGGACCGACAAGTTAGGAAGTTAAGAACTAAACGCTTAGCTTCTGTTAAAGTACTGTGGAGGAACCAGAACATAAAAGAAGCCACGTGGGAAGCGGAAGCAGATAGTAAAGCAAAATATCCATACTTATTTCAAGAACCACTGGAAGGTTCTTAAACTATTTGTTTCTTTTATATGATTGATAGTCTCTATTTTATTTGTTTCGTTTTTATCTGACTTTCTCATGATACATTTAGGTGTTTGATGTACACTTATGATTCTAGAGACTTGCACGGGTGCAGCTTCCAGATGCAGAGTATAAGGTAAGTTACAATATTGGTTATAACTATTATTTGAGTATAAGGCCAAATGAAGCCTCGTGTAGTATCTGTTGAGTATTCCATCTGTTGTGATGCTCTGTGAAGCGTAGTTGTATGTATTTTGGCTTGCTGACAGGTTCCCAATAGGCCTATTTACAAAGAAAACTCTGCCGAAATTTCTAGAAGTTTTGAGAGTTAGCCAAATTTTAAGGCCTTATGAAAAAAAAGGTGAAGTGGATGAAGTTTGGTGGTCTCATGAGTGTATTAAATAGTTATGGCACTCAAAGTAAGTTACAAGCATCATTCGAGGATGAATGATCTTAAGTGGGAAAGGTCGTAGGGCCTCAAAATTTTTTGAATACAAGTTAACACTTTAAACGAGCTTAACGCGTAATCTATGCAGAGTTACGTGGAAATATTTTAAGGATAATGATAGTGTGAATATATAATTGTGATGTATATAATTATTATAATTGTTGCTAGTGGGATAAAGAAATTGAGTAAATTTTATTTAACTTTTCCTATGTGGGAAGTGGGTCCCAATTCCTTAATGAATTTTAAAAAAAAGAGGAAAGAGTTGAGAAAGGGAGTTAGCAAAGGGGCCTGTTAAGTTGCTGGAAAGCAACGTACAATATTACTATTATTCTTTAGAAAAGAACAAAAAAAAGGGCAAACTATTTTATTTTGGTGAAATCATAGGAGCAACAGTAACGTGTAGTACTAGTGCTAGTACTCACTTCTGTGTTTCCCCTTTCTTCTTTCAACCAATTGAAGAGAAAATTTGAAGCAAGGAGGAGAGGTGAAAGGGGAAAGTATGCCCACACCTTCAAGAAGTATAAATTAAAGAGAATTTTGTGATAGATTCAAGGAATTTTTAAGAGCTAAAGTTGGAATTTGAGTTTTAAGAGGTAAATTCTTTACCCTACTCATGAGTATGATTATGAATAGGTATTTGGGAATATTTGATTTTAATTTTTATTAGTTCTTAAAGTGGGTCTCGATTATTGGAGTTTTTAAAGGAGGGAAAAAGATGAATAAGATGGGATTTTTGGGAATTCCTACTAATTGGATGATTTATTATTGAATTTTATAAGTTGGAGAATAAGAATTCACTCCAAACCATGATTAAGGAATTTGATCAATCTTGAGCATAAGTAGAAAATATTGGAATAAATTGTTAGGTGAACCTAAGGGTTATTGATGAATATATATATGTTTTGTGTATATAGTTGATTGGCTCGGTTGCATAAGGACTACACCGAGGTGTGTTGAATTGTTGGAATCTTGCGGTACTACTATTAGCTTGGGAAGCATATAAGGTATGCAAAGCTAAAACTTCCTTCACCGTAAGGCACCACCCTATGTTACATGTTCTGTTTATAAAGGTCAAATAGCGTACATGAAAAATAAAAACAAGATTTTTAGTTTCTTCATGTATCATTCCCTTTTTTAACCATTAAAGCTTATATGTACTCGTATTTCTCCCTTCGCTCTTAATATTTCACATGACCATAAGTATCTTTACTTGAAATTATTTGAATTCACATGATGTGGTCTTATATATGTATCACATATTATAAATAAAATAAATGGCCATAGAATAATTACATTAGCTTATGTGACAATCTATTTGATATAGCCATAAGTTAAAGCAAGAACTAGTGTTTGAATATGTCACGACCCGATTTCTCGGTCATGATGGCACCTACAAGCAACGGAGGAACAAAAGTAGGCGGACATGAATAAAGCGGTCGAGGTCTGTGGTACCAACCTAATAAACTAACCCAAGGATGCCCATTAATACAATTTTATCCTATATATGCGGAGTCTAGGGAAAATAAACCGTAACCTACCTGTCGTCCGATGACAAGCTTGAACCTCTCCGAAAAAGCTCCAACACGGAATCAAACTCGAACTCGGGCTCGAATTTCAGATCGAATAACTTGACATAGATAATCAACTTCTTTTGGGGATTAAGCACAACACCAAAATATTTTCCTCAACATAATTCTGAACCCCAAAATCAAATTGCTGAAGAACAACTTTTATATCACAAAATTTAAAGTAGACCAAATTAGAAGTTAACCTCCCACTACAATTTCAATCAACACCCACTTGGATTGTGAAAAGAAAACATTCTGATTGTACTAAGATAAAAATATGAGACAGAGAATTAATGCCTTTAGGATATATATGTGTAATCCACCTCATGCTTACAACCATTGCTGATTTATTCTCTTCCCCCCACATGGAGTAGGTGGTGTCACCACCATAATCTATCTTATCTATTAAATCACGGATAGAGTCTATGGCACGTATGTACTCGGGTATTGCGTAAGTTCATGATAAAATATATATAACTTTTTGAGTATATCATAATTAATAGAAAATTATTTCCAATAAAACCTACTATATTATAATAATAAATTTCAACATAACTAAATTTACTATCTCCGTTAAAATATTACAATGTATAAAAACCTTATAAAATAAATACATACACAATTATATCATAATAAAAGTATTTTTCATAGACCTTTAAAATACTTTAAAAAAGGTAATAAAAATATAACTTTAAAATAAAATATTTTCAAATATACGCGCGATGCTAATAAAATTCTTACATTTAGGTTCGCAATTCACCATCGCACGATTTTGATACTCAAGAACTCTCTTGAAACCCTCCCTTATGTTTTCTCACTGTTTCAAAACTGAAATGGCGTTTTAAAACGTGAAGTTGAGGCTTTAAATCGATTTTGACCCGACCCGGTTCGCGACCCGGTTTCTACCAGACAGTCCGCGGTAAAACAGTCATAACTTTTTACTCCAAGATCAGTTGGACGTGAGGTTTTGTGCGTTGGAAACTAGACTCGTAGACCTTCGATTTGGTATTTCGGGGGACTTCTAACTCTTTATAAATTGAGAGAAAAGCTTTGAGACATTTTACCCAAAGTTCAGAGAATTTATTAAAGAAACTTACGATAACTTTTGCCGACTTGCTTGACTTCAAAACTTATCATACGACCAAACAAATGGACCCGGCACCGAAATACCGGTCCCTAAAAGCCTTAAATGACTTGGGGCTGCTACAAACAAGCTCTAACGGTACAATAAAAATGTATACGTGGAAATGACCGAAAGAGTCATTACATCATCCACTACTAAAAAGGACTTTCGTCCTCGAAAGTCAAGGTCAAGGGGGTACCTGAAGGCTCAAACAGCTGCGGATACTGAGCCCGCATATCTCTCTCGGTCTCCCAGGTAGCCTCCTCGACTGGACGGTGCCTCCATTGAACCTTAACAACCGGGATCTCTCGAGACCTCAATCTCCTGACATCTCTGGCCAAAATAGTTGTCGGCTCCTCAACAAAGGCTAAACCCTCACCCAACTAAACTGAATCCCACTGCAACACATGAGACTCATCTGGGGCATACCGACGCAACATCGAAACATGAAATACAGGATGTATAGCTGAAAACATCGGAGGCAAGGCTAGCTGATAGGCAACGCTACCAACCCTCTGAAGAATCTCAAACGGCCCAATGTACCTGGGGCTAAGCTTGCCCCGCCTACCAAATCTCATTACGCCCTTCATGGGCGATACACGGAGAAACACCAATTCACCGACACTAAACTCCAAGGCACGAAGCCTACGATCAGAATAACTCTTCTGCCTGCTCTGAGCTGCCCGAAGTCTGTCCTGAATCACACGGACTCGGTCTAAGAAATCTCGAAGCAAATCTGTGCTCTGTGGCCTAGAACTAAAACCATCAAACCAACCTACCGGTGATCTGCAACGCCTGCCATACAAGGCCTCAAAAAGTGCCATGTCGATACTCGAATGCAAGCTGTTATTATAAGCAAACTCTGCCAAGGGAATAAACTGATCCCAAGAACCTCCAAAGTCAAGAACACAGGCCCGAAGCATGTCCTCCAGAATCTGAATGGTCCTCTCGGACTGGCCATCTGTCTGAGGGTGGAAAGCGGTACTAAGATGAACCTTTGTACCAAAACCTCGCTGAATAGCCCTCCAGAATTGAAATGTGAACTGAGTGTCGCGGTCTAAAATGATATAAGCTGGAACCCCGTGCGACCGGACAATCTCACGAAGGTAGATCTGAGCTAACCTATCTGCGCCATAAGAAGTCTGAACCAGCAAGAAATTTGCTGAATTAGTCAGCCTATCAACAATCACCCATATGGAATCAAACCCATGAGAAGTACGAGGCAAACCAACAACAAAGTCCATAGTAATCCCTTCCCACTTCCACTCAGGAATGGGAAGTCGCTGCATCAAACCACCAGGTCTCATGTGCTCGAACTTAACCTGTTGACAGTTCAAGCACCGAGATACAAAATCCGCTATATCCCGCTTCATACCACTCCACCAGTAAAGCTGCCTCAAGTCTCTATACATCTTTGCTGTGCCAGGGTGAATGAAGTATCTAGTACAATGTGCCTCATGAAGTATCAACTGAATCAAATCACTAATCCTCGGAACACAAAGGCGACTATCAAACCTCAGAAACCCATCTAAATCTAGGGTAGCCCGACTGGTCTCACCCTGAACAACCCGATCACGAAGGTCACACAATTGCTGATCCTCAAACTGACGGTTCTGAATCTGATCAATCAAAGTAGAACGAACCTCAACACTGGCGAGAACTCTGCTAGGATCCGACAAGTCAAGACTAACCAAACGGTTAGCCAAGGACTGGATGTCCAAGGCCAATGGTCGCTCTGAAACTGAAAGAGAAGCTAGGCTACCCATACTCACTGCCTTCCGGCTCAAGGAATCCGCTACCACGTTTGCCTTGCCCGGATGATACAGAATAGTGAAGTCATAGTCCTTCAGTAACTCGACCCATCTCCTCTGTCTCGAGTTCAACTCTCGCTGACTCGTGATATACTGAAGACTACGGTGATCGGTGAAGATCTCACAGTGAACCCCATATAGGTAATGCCTCCAGATCTTAAGCACGAAAACTACCGCCACCAACTCTAAGTCATGAGTGGGGTAGTTGCCCTCGTGAACCTTCAGCTGCCTCGATGCATATGCTACTACTAGACCCTGATGCATCAACACACAACCAAGACCAACCCCAGAAGTATCACAATACACGGAGAAGCTCTGACCCTCAACCGGCAAAGTCAAAACTGTTGCTGAAGTCAATAAGGCCTTAAGCCTCTGGAAGCGATCCTCGCACTGATCCGACCACTGAAATGGGACATCCTTCCTAGTCAGCATAGTCAAGGGTGCTGCTATGGAATAAAATCCCTCAACGAACCGTCTGTAGTAACCTGCTAACCTAATAAAGCTGCGGACCTCAGTAGCAGTAGTAAGTCTAGGCCAATCACAAACCGCAGAAATCTTTCTCGGGTCAACCCTAATCCCATCCTTAGACACCACGTGCCCTAGGAATGCAACTGACTCAAGCCAAAACTCGCATTTTGAGAACTTGGCATAAAGCCGATGATCTCTCAAAGTCTGGAGTATAACCCTCAAGTGCTGCTCATGCTCATCTTTACTACGGGAGTATACTAAGATGTCGTCTATAAAAACTATCACAAATGAGTCCAAATACGGGCGAAGAACCATGTGCATCAAGTTTATAAAGGCTGCGGGGGCATTAGTCAACCCAAAAGACATCACCAGGAACTCATAATGGCCATAACGTGTCCTGAATGCTGTCCTAGGGATGTCCTCCGCCCTAATCCTCAACTGATGGTAGCCAGACCTCAAATCAATCTTCCAAAACACGACTGAACCCTAAAGCTGGTCAAACAAGTCATCAATCCTCGGCATCGGATACCTATTCTTCACTGTCACCCTATTCAGCTGTCGATAATCAATACACATGCGCATCGACCCATCCTTCTTCTTCACGAAGAGAATAGGAGCACCCCACGGTGACACACTAGGTCTAATAAACCCCTTAGCTAACAGATCCTGGAGCTGCTCCTTAAGCTCCCTCAACTCAGCAGGAGCCATACGGTAAGGAGAAATAGAAATGGGCCTGGTGCCCGGCTCTAGCTCAATAGCGAAATCAATATCTCTCTAAGGTGGAAGGCCTGGCAGGTCGGTAGGAAACACATCGAGGAAGTCTCTAACCACAGGAACAGACTCAGGAGAAGTAGGGTCAGCACTAACATCTCGGACATATGCTAGATAAGATAAACACCCACAGGAAATCAACTTCGTAGCTCGAAGACAAGAGATGATCCCAGATGGTGCATGGCTAACAGAACCCTGCCACACAACCGGGGACACACCGGGCACAACTATGGTAATGGTCTTGGCATAACAATCCAAAACCACACGGTAAGGGGATAACCAGTCCATGGCCAGTATCACATCAAAATCTAGCATATCAAGAATCATCAAATCACCCCAAGTCTCTGAATCACCAATAGATAACATACAAGATCTCACAATCCGATCCACTACTAAAGAATCTCCTACTGGGGTCGAAACAGAAACATGAACAGATAATGGCTCACTAGACAACCCCAAACAAGGCACAAAGTAGGCAGATACGTATGAACAAGTGGATCCAGGATCAAATAAAGTCATAGCCGACTGATGGCACACAAAAATCGTACCTGTAATCACAGCCTCTGAGGCCTCTACCTCTGGTCTCCTAGGGACTGCGTAAAAATGACGACGACCTCCACCTGCCCGACCGCCATCCCTACCACCTGCTCTGCCGCGCGGAGCACCATCTCTACCCTGACGACCACCCCCTCTAGCCGGGGGCTGAACTGCTCGTAAAGGCTCGGCCAACTGAATTGTACCCTGCTGAGGGCAATCTCTAGCAAAATGACCAATCACACCACAAGTAAAACATGCCCCTGGCGGCCTACTCGGTCGAGATGAACCAGCAGATCCCGTATAACCACAACGGCCTGATGCCCCAGAAACTGTACCCCTCGAAGACTGGCCGCCATAACCCTGATGGCTGCTCTG
Source organism: Jaltomata sinuosa (assembly GCA_003996215.1). Classification (NCBI taxonomy): domain Eukaryota; kingdom Viridiplantae; phylum Streptophyta; class Magnoliopsida; order Solanales; family Solanaceae; genus Jaltomata; species Jaltomata sinuosa. The sequence goes on from QJPP01002249.1 coordinate 32,195, forward strand.
ACCCTGCTCGAACTGGGTACTACCGAAAGTCTGAAGGGAAGCCTGAACCGGTCGGCTGGACTGACCCTGGTGCTGTTGTGGCTGATAACTCTGGCTCCACTGGCCAGAATCTCTACCACCATATCTGGAACCACTGTAGACACCCTGATGTCGAGGCCTCTTATCTCTGGACCCCTGATCATGTCGCTGTAAGTCCTCCACAGTGCGGGCATAGTCTACGATAGCCTGAAATGACCGACCACCGACAATCAATATCTCAGCTGGCTACCTGATCTCTAGCCTCAAACCCCATACAAATTTGCAAATCCTATCTGCCTCAATAGGAATGATCATAGCTCTGAACGGTGCTAGCTGATGAAAATGGGTCTCATACTCTGAGACAGTCGTAGACCCCTGCATAAGGTGAGTAAATTGCTCCCTGCGACGCTCACGATCACTCTGAGGTAAGAACTTGGCCATAAAGGCCTCATAAAACTCAGACCAGGTCAAAGGAGGTGACGATGGTGGTCTACAAGCAACATGAGCCCTCCACTATAACTTCGCTGGGCCCTCTAACTGATAGGTAGTATAACCAACCCCGTGGGTATCCAACAAACCCAAATGATGCAACATCTCCTCACATGTAGTAATAAAGTCATGTGGATCCTGTCCAGAAGTACCAGCAAACCACGGAGGTGCTAACCTCAAAAACCTACCCAACGCCTTCTGCTCTGACTCTGTCATAGCTGGGCGAGGAGCAAGAGGATGTGCAACTGATGGAACTGGAATGACCTCCGCACGGGGAGCCATATTAGCAGGCTGCGCTCCTGAACTCTGTGCACCTAGGGCTGCCCCCTGAGCAGATGTCTGCGCTACCTTAGAAGGCCGCTCTCCAATCATACCCAAAAGTTGTAATAGTAATCCTCGAATATCTGGACACTGAGCTGCGGCTGGAGCTGGCACAGAAGTGGGCACTGAAGCTGGTACTGGAGCTGGCGCTGGAGATGGTACTGGAGCTGGTACTGGAGCTGGTGGTACCTGGGCTGCCCCCTGATCCACATGCTGCTCGGGATCTATCTCCACTCTAGCAGCTCAAACAGGTGCCACTGCTCGAGGGAGTCCTCGACCCTTAGCTGGAGTGGGAGGCTCATCTCTGCGTGATGTCGATGATCTCGTACGAACCATCTGCGGAAGAATAAAGTAGAACAAATGAGATTTCCAGAAACTTCAAGGGTTCTAAGCACGACACAGAAGCAATGAAAGAGTCAAATTTCCTAAATGTCACTGTAGCCTCCCAAAGATTGAGTACAGACGTCTCCGCCCCGATCCGCAGGACTCTACTAGACATTGGCTCCTATACCGATGACACCGGTGAACCTAGGGCTCTGATACCAAGTTGTCACGACCTAATTTCTCGGTCATGATTGCACCTACAAGCAACGAAGGAACAAAAGTAGGCGGACATGAATAAAGTGGTCGAGGTCTGTGGTACCAACCTAATAAACCAACTCAAGGATGCCTATTAATACAATTTTATCCTATATATGCGGAGTCTAGGGAAAATAAACCGTAACCTACCTGTCGTCCGATGACAAGCTTGAACCTCTCCGAAAAAGCTCCAACACGGAATCAAACTCGAACTCGGGCTCGAATTTCAGATCGAATAACTTGACATAGATAATCAACTTCTTTTGGGGATTAAGCATAACACCAAAATATTTTCCTCAACATAATTTTGAACCCCAAAATCAAATTGCTGAAGCGCAACTTTTATATCACCTTAGTACCTTTATGTGCGCTATTGAGGTTGTTAGTTGTAAATGGTAGGAGTGGTATTTAAAAGAGAATAGTTTCCCGTATATCTACTTCTCTCAGTTTGGTGTCCCTTTCGGTTAACTACGATTTCTAGAGTATGTTTGTTCTTTATGAGTTTTAGCTGAGTTCCCACTCTTATCCCAGACCAGTTATCATGTTGGATATCCAGTTCCTGTCCTATTGGTTGTTCTTACATTCTCAGCATGCATACATGTCTATTGAAATCAACTCAATTTTTATTTCAATCGGAAGTCGGTTACCACGATAGTACTTCAGCTCTTACAACTCAGTTGAAGGAGCTACTTGGGAAGCAGAATCATCCATGAAGGCCAAGTACCCTCACCCTTCTCCTTTCGATATGATTTCAGCTTGAGCTAGTAGTTCCATCCTTAGTATGTCCTTTCGAATCTATTCCATCAATTTCCCTCACGATCCTAGCATGTATTCATATTTTCAAAGTTGATTCACACCATGTTTTAAATTGAAAAGTTCAGTTTCATGTTTATTCCTCAATTTTCATGTTTCATTTTTGGTTGGGCTGTTTTCTCTGTAGAGTTCCCTTGCTTAGTCCTCATTCAAGGACAAATGATCCCAAGGGGGGATATTGTAACACCCAAAAAATCCTAAGCTAATACTCGAACCTTTTCAATGAGTGTAATGATCATTTTTCTAGTGTGGTGAGTGCTTTGGATGCGAATCATGTTCATAAGAAACTCCTATCATCAAGTTAAGTCGCAAGCACCTCACCCAAGTAAGTTTTCATGTAAGACTAAACTAGGGTCTTCTTCAATCGATCATTCCTCCTAAAATATAAAGAATTAGGTGGCCTAGTACCACTAAATTAAAGGGTTTTTGAGTCTTATTTCTGACGCCACCGACCGCGCATTAATCCGAGTCTGAAGTAAAAAGTTATAGGCAATTTACTACAACACTGTCAGTGACTACGGACAGGGATGACGAACCGTGGTTCTGAACCACGGTCCATACTTTGACTCATAATTTTTGACCTGAACCTTACAATTTTTATTTTTTAAAACCACTGGTTGGTTCAAGACCCATAGACCAAAACCACGGTCAGTAGAGTGACCCGTGGTTTGTCAAAATTCAGTTTTTCTACCCAATTTCTACGAATGACTTGATGGGTCGTCGTTTTGAATGATGGTCTATCCTATAACTGTGGAATCACCTTCAGTGAGGTACCAAGTCCTCTAAATTTCACGAGTAGGTTGACGACTCGTCAACCTATTCCACGACTCATTCTTCCACTCGTAATCCCTGAGGATCAGAGGATCCTCATATCCTAAGGTCGGAACCATGAGTCAACATGATGGTCCATCATCCTGAACCACGGACCATAGAGTGACTCGTGATGTTGAGTTACAGTAGACCCCTAGAAGTGGAATTTGAAACCATGGATCAGTTGACGGCTCATCCTTTAGGATGAAGGGCCGTGGACTGACTCGTGGTCTCTGAAGCTGACTTTTTCCAAGTTTAAGTCCAAGGGTATTTTTGTAATTTTCCACTCTTTTAATTCCTATACTAAGTCGTTTTAAGCCTATTTAGGAGGGTTTTTATGCCTACTTGGCCTAAGTTCTCTCCCATTCTTTTAATCAAGTTCAAAAAAGAAGAAAAAGAAGTTTCATCCTCTCAAGCTTCAAGTTAGGATTTCAAGCTCCATAGCAAGGGATTCACTCCAAGTCTCCATTCTTCTCAATTCTTAGTGGGCTAGCTTCAATCAAGGTATGTGGGTATTCAATAAGGGAATTCCTTCACCCTTATGCCCAAAATCCCAATCTTCTAAATTAATTTTATGGATTTGTAAATTAGGGTTCTTACCCTATTCTCATAGGTTCTTCTATAAATTGTTTCCTCATGATTCTTCTATGAATTCTAACTCTAAATTGCATGATTTTGCATGGATTTTTATAAGTGATTTCTTATTCATGATTTTAAGGCTAATCCTTGTCCAATTTATGAAACTTGGGTTCTTACCCAAATTGGGAAAAACTTATGGATTCAGTTTTAAAGCATAAGATCATGGTTTCTCATTACGTATCTATGATTTAATTGAAGTTCCTTAGTTGATTTCAAAAGTCCATATGTTGATGATGAAGTTTAGCATGATTTCATTGAGTCACATGTCTTCAAGTAAAATTGGTATGTTTAGATAACATGACCTCTAATTTCATGAGATTGCATGCCTAATTCTTCAAGTTATGATTTTAGAAAGGAAAGTATATTTTGAATGATGGTTATGCTAAGCTCTAAGACTCATGAATTTGTATTGCATGACATCAGATATGTCTTTATGCTTTCCAACAGATTTGCCATCAGATATATCATTAGTTATAATCAGTTTTGGCATCAGATATGCCCAAGTACTATATGAGCTATAAGTATGTTTTGGGAGTAGTATTGAGCATCGAGTTGGATTGAGTGAGCGTACCCCTTGTATATCCCAGAATTACGTGCCCCCGTAGGTTCTAAGTCCCCTCTGTTGGGCATCAGATTTAGTGATCACGCCACAGTCATGCCTCTATATCCTGGCAAGGTATATTGAGTCCTTTCGATGGGGCGTATACATCGAATTTCATGTAGCTCACATGGTCTATGTCGGTTAGAGAACCTCCCACGGAAACAGTTTCAAGTTTAAAAATGTATTGACTCCTTGCTTTCAGATTTCAGACTTAAGACTTACTACTTATGATTATGTTTTTAGCTTATGATATTGCATTGAGTCATTACATTAAAGATTTTACTATTACCACATGATTTCAGCTTCAAGGATAATTTAAGCATGTTTTATCACAAATTACGCATGATCTCAGTTTTAAACACGCTTTCAAGTATATTTTTATCATGACCTATGCATATCTCACATACTCGGTACATCCTATAGTACTGACGCATATCTTGCACTGCATCCTTTGATAATGCAGATTCAGGTGTTCCTTCTCAGACCCGTGGCTAGAGCTTCCAGGCCACTTTCTGTCAGCTGTTGGTGAGTCCTCTTAGATCGAGGACTAGTTATATTCTTAGTCAGTGTTAGCTATTATATTTTTTCGCACTTCGAGTTAGCTAGGGTCTTGTCCTAGCAACTATTTATGTCATGAGTAGAGGGTTTTCAGACATAGACAACTTTTGAGTCTCTTTCTGGATTTTGTATTCTTATTTGACTTGATTATCCATTTATGTGATTCCGGATTTATCTATTATGCTTTTTCGCTTATTTTTTGTTATGCTTGAGAATGTTATGACCAAGGGTTAGCTTGGGGCACTTGTGATCCCAAGTCCCGTATTACGTTTAGGGAGTAACCTCGGGGTGTGACATTTATGCGCTTGGTGTAGCTTGCTCGTTAGTTTACACAGTTTCAATACAGTACCACAGGAAAACGAGTATTGCTAACGCAAGATTCAACAATTAATCAAAATTCTTCGGTCTATCTTGTATAGTTATAAAGTATTCTACTACTCCCTTCATTTCTTTTTACTTGTCATATCTTGTTTTATAAGAGTCAATTTGACTAATTTTTGTAGATAAATAAAATTAGAATAAGTCAATATTTTAAATTTATAATTTAGATGTTCGAAAAATATATGAAAATACTATAAGTTGCAATCCTTCTCTCATATTAATATGATAAAAAAAGACATCTTAAAATTTTGATCAAAGTTCATACAATTTAACTATCAAGAAGTGAAATATGACATGTAGAAAAGAAGGAAGGGAGTATATAATATTCATCCTTGTTGGCAAGAAATTTAACTCTCTAGTATGTTCAGCCAGAAAAAAAAATCTAAAGAAAAGTATAGCTATTTATAAAGTATGATCAGCATATCGTTTGATTCTTGATTTGTGCGACTTAAGACTTAGGACTACTTGTCGCATGTATATTGCAGAGAAGTTACCCGGAAGAGACCAAAAAGTTTCGAGTCTGTTTGAATTGACTTATTTTAAGCTATTTTTTTTAAATTGGAAATCCCAACTTTTAGCTTTCAGTTTTTTTTTGCTATTTTGACCTAAAATTAAGTGTCCAGAATCACTTTTTTACCTTACCCAAACACTATAAAACAGTTTAAAAGCTATTTTAACTTAAAAAACACTTAAAATAAGTCAATCCAAATGGGCTCGTATGTATGTGTAAAAGGATCAAATTTAGAATTTAAAGTCAGTGTGGATTAAATATACAATCTTATTGTAAAACAAATCTCATATGTATACATAATTAATTGGGCGAAAAGTAAATATAGTAGAACTCGCGTTAGATCCTAATTTGTGTATATGAAAGGAAAGTAATTAGATAACACATTTATCTACAAGCATTACGTAACTCTAATAATATTTGTATAGTTGGGAGGAGATACTGGGAAATTGTGGTGTATAGACTATTGAGTAGACTCTAATGTATAAATAAAAAAATTAAGGTCCCATAGGCCTCAAATTCAACATCGCCTGAACAATCACGAGTTTCTCTAATTTTATATGGAATATTATTCTCTGTATATAAGATCTGGAAGCAAAATATTTTCACTCACCATGATAGTAAAGGAAATAATTAATACACAACTCCGAGCAGAATTTAATTAATCTAACAACTCCCAGCATATAATTTAATCTATCTCCACTCACAACATACAATTACTTTACTACCCAAAAAACAACATAAATGACTTTTGTTCAATATGGTCCCATTAAAAATGAGGTAGGACCTACCCGACCAAACAAGGGCCTACTTCTAAGAAATAATAAAATAATAACGAACTACAATTTCAAGAAAATAAAAGAATTACATGACATATTGGATTTTTATTTTTATTTTTTTATTTTTTTATTTTTTCAAAAAAATCCAAATTAGCTCCTGCAAAATTTTATGAAAACAATGTTAGGCAAAATTGTGCGTCGTCTAAATTACCTTTATGAGAAACAAAACAAAGGGAATGCCAATATTCCTTGTGCAATCACTTGACCCTTCGTCTAGGCACAAGTCCCAACATATGAAAGCGATTTGATGCAAGGGATATAAAGTATATATAGATCAACCGAACATCATGACCTTAGGAGCAAACTTTAAAAGCCTATCCAATGTGCTAGGCAAGAACTTTCTCGCAAAAAGGTAACACATACTTGTAGGCTCTCCATTGTACTCGCACTGAATTCCAGTTCTCATCTGGTGTAACAACTCCTTTGTCACCTCAGTCCTAGCAAACTTTGTGGGGTGGGGTCCACCTTTTGTCCAGTCAACCCAAGTCAACGTTCTGTTACCATTTTTCCACCAATACCTCATGGTGACAAAAGTTGGCAAGTAGTGCTCATCCGAGTAACATGCTGGCCGGCAAAATTCTTTGAATAAATTGAAATACTTCTGATCGGTGATAACATCGACAGCGATCTCCCGATCAAGCTCAAACCACTGGGATCCTTTTCTCCATTGCTCGATTGTCACCCATGGTGTCATTTGACTATTGTAGCGGCCCCGTCCAACGGGGCCCCATTCATCATAGGATTCCACAAAGGTTTTCGTGGAGTTCATGATGTAGGTGTAGATAGTTGTGAAATTATATAAGGGAATGCAAGCCTCTGAAAGAAGCACAAAACGCTCATTTGACATGTCAAGTAAGGCGTTGGCTAGTAACCTCCGTTCTGCGTCAACCATGCTGAATTCTCCCCAATCTACTCTCTACAAATTTTCCCAATAAAGAAGATATTATCAAATTAAATACTCCATCCAATGATCATAAATGTTACACAACAACATATTCAGTGAAATCCCATATTACATGTTTCAAATGATAATCGCATAAGACAAGAGGGAGTTGCTCGAATGGTAAGCACCCTTACTTCCAACCCGAAGGTTATGAATTCGAGTCACCAAGGAAGCAAAATGGATGGGAGCTACTAGAGAGGGGTGAAAAAATGATAATCGCATGACAAAAGTGAGAGAGTAACACATATACACAAGCTATCACATTGTCAGTAAAGACATGTGTTCATAAGTAGGGTGGAGCTACCTTTGTTCGAGGGGAGTTAATTAATACCCCTTTTCTATTAAAATTAGTTACACTATGTAGATATATTAAAATTTATTTTTTTATGTATATTCCTTCTTTGTTTCTTAATTTCGTGCTTAATAAAACACCTTCACATAACTTGAGACGAAGATATATATATATATATATTCTATTAAAATTATTTACACTATGTAGATATATTAAAATTAATCTTTTATGTATATTGCTTCTTTGTTTCTTAAAGTTCGTGCTCAATCAAACACCTTCACATAAATTGAGACAAAGATATATATATATATATATATATATTAAAAAAATGTTTGTGTCAAGCCCTAACAATTCAAACCCACAATGGTCAATTGGTGAAGGGAGGCCATTATGGAATGGCCTTCCAAGTAAAGGACTAAAGTGAGAAGTTAATGGTTTACGAGCACCAATTTCTGAGGCTCCAAGAATGTCGTATAGGCTTCACTTATGAGGTATGGTCAATGCTTATAGCTCAACAGTTTTCCACACATGAGTTTCATTTTTCTAGTATAACATTCGTCCCAATTTTTTTTCAACAAAGGTCTTTACATTCTATATACTGAAGGTGTAAGACATATTTATATAATTCAGATCATGTATAAAGAATGTAATTGCAATGTTTGTTGAATATGTATTGATTGGTGTAGAAAAAAAATACGATAAGTAATTACAGATGGTACATACAACGTCAATCGTGAATAATGTCACTATCAGGAAAATTGGATAATGGCAATTACTAGTACTCCCTCCGTCCCATTTTATGTGGCATACTTTCCTTTTTAGTCTGTTTCAAAAAGAATGTCACATTTCTATAATTAGAAAAAATTTAACTTTGAAATTCCCCTTTTACCCTTAATAAAATGATTTACAACCACACAAATATTCAAGGATTATTTTGGACCACAAGTTTCAAAAGTCTTCCTTTTTTTCTTAAACACCGTCAAAGATTGCTCATAAAATGGGACGAAGTGAGTAGTATTTATGCTTTACATACCTTACTTGGTACTCTTCGGCCATGAAAAATTGGTCCTTCTTCAGGTGCATCCCCTTTGAAAGATGGTTGGGAATGAATGTAAATTGAGTAACGCCCTTCATGTCCTTTAAAGAATCGTTCCCAAAGAGGAGCCAATGGCAAACTTCCTCTGGCTAAAAACATGAACGCAACCTTTGGGGTACGATTGTATGGGAATATCCTAATCTTAGGAACCATTGAAGCTCTCCATATTAACTCTTCATCCTTCATGTCATGCATGGCTTCTGGTGGCTTAATATAATCTGTTAATCCTATTCTACCAGCACCCCTTTTCCTCTTATTATTATTATTGTTCACAGTCACGTGTTGCTGCTGATGCAAAGGCAAATTCAATGGAGGGGATGGTGGAGGATGCAATTTTGGTGTTACTATTAGTGGAGGAGATGGTTGGACAGCAAATAGTTTTTTCTTTAATGTGATTGGAACATCTTTAAGATAGAAGGTTAGTGATATTCCTATAACCAAACCAGACCCAAAGAAAAGGAAATAGACAATAAGGCTATGGATATACCTTTGAGAATTGAAAAGTTTTGCTGAGATAATCTGATTTTGATGTGTTTCATGCTTCATTTTCTGAGACGACTCACAGCCTATTTAATTTGTAAATGATCTAGCTCTATGATCTAAGGATTAATAATATAATCATATATATAAACAAAAATGGAAATATTTTATACCAATGTATGATTCCTAATCCTATGTTAAGATATATCTTCTAATATCATACACCATTCTAAGATCACCAATTTGAGAGTAACTAACCCAAAAACAACACAGATCTATGAAGATCTTAGATAGAATGAAAAATCACCTAATAGTGGGACTGGGATTATTACATGAAAAATGTACAGGTAGTTGGAGGAAACCTGACACTCTAATCATTATTGGAAATTGCAAAAGTAGTAGAGGTAATTGAATGTGAAATATGAGGGATTGAATTGTCTGCAGAGATAAGGGAATACTATTTTCATCAGATTTAAGCAAAATTTAGTTTCCAGTTGATTAAGACATAGAGATCAAATTAGATGGATGAAGAAGACAGAACAGAACAGAGGAAGAGAGAGAGAGAGAGAGGGGGGAGAAAGAAAAGGGAAAGATAGTTTGTGTAATGCCAAGTGGATTTCAATTTGTCCAACAAAATTATGAATCATAGCGCTTCTTTATAGGAACATAGCAAAGTTAATGACCACTACTATCTAGTAAGACTCTCAATACTCTCCTGCTAACTATATGGAAATGAAAAAATCAAACATCAAATAGTACACTCTTGTGAATAGTAGATACAAAATAACTCCAAATATGGAGGTTAGTCTTTGAACCAATAATTATTGCTTAAAATTACAACATATTTTAAATAATTATACCAATTTGGATATTTGGGAAAAAAGCTCAATATTATATGTATTCAAATCAATATAAACCACAAAATAGAAGACACAGAAGAATATCATTAAAAGTTCAATATTGTAGGTATTCAAATCAATATAAACCACAAAATAGAAGACACAGAAGGATATCATGAACATCATGCACTTATTTATTAGGTTCAAAATTTATTCTTCATACTTACTAAGTAAATTTTTTAATACATATAAAAAAATTTAAGTCAAAACTACGGAATTCAAATGAACCCTATATAATCAGAGGCGAATTTAGGATTTCTAAAACACGGATGCACCATTAAAAAAAGAACAAAAAAAATCAGGTGAAAGTTGATCCCTAGTTCTCAAGGTAAATAACCCAACATTATTGAACCAAGTGCACCATTTAACTTTCTTTTCACATGGGTTCCAAAATATAATATTATATCAATTTAAAAAATATATATATACATGAAATACTTAAATTTATGAGAGTATTCTCATCAGCCTCAACTTGTTTAGAGGAGCAAGTACCTCCAACCTGTTCCCCAGGCGTGGTACGAAAGATGCAGCACCAACCTCAACAATTTCAGATTTCAGTCCTTAATCCCTATCTAGATGGAACCCAACAAAAAAACCAGGTTTGACTGAAGGGTCCCCCAAAGATTCCCCCTGACTGAATGCACCGAAGTTGATCCCAACAGGTGAACTAGGTTCAGTTTTGGGGTTCCCAAAGTGTTCCCCTCGCCAGGTGCATCCTTTATCACTCCCTCAGCTCTAAGAGATTCCCCCACATCAGATTCCCCCTGAGAACTAGCACCAACTACTTCCAGCACTATAGCATCTACTTCATAAGGCACCAAGGCATTGATGTCGTCACCTACCAAATCTCGATCCAGAACTAAGGAATAACCATTAAGGTAAGAAATTCCAAGAGAATCAATAAGTATCACTGGTGGTAGTCAAACCTATTTCTTAAATAGTACCAAAGCGAGTTCAGAAAATGAGGAGGGATGGGTGAGTGAGTTATTAGCCTATGGAGACTTGAGAGAAGAGGAAGATTGAAATTCCATTTTTGTAGAAGTAGAGAGAGAATGGAGTAAAAGGAATTTTTGGCTTTTGAGATCTTGTGGAAGGAGATGGTTTGAGTTGTGGTGATGGAAGAGGAGAATAAGTTTAAATAGGGCCTTTAATGAAAGGAGCCGTTTAGAATAATTGGATTCCTTTAATATGAAGAGTTATATTCTTGGGAAGAGGTGAGATTTGACAAGGTGGCAGATGTTTTCAGAAAAGGAGACTGGATTTGATTGGATCTCTTTTCCTTTTTGGAGAGTGACGGTTATAGAGATTTAGGCACGATATGATTAACTTTTGGGATAGATGGAAGGGACAGGTTTAAGTGCATTGATTTTACCTTCTAATTAAGAAAAAAATTAGTGCACATACCTTGGATCGATAGATAATGCTGAATTTTGCTCCAATTTCAAGATACTTTCCTGTGACATATGCAAATACAGTGTTATAGTGTATGCGTAGCTTGAATTTTCAAATGGCATAGGGACATACAACTTAATATACAAGACTAAGCATGAAATTAAAATTAGAGTGCAATATATAGTGTTCATTAGCCAGTCACTAAGGGAAACTCATATGATCTTAGTCATCTCCAGTTCCAACTTGTTCCTTTCAAAGTGTTCTTTGCCAGTGCCTTAGTAAAAATATCAGCAATTTGCTTATCTGTGACACAAAAATTTATAAAGATCAATTTCTTCTCCATATTATCCCTCAAGAATTGGTGTCTCTTGTCAATGTGCTTTGTCATCTTATGCTGAACTAGATTTTTAGAAATTTTAATGGCACAATGTTATCACAGAAGATTGGCACACACTCAATGTTCAACTCAAAATCCTTGAGTTATTGCTTGATCCAGAGTAATTATGCACAACATGAGGCAACAACAACATATTCAGCCTCAGAAGTAGACAAAGCCATAGAGTTCTGCTTCTTTGTTTCCCAAGAGATCAGACATGATCCTAAGAAATGTATCATTCATGTGGTTCTCTTTTTATTCACCATGTAATCTACATAGTCAGCACCTGCATAGCCTACATGGTCAAAATTACTACCTTTTGGATACCACATTCCGAAGTTAGTTGTTCCTTTTAAGTACCTCAGGATTATCTTGACTGCCTTTAGGTGAGGTTCCTTAAAATTTGCTTCAAATTTAGTGTAGAACCCCACACTGAAGATAATATCAGGCCTGCAGGCTATAAGATACAAAAATGATCCAATCATCCCTCTATACAATTTCTACTCTACTGCTATACGTGTTCTTTTTGAAACCTAACTTAGTTGCTGTGGCTATGGAAGTATCTATCACCTTTGCATCTTCCATCTTGAATCTTTTAAGAAATTCCTTAGCATACTTCTGCTGATGGATCATTATTCCTGAAGGATTTTGTTTGATTTAAAGTCTTAAAAAGAAGTTAAGTTCCCCCATCATGCTCATCTCAAACTCAATGCTCATCAGGGCAGTAAATTTCTTTATGAGTGCTTTGCTGGTGGCCCTAAAGAAGATGTCATCTGCATATACCTTCACAATCAATAAATTCTTCCCTTTGTTTTTGAAAAACAAGGTATTTTCAATTTTACCTCTTGTGTATTTATGATTTAGAAGAAACTTTGACAGCCTTTCATACCATGTGCTTGTTTAAGTCCATAGAGGGCTTTATCAAGCTTGTAAACATGATCAGGTTAGTCATGCTTTCAAAGCCTGGAGGTTGTCTAAAAAACACCTCTTCTTTCAACATCCCATTTATGAATGCACTCTTCACATCCATTTAGTAGAGTGTGAACTCCATGTAGGCAACAAAAGCTATGAGGAGTCTGATTGCCTCCAATCTTTCCACAGTAGCAAATGTCTTATCATAGTCTATGCCTTCTTTTTGATTGTATCCTTGGACTACCAACCTTGCCTTGTTCTTTGTAACTATTCCATTTTCATCCATCTTATTTCTGAATACCCATTTGGTTCCAATGATGGTTCTGTTCTTTGGCTTTGGTTTTAAGTGCCATACTTTATTTCTTTCAAACTGATTGAGCTCTTATTTCATAGTAATGATCTAGTCTGCATCCTATAAGGTTTAACTGACTTTCTTGGGCTCAACAATGGATAGGAAGGCATTGAATGCATATAGATTCTTTAATCCAGATCTAGTGGTTAAGATCAGTAAGAATGTTATCAAATGGATGTGATCGTTGATACTTGTATCCCTTGCGGACTAAGTCTTGTGTTTCTCCAGGCTGATCATCTTCTTCAGTCTGTGGGTTCACAGTTCCCTCATTCTAATCAGCTAGCATGCCTCATCTACTTTATCATTTTTTTCACTGTCACCTATTTTTTTCACCTGTTCCTGCATAATTGATTCAGAGATCTTTGGAAGTTCATCATCATCCTGCAAACTCTGGTTAGACATAACATTGCTTTTATCAACTAGAATATGCACACTTTCTTCAACACACATAGATATTTTATTAAGCACTCTATAAGCTTTACTATGTGAAGAATAACCTAAAAAAATTCCCTCATCACTTCTGGTATCAAATTTTCCTAACAAGTCCTTTCCATTATTGTGGATATAACATTTGCATCCAAAGGCTCTAATGTGAGAGATGTTAGATTTTCTTCTGTTGAGTAATTCATAGGGAGTATTGTCTAGACGAGACCTAGTCATGCATCTATTAATTCTGTAGCAAGCAGTGTTAATGGTTTTAGCCCAGAATTGACTAGCCACGTTACTACCTAACATCATAGTCCTAGCCATTTTCTGCAAAGTTCTATTTTCTTTCAACCACTCCATTCTGATGACGAGTCCTAGATGCAGAAAAGTTATGATCAATACCATGAGAGGAACAATAGTTAACAAATTTAGCATGTTCAAACTCAGTTCCATGGTCAAATCTAATTGTAGCTAGTTGTTTGTCAAGTTTCTTTTCAAGTCTTCTAACTAAAGTATAGAACGCTCAAAATGCATCTTCTTTAGAAGCAATAAAAGTTGTTCAAGTAAAACTAGTGTAGTCATAAACTAGTACAAATACATACCTTTTTCCACCCATGCTCTTTACTCCCACAGGACCAGATAGATTCATATGGACCAGTTTCAAGGATCTGGTCAAACTGATAACCTGTTTGGATTTGAAGGAAGATTTCACTAGCTTAATTACCTCGAGCACATGCTCCACAAACTTTGTATTTCTTGAACTTAGTTTTAGGGAGACCTATTACCATTTCCTTGGAGATGAGTTTGTTTAGCTGAACATGACTGGCATGCCCAAGCCTTTTGTGCCACAACAAAGGATCTTTGTCCATCACACTAAGACAAACAAGATCTTCAGCAGGGATCTTTGAGATGTCAAAAATGTACACATGCTTGTATCTTTGTCTAGACAGTCTCCTCATTTTTCAGGTTTATCACTTCCACACCTATAGAGTAGAAGGTTACCTTGTTTCCCTTATCACAAAACTGTGATATATTGAGTAGATTGTAGTTTAGTCCTTCAACATGGTACACTCTTTCAATTGAGTGTTCTTCAGATTTACCTATTTTTCCAATTTCTTTGATTTGACCCTTCTTTCCTCTTCCAAAATCCACCATTCCACCTTTTTCTTCTGCAAGTGAGAGGAATTTATTCTTATCTTTGGTCATATGTCTTGAGAAAGCACTATCCATATACCAATGTTGCTTTCTCCCACTCACTTTTTCTTGCAAAATTAAGATGTTAGTTTTAGGAATCCAGACTAGTTTTGGTCCTTTCCTTCGATCAAAAGAATGAATGAGATCTCTATATATCTATTTTGGTAAAACATTGATAGGTTTTTTCTTTTGCACCAACCTGTTCCCTTAATGTGATTCATTTCTTCTAACATGGAAATTCTTTCCTTTTAAGGCAACTTTAATGTTTTTATTCATATGAGCTATAGTTGTTTGGCAGGCACCCCTTAAGTGACCAATGTTACCATAGTGTGTACACACATCATAGGTTTTCTTAGGAGCTTCTTTAACAAAGCCTATTCCAGCTTTAGCACTATGTGTTCCATCACTAAGTTGAGTCACAATCATTCAGGACTTAGTCTATTTGTTTACTCTTTCAAGGTCATACTTAGTTCTAGCCAGTTTAAGATTCATTCTTCTAGATTTCTCCTTTTCTAAGAACAATTCATCTTTGAACCTTCTTAGGTCCTTTTCACATCTAATTTGATCATCACTTATTTGACCTTTTGCCTTTCAGTACCACTCAGTTTAAAAATTTCAGATTTGAGAGACAAAATAGAAGAATCAAGTTGCTGGACCTGTTTCTTTAGGGATTGGTTTTTCCTTTTTAAATCAATATTGATTTTTTCAAGATCAATATATTCAAACTTTAAACCGGTCAAGGAGGCCAACAACTGATCTCTATTTTCATTCAAATCATAAAAATTGTCTATGAGAGTTATCATAAGGGAGGATGATTTTTTCATTGAAAAAAGTTTTAGCTTATCTTTAAGGTCAAGAAGGTTTACCTTTTTTTTCTCTGTGTCTGATTCATAATATGATTCAGATTCATATCTTCTGTATCATGATCATCTGAGTTATCTGAACCTGTTCCTCGAGCAGCGTACATAGCCTTACCAGTTTCCTTTTTCTTCTTCTCACTGGCTGGCTCTTTTTTTTCTTTTTCAGCTCTCTCTTTTTTCCACCCAATTTCCCACATAGGACAATATTTAACTTTATGCTAAGTTTTTTCACACTTGAAGCAACCATTACTTTTTCCTCTTTTATACATTTTTTTCTCTGCTTGGTGATAATTTTTTCCCATAGTTTCCACCTTTCTTTAAGAACTTTTTAAAGTTCCTTCTTATCAAGGCTATGGCCTCATCAACTAGATCAGATTTATCACTCCCAGTTGCCTTGAGAGAAAGAGTCTTGTGCTTGCTTTCTTTATCCCTTTTTATATTATCAACATTCATTTCATAGGTCTGTAGATTGCCTACCAGTTCATCCAAAGTAATGTTTGTCAGATCTTTTGCTTCTATGATTACAGTGACTTTGATCTCCCTAAACCTAGAAAGAGTCCTCAGTACTTTTTCAACTTGTTCCTCAGTAGGGTATATCTTTCCCAAGGATACCAACTCATTCACAATAGTAGTGAATCTAGTGATCATGAAGTGATTCACTACTCTTCATCTTGAAGGCTTTATATTTAGTGCATAATCTAGAAACTATGAATTTTATTTCCTGAGTAGTTCCTTCATGAGCATTAACTAGTGTGTCCTAAATCTACTTTACTATTGTATAGCCAGAGATGCGATTGAACTCATCAGGTCCATGTTCACATACTAGGATGCACTTGGCTTTGGCATTTTCCCCAAGCATCTTGTAATCAGCTTTATCACGTCGAGCCTTGAGATTTGGAATGTCCTCCCTTCAACATCCTTTGTAATAGGGATTTTAGGACCCTCAATAACTCTAGTCCAAAGCTCATAGTCCTCTACTTGAAGGAAATCCTCCATTCTTGCCTTCTACCATGAGTAGTACTGACCATTGAATAATGGTGGTCTATTGATGTGTTATTCTTCACCGTGTCCAAGAGGAGGTGAAAAATTCATAGTGATCTTATCTTGAGTTATTAGACTCTATTACAATAACCCGCTCTGATACTAATTGTTAGAATACTGATCTCCTAATTTTTCCTAAGGAACAAGTTATTCTATCTATTCCTTTGTAAATTACTTGAACTACGTAAAGTAAAGCAGGTAAAGTAAGAACATAATACTTTATCATGGAAAACCCCAACTTATAAAGGGTAAAAAATCATGACCAACACTTTTGTAAGATTTAACCCAACTTCACTAAACTCTGAGCCTTAAAACAATTTAGATTACAAATCTTGAAATCCTAGGAACTAACCTCTAATTTCTATAACTCAACAATGAACCTTGACTGTTGAACCCAACATTGAATTGCCCCCAACTTGAAGTATTCTCTAAACTATGAAACAAATATATTACAACTCAATAAAAAATAATACAAGTAAACTTGACTCAAGAACTGTAAAACATAAGCCTATGGAACATGTTCTTCAATCTTGTTTCTTTGTATTGGCTGCACTCGGATCTTCGGTCAGAACTCTCTCAAATATGAACTCCCTTAATTTGATTGTGTTCTGCTTATATCTCTATTTAAGTGCTTAACGTTCTTTGTGAAAACCTTTTTGTATTTATAGTCGTGAGACTTCTTCTACTTCAGGCAAATTTCCTTCCTTCTAGGGAATCCCTTTCCTTTTAGGATTTCTCATGCTAACCTTCCTGGAGATTTCTTTCTATGTGGGATTACTCTATGAAAGGAAACTTTATGCAAGCTAGACTTTTGTCATAACACGCTACATCTACATGCTTCAATCCATTTAAAATTTAGTCCTCCGCTTGGTTGACCTTATCCTGATCCTAGTTCGACTCTACCTGAGAGGAACATGTCATTGCTACCTGTTCTGTGCATGTGTTCCCCATATTTGTCAATCATCAAAATCTTCCTTGATCTAACAAAGCTGCTTAGCCTTAATATGCTCTAGAAAAGAGGACCTTGCCTCAATATATTTCAAAACTCCTCCAGACTAGGTCAAATCAAGTCTCATAAAGCTGTTAGCTAGAGTTTGAACCTCTCTAGCCAACAGACGCCTTGTAGCCTCCAAACTAGTTAGGCTACCCATACTCTCAGTGTTTCTGCTTAATGCATTAGCTACCACATTCGCCTTACCTAGGTGATATAAGATAGTAATATCATATTCATTGAGTAGCTCTATCCATCGATGCTGCCTCAAATTGAACTCCCTCTACGTGAACACATGCTATAGACTGTGGTGATCATTGAACACCTCACAATGGACACCATAAATATAGTGCCTCCAAATTTTAAGAGTAAACACCACCACTTCTAACTCTAAGTACATGCATGATAGTTTTTCTTATGATCCTTCAGCTGCCTAGAAGTATAAGCAATGAACTTCTTATCCTGCATCAAGACATCACACAAATCAAAACGTGAAGCATTGCAATAAACAATAAAGTCCTTACCCTTGACAGGCAGAGTAAGGATAAGAGTTGTAGTCAACAAGGTCTTGAGCTTTTGGAAGCTCTCTTCACATTCCTCCAAAAATTGGAATGGCACATCTTTCTAAGTTAGTCGAGTAAACTAGGAAGAAATAGAAGCAAACTCCTTCACAAATTAGCGATAATAACTAGCCAACCCCATAAAGCTGCGAATCACAATCACTGAGGTAGGCCTAGATCAACTCTTAACTTCCTCTACTTTTTGCAGAACAACCATGATTCCCTCCTTTGAAACCACATGCCGCAAGAAGGACACAAAATACAACCAAAACTATCACTTAGAAAATTTTGGAAACAACTACTTCTTCTTCAATAATTTTAACACAATTCTCAAATGAGCCTCATGCTCCTCCTTACTCTTTGAATAAACCAAGATGTCATCAATACATATAATAATAAAAGAATCCAAGAATGGCTTAAAGATTCTATCCATCAAACTCATAAAAGTAGCTGGGGCATTAGTAAGCCCAAAAAACACCACCAGGAATTCATAATGCCCATACCTAGTCAAAAAAGTGGTGTTAGGTATATCTTCATCCCAAATCTTCAACTGATGATATTCAAACCTTAAGTCAATCTTGTAGAAGACTTACGCACCCTGAAGCTGATCAAACAAGTTATTGATACGGGGAAAAGGGTACTTATTCTGAATAGTGACCTTGTTCAGCTTACGATAGTCTATGCACATACACATACTCCCATCTTTTTTTTCACAAACAAAATAGGAGCATCCCATGGGGAGGTACTCGAATGAATGAACCCTTTACTAAGAAAGTGCTATAATTGAACCTTCAGCTCCCTCAACTCAACCAGTGCCATCCTATATAGAGGAATAGAAATAGGATGGGTACTAGGCTCTAAATTAATGCAGAAATTGATATCATGGTCTGGTGGCATGCCAGGTAAGACCTCAGGAAAAACCTCTAAAAAGTCACAAACCACATGAACCGACCCTATAGATGGAACCTCTATACTAATGTCCCGAATATGCACTAAAAATGCCAAACACCCCCTCTAAAGCAACTTCTTAGCTTGAATATAAGAGATGATCTTTTTAGGGACAGGGCTACAATTGCCCTTTCACTCAGGTATTGACATCCCCAAAATTGCTATAGTAACAGTCTTAGCATTACATTCTATAATAGCATGATATGGGAACAACCAACTCATTTCCAAAATGATGTTAAAGTCTACCATATCCAAAATCACTAAGTCTACCCAAGTCTTATATCCTATGAAAGTAACAAGACAAACATGGTAGACCTTATCTACTATCAAAAGATCCCCTACAAGAGTAGACACACGAACATGAACATCAAGTAAATCACAGGTCATATCCAATCCCATTGCAAAATAGGTAGACACATAAAAAAATGTATATCCTGGATCAAATAAGGCTGTATCCATCCGATCACATCATAGAATAGTACGGGTGATCATTGCGTTAGTTGCCTCCACCTCGGGCCTGTCTAGAAAATCATAGAAATTATTTTGACCTCCTGCATGCATGCCCGCCTACCAGGCTGAGTACCACCTCAACCAGTACGTCCACCGTCCCAGTTGGGATTGGTGCCACCTCAACCAACCATCTTAACACCACGTCCACCCTTAGGGGGATCCCTTCCATATTCACCACCTTCCCTACCCGTTAAAGCTGATGCTTGGGGAGCTTGATGCTGAGTTAACTGAACAGACTGTCTAAATCAAGGGCACCAACTATGGATGTTCCCAAACTCACTACACTAATAATATGCCCGATCTAAAGTACGCCTCTGAGCCAAAGCTAATAAAATAATGTAACCGCTATAATTTGAAGAGGGTTGGTTGGCCCTTGATGGACCTCTAGCTGATATCTTCATAGCTGACTAAATGAGGCATCTTGAATACCCCTGAGAAACTAGATCCTTTGATAAAGAGACATTGTAGCCACCACCCTTTCGTGAATTCTTTTCAACTGAGCTCCTGTTTCACACCCTTAATATTTCTAACATTTTCCACCACTTCCTGAAAAGTCTTCCCATAAGACACTAATTGAAGTGTAGATAACTGAAGCCCAGTATTCAACCCTTTAATAGACCTGCGAATTCTCTCCTTCTTTGCATGTAACAACTGTAGTGAATACTTGGAGAGTGAGTGAAATATGGTCTTATAGGCCACAACTATAAAACTGCCCTGCTTGAAACTAGTAAGCTCATTCTGCCTCTTATCTCTCAGAGTACGAGGAATGTACTTCTCTAGAAAGATGATATAGAACTGCTTCTAGGTCAATGGAGATGGCCCAACTAGTTTGCACTCCACATAAGCTCTCCACCATAACTTTGCATGCGTATTAGCTTATTAGTGATGAACTCTACTCTATACCTCTCTACTGCCCCCATTTTATGGAGCCTCTCATGACAATCCATAATGAACTCATACACATCTTCTGCCTCAGTGCCATAGAAAACTGGAGGCTTTATTTTAGTGGACCTAAAAAATAAGTCATGCTTCTCTCCAATCATCATTGGCCCAGTCATCGATTATGGAAATACCCCTACCTCAAAAGCCTTACCCATCCATGGAGCCACAACACCAGCATGCTGAACTCCCTGATTTAGACCTATAGGAACTGCAGGTGCAACCTCATTCCTTGACAAACCACCCAGAAATGTCAAAACCTTCTGTATCACTTCTGAAGATATTGGAGCAAGTGTAACACCTCCCTAGACTAGTGCCACCACCTTCTTCGATGCTACCTTAGTGAGATCTGTATTACTGAGATGATCCTCTATAGGTGCAAGGGACTCAGACCTATCACGAACTTGACTAGCAATTGGAGCTATGCTCCTGGTGGGCATTGCTTTCCATTCTCTATCTCTACCACCACTCTTGCTCGTTCTCCACCATGAACTGTGACCCCAACAGACGGCTCGAGTATCTCTACTCTTGCCTCTACTTCATATATCCTCACCATCTGCAAGAGAAAAGAACAAAGAAGTTATATACCAATTTGGATCACGAAATACCAATTGGAATTAAGTAGGAGTTTTCCTATTGCCTTATAGCCTCTCAAAGAAAAATATAGATGTCTCCATACCATTTTACAAGACTCTACTAGACATGTCCTTATACGATGAGATCAATGAACCTACGAATCTGATACTAAGTTTATCATGATCCAAATGACCATGAGTGGAATCCATACTAACCTCCGGAGGGAGAATCAAGCATTACCCTCTAAACCCACCTTAACCAATTCTATTTTAGATAAATGACAATTAAAAAGGCATAAATTGAGATCTCAAAACTTATGAAAATGAATATGCAGAATTATCTATTACAACTTTCCAAGATCCAAAAGTAATCATATAGGACACTAGCATATAATGTCTAAGAATACTCAAAAAATACTGATAAATGAAATAGTGTCAAAAGGATAGACATCTAGAAACTATGAAGATCTGTGACTGCCATGAAATAGAAGTAGCTCACCCTCAAATCAATCAGTCAAGAACTGTTAGATGCAAGATCTCGTTGAAGCCTCTGGAACATAATTTGCACTCAAAAAAAGAAGTGTAGGAGTAGCATCAGTACAAACACTATGTACTAGTAGGTATCATAGGCTGAGTCAATATAGTAACAAATATATGGCAGGAACAAATAAGCATGTAACAAGAATAACAACACATAATGAGATACTCAAAAATAAATAGTCATCAGGTCCAGATAAATGACACTCAGTTACAGACATATCAAGTGTCAGCAGTCAAGGACATAAGTCACCAAACACAAACATATTAAGTCATATGAAGTTGCAATTGTAATGCAATTATTACAACATGGATTCATGTCCATACAATTTCTAAAACACATAGTCTTTGTATCTCATCGGTCTCAATGTACTCATACTTACTCAGACTCTCATCTATACACACGTGCTTGTAATGACCCTTCCAGTCATTTTCACGTTTAAGTTTTGAAGTCAAGCAAATCGACAAAAGATATCGTAAGACCTTTAACAAATTTTCTGAACTTTGGGTCAAATGTATCAGGGCTTTTCTCCCAATATATAAAGAGTTAGAAGTCCCCCAAAATACCAAATCGAAGGTCTACGAGTCTAGTTTCCAACGCACAAAACCTCACGTCCAACTGATCTTGGAGTAAAGAGTTATGACTGTTTTACCGCGGACTGTCTGGCAGAAAACGGGTTGCGAATCGGGTCGCGAACCGGGTCGGGTTAAACTCGATTTAAGCCTCAATTTCACGTTTTAAAACGCCATTTCAGTTCCGAAACAGTGATAAAATATAAGGGAGGATCCCGAGAGAATTCTTGAGTATCAAAATCGTGCGTTGGTGAATTGCGAGTCTAGACTTAAGAATTTTATTAGCATCGTGCGTGTATTTGAAAATATTTTATTTAAAAGTTGAATTTGGTAAAAACTATATTAGTATTGCCTTTTCAAAATGTTTTAAAGGTTATGAAAAATATTTTGTTACAAGATAGTTGTATATGTATTTATTTTATAAGGTTTTTATACACCGTAATATTTTAACGGAAATAGTAAACTTAGTTACGTTGAAAATTATTATTATAATATAGTAGGTTTTATTTGAAATAATTTTCTATGAATTATGGTATATTTAAAATATTATATTTATTTTATCACGAACTTATACAATACCCGAATATATACATAATCGGGAAAAGAATTTATTATGGTGTGACACCAAGATTCCACGTGGAATCAAGGGATGCCACACCAAAGAGAATGCAACCACCTGTCTATTAGGTGGCCATCACCTACCAATATATAGCTAGTGCTATTTATATATTGGAAGTTAGCAAAGTTCATGGAACTTTTGGTTTCATTCACTACAAAGTGTAATGTTTGTTGACCACTCCTTATACATACATACGCATACAGTGAAGGGTTGGTGGAAACCAATTCTATGTTGATGTTGTATTTAATTTTTGAAGGGAATTAATTATCTACGTCAAGTTATTCCATCCCAAATTCGATTCCGATTTAGTTTTGGATTTTCTTGGAGTGGTTCGAGCTTTGACATCGTTGTTCTAGCAGCTTGTCATAGGACGACAGGTAGGTTACGATTTATTTTCCCTAGACTCCGCATATATAAAATAAAATTGTATTAATGGGCATCCTTGGGTTGGTTTATTAGGTTGGTACCACAGACCTCGACCGCTTTATTCATGTCCGCCTATTTTTATTCCTCCGTTACTTGTAGTATTTGCGGATATATTTTATTTATCCTTGTGGTCCAGTGAGGCCTTGTTGACTCTGGAACATAGAAGGTGGGATTTTGGGAATGTCCGCGAGTCCCGGGCATAGAATTATCCTTCTAGGCTGGTTATGCTTGCTGAGTAGCTGTGGGCCTGTGCAGGGTCGATAGGTTGATTGTGAGCTGCGGGGCAGCTATTGTGTGTGATCATACCATTTCCATGCATATAAAGAGGTTTTATCCATGTTTTACTGTGGTTTTGGCTTCGGGCCTACTGGCACTGTTTTCTAAACCTTGCATGGCCCGGGGGGCCCGTTTTTTGATGGAAATGATTTGGAAATGGTTGATTTCACTTGTGGAGATTTTTGGGCAAGAAAGTAAAATTATGTTTAAAATCATCAGTTTTACGATTATCGCTAGACTCGGCAGGGCCGGGGTGCTAGTTGAGTTTTCTTGTTATTGAGATGATTTTTAGCCTCGGTCGGACCGAGCACCTGAGATGACTTTTTACTATTTAGACCCGGTTACTCCCGGGCACCCTTGGAGGGGTTTTTTTTGAGATATTTTCCTACTATTTTTAGTCCTGGACAGGGTCTGGGCATGCATATTCGAGACTGGGTCTCTATCTTGATATCGAGACTGGGTCTCTATCTTGATACCGGACTTGCTTCCGGACGACATGTTCTGATACTGAGTTTTAGTATGGGGTCTGGGACCTCCATGGACCTTGCCATCCGGGCCAGGGGCTACGGGCTGCGTGTGCCGTGGAGGGGTAGAGGTATACGGGCAGAGTCCTTCCATGGAACCTACCTGCTGAGCCGGATCGGCGCCGGAGGAGGTACATACAGAGATACCATGGCACTTGAGATCTTCATGCATCATATCATTCATGGTTCGAGGTTCCACCCTTGTTTGCTGTTTGCTGATTGTACGCTCCGGTAGTATGGGATGCCGGAGGGTTTGTTTTCACTTGTTTGTGTTCCTCGGTTGTATGTGTGGCCGTGGGACTGTAGGTAGACTCTTGCTTTTTACTTACAGAATTGTTCTCTATTATGGATAAGTATGAGATTGGTATGATTAGTTGAGTTGATTCATGTCTTTGAGCATGCCCATTATTACTCTTTCTCTCTTCTTCTTACACTTGAGGTTACCGGTATACCGTCCATTTCGTAAACTTATTTTATATACACTGTTATTGCAAGGAACCCAGGTGCGTTATTTTTTTACTTTCACCTGTGCCTATGGTGTGTATATTCTGCTTACTAGCCTCATATGTGGTTCTGTTGATTTCCCTCTGGGCTAGTTCCTGTGTATCTTTCGTTGATTTCTGTGACTACTTGCTTCTATTCTGTCTATTACTACGCTTTTATCTTATATGTGCCCAGTCGGCCTATGATACCTACTGGGTACCTTATGCTTCGCATTTGGTGCTCACCCCTACCCCCTGCATCTTTGGGTGCAGATCTTAGCGTGGGCCATCGCCGTTAGATCGCTTTGATTCGTGCTTGGAGATCTGTGAGGACTACTTCAGGCTGAGGGTGAGCTCTTGGCGATCGGAGCTTAGCTTTAGTTTTTCTTTTGCTTCATGTACTCTATTACCATTCAGAGACATCTGTATATATAGTTTTGGTTTATTTGCACTCCATGTATGTAGTTTGGCTCTGTACTATGATACCAGGTTTTGGGGTTTGGTTTAGTTTCCGCCTATGTATATATTTATATCCATGTTATCTATTTTATTTGTCTTGTTCCCTTATTTGCTAGATAGTAGCCCATTACTAACTGTTCTGGGCTACGGGGGTTGGTTCACCTACCGGGGGTTGTAGGTGCCATCATGACCGAGAAATTGGGTCGTGACAGTGCTAAAGGGTCTTATTTTTTCCAACTAGTCATGACCTGTAGGGGATAACCTAGGGCCATGTACAATACTAGCTTGGTACCCACTCCATATTATATAACTGCTTGTCCATAAGCTCACATCAGACTCAAGCCACTTAAACAACAGAATAATATGTATTTTTATTATTGCTCTCAACATATCTCAGTATATTCTCATCTTAATCATCTCTCAGGATAATATCACAAGTACACAATCAATAATGGTGCACTTTATAATCATAAGTGATTTAAAGACAAGATTCAACAGTGAAGCTTATTCATGCAAGCAATGGTCACAATCATGTCCGAAGACCAACCAACATGCTATCAACCCAAACACATATAAGGGGCTATATTAAGTCTAACTCCACATAATTCATAACCTACCTCAACTGAAAAATCTTAAATTATAAGCTACTTTGCAAGAGCCTTGCCTTTCCTCAACACCTCTGAATATTCAAATTCCTCCTATGAGCTACAAGGTAACAAAGCTAAATCTTACACTTTGTCCAAAGTAGAAGATCCTTGTGTGGTTAGTAGTAGCCAATTGAGTGTAAGTGATGGTTTGTATATGTGTGGGCTTAAAGAGCCTTTACCTTGTGATGATCTTGATGATACTTTGTTGCATGATGATGATGTCACTGTTGTGAGTGCCCAAACACTAGTTGATCCTATAGATGACTTGATTGATTCTTCTAGTAAGATTGATTTGAGTCCATCTAGTGTTAGCACTTGTTACTTGAGTGAAATTATATTGTCATGTAATAAGGGTAGTAAAATGCTAGTTGGCTATAATGGTGGTAATCTTGTGTGTTATTCTTTTGAGCTTGATATGCTACCAATTAGTGTTTATTGTGGTATTGACCAACTTGCTTGTAATGATGACCTACTAATTGAGGAGTTGTGTGATTTGATAAATGAACCTCAATTAGGTAATGGTAATGATATAGTTGGTCATGTAGTTATTCATGTAGTTAGTGATGTAGGATCTTTATTTAGAGGTGATGATTCCTTGGGTGTTGATTCTATTTCTAATTTTTGTCATGATGATCTTGAGGTGGAGTATGAACTTAGGGATAATCCCTTATTCAATGATGACATGACTAATGTGAATGATGAAGATAGTGGTGTGTCTTATAATGTTGGAAGTCTAGCCAACCTTGAAGGCTAACAATGGTTTAAAAATCCACTATGGTATGATGACATACTTTCCAAAGATGAAACTCTCTTCTTGAAAGATGATAGTACGTCTATTGGAGGGGTTAGTGGTCAAAAGGAAAAGGGGTGTATGTTCTCCAATGACCCCTTCATTCTTATGTGACCCCATTCTTGATCAAGGCCTTAATGCTTGTGGATCAAAAGGTGATTCTATATGTGGGAACACCTTGAATGAAGTTTATTTAAGTAACACCTTTCTCTACTATCTATTTGCATATGATGATGTCCATGTATGTATGGAATTTGTTTTATATAAAGGTAGGGGTTTCTTGGGTTGGTCCATTTGCTTTTGTTACCAAACTATGTGGGTCTTTCATATCTTTGACCCCGATAAATCCTCATGGGTGTTTGAACCCTGTTTATTCGATGATATATCTCATAGTCGGATCCTTTGTATTTTCTACAATGCATTGATCTTATTTGACACAAAGGATAGTTGGTTGTATTTTAAATGTGTACCTCCTTGGCAAGTTGGTATGGTTGATAACCCATGTGCTAACCCTCATGCTATGAGGATATGTTTGTTGTTTGTCCTTCTCATATTTTTGCAAGGTTCAGATTCGAGGATGAATCATTTTGAAGAAAGGGAGGATGATACAATCATGGTTAGCTTGGAGCACATTATGAGGGGCTTTTATATATGGATGATAGCTTGAAGCCCGGAGGAAGCCATGGAGCAACAAATGCACAAAGACTTGGGCAATCAAGATGTCATTTGGGCAATCAAGAAGGGCCCTTGTGAGTTATTTCCAAAATAGTCACTTTTGGGCTATTTTTGTAATAGGCTATTTGTGTAAAGGCAATAACTATAAATAGTTGCCTTAGTCATTTTCATACTTAGATTTTTGATGATTGAATTATCTTGAATAGACTTGATATTTTAGATTAGAGTAGTGATTGGGTTCAATTCTAATTATTAGCTTAGATCGACTGATTAGGGTGGATTCCCAAACTGCTTGTGTTATCTTCTACGCTTGATCGATCATCGAGTTATCATCTTGTGGATTCAATTTGGTTTCTAGGATATTTGATTGAGTTCTCTTCTCCCTTGATTGATTGTGGATTCAATTAGCCCTTCTTTCTTCTATTCTCATCCCCTTTTCTAATATGTCCCTCTATCTTTAATTTGTGTTGTTTGTTTTTGTGTTTTCGATATTGATGTTGATCATTTTCGATTGAGATTATCAATAATCCTCCAAGACCTTGTGTCAATCGGTACAAGTGCTACTAAAACTTAAACGTTCTAGATAGATACAACATAATACAGATAATCTCTGAAAGTACAGTAGGAGACTAGTCAAAAAGTAGAGGCAGATGGATCAACTCCGATCTCCAAGAGCTCACCCAATGTCTCTGGTTAGCAACTCTGTACGAGGACTGCAATCAACGGCGATAACCTGTACTAGGATATGTATCAACAAAAAGATGCAAAAGTGTAGTAGGAGTAACAAAACAAGCGGTACCCAGTAGGCATCATCGGCCGACTGAGCTCAAACAAGATATAAATATAACAAAAAGTGAATATAACCCAAGGGTGAGAAAAATGAGTCAGAAGGAAATATAATGGTAAAACCTAAATAAAAGGAGCAATACCTCCACAATATGAAAAGCATAAACAATAATCCAACAACAACCAATTCGGACTTCCTGAGTCTAGAAAATACACCCAATGAACAAGCCAACTATACAAAGATTACGATAGTAAAGATACGCAAGGAATACTATGAAAAATATGATATGGAATGGATGAGATGAAATGAAATGAAAAATGGCCAATGAAGTAACGAATGAAAACCCTGAGTCACCTCACAGGCTGCCGGACCTTACCAACCCATACCATACCATAATACCTGGAATGTCCCTTCAGGACACCAGAGCTTATCAATATCAACCAATGCCACACTATCCACGTATAATCAAGAAAATCCATAGTACTCTCATATGCCGCCAGAGCTTACCAATATAACAATAACCACAAGTAAAACCCCGTATATACGCAAAAGGGGCCATCGGAGCTTATCAATATAATTTCCACAACCAATGGAAAGTAAAGTTTAAAATTGCCTCTCAGACCAAGGGCACAAAAATAGAAGTATTTTTCCATTCCGAAGTCAGTAAAACTGCGATGTACAATATCTCCTTGGCAGCACAAGTTTATAGTAAAAGAAATTGTTTTCCCTCATTATCAACCAAAAACAGTTATAAAAGTAGGACGCTCTCCCTAGAGTTCCAATCATTTAAAAAGAAAGTATTTTGGGTTTTAAATATTAGCAGTTAGCTTAAATCGGTAAAATCTTTCCTATTTTTGAAAACCATTTGTTAGAAGAAGAGTCTCTTATCAAACCACCAATCCAATCAATTCCAAAAAATTTTACCATTCACTTCCCATCCATTCATACCATACCCAATCATATGTGAAAAAGATATGAACACGAATTAATTCAAATGTATTTATGTATGCATATGATGCACGCAGCTAAACCAAGATAGGGAATTTCACCCTTCATAACAATATCGTACTTACCTGGACTCCAGCCAGCCCAACACCATGGCCTCAGGCCCACAAATCCACATACCAAATCCAACCATAAGAATATAACATGATAAGAACAACCAGAAAACCAAGTAAGAAGCTACCCTACCAGGAACTATACCCATCGGATGCTAAGGCCGACTATTCTAGTACAAATACTAAAAGGGAACACTACACTATCTAGCAAACCCCAAGGGACCCGCCTAAGGAAATAAACTAACCAAAACTAAGCATAAAGAGTACGACAAATAGAAACTTAAGCAAAGCACAACAATACTGACCTGGCTCCTGCCAGTCCCATCTCCACGGCCTCGGGCCCATAATTACATGATAAATAGAATACCAAACCAACAATAATAATAATAATAATAACAACAAAGCAATGATAACATCTACTTTATCCCGAACCTTTATCTAATTCTAGGCTAAGGCTCCCTAATCTAATAATATTAACCACAAGTAGTCTAAACTAAACTAAGACATCAAACCCTAATCCCAAGAATATTACACCGCCTACGCCAAGTCATAAAGAAGAGCTACAACGTATACTAAGGATTGCTATCCAAAATCTTACTCTAGAACACTTAAATCACTTATAAGGATCAATAAGCCTACTCATATCCGTATTCAAACCACAAGATCCAACCAACCAATAGTAAGTTATTATATTCATACCTCATACGCGCAAAGTCTAGAAATAGTAAACCATAACCTACAAAAAAAGTAGAGCACGCATGCACAATCCAATCCACAAGACCAGAGCCTATCTCCCCCGATAAGTATTTATAATAAGCCTCACTATCATAACAATACTCTACACGTCAATATGAAGCTAACGGTACCCATATTGCTAATAATTTAGTCGGGTTGAAATCCGGGTCACAAGCGGGCTCATAGGCCCCACAACTCAAAACTAGAAACAAATATCACCACGAGATTCCCAACCTCACCAACAGTACATGCTCAAAATTTGAGCGGAAACGTACCAAGAATGGAGGCTAAAACAGCCCCACAATCAAGAAATTAAAGAAGAGAAATTCATGGAAATCAATGGAAATTAACACGAGAATTTACCTATTCTAGAGGCCAAGAATGCACCCGAATCAGCAATTAATATTCCTCCAAGTTATGGGAGAAAGCTAGTGAAAAAATGAAGGAATTTGGAGTGAAAATGGAGGAGAAATCGAGTTTTGAAGATGATGAGAAAAGCTGGAAATTTGAGGGCTGACCAGCTTTATTAGTGGCCACGCCCAGGCGCAGGGGCGGCTAGTGGCGCGCAGGGGTGTTGGCATGGGCCCTGGTGTCATGGCCAGAGGTTACCCCCTAGACGTAACATGGGACTCGAGACCATAAGGATCCCAAGCTAACCTTTGGCCATAGCATTCACAAGCATAACAAAAGTTAAGCGGAAGCATAATACAAAAATCCAATAAGGGAACATGATTAAGGGTCTAAGAGCCACATAACATACAATATCCAAAAAGGGAACTCGAATACAAACTATGTCTGAAAGCCTCTAGTCATAACATAAAGAGTTGCTAGTTCAAGACCCTAGATAACTCGGAGTATAGAAGTAAAGCTAACATAAAGAAAAGTATAACTAGTCCTCGAACCATGAGGACTCACCACAGCTGACTAAGGAAGTGGCCTGAGACTCTAGCCACGAAGCTGAGAAGGGGTACCTGAATCTGCATCATCAAACGATGCAACGCAATATGCATTAGTACTATGGAATATACTAAGTATGTGAGCAATGCATGATCATGAAGAAAACATGCTAAATATACTTAAATAACTAAAATTATGCTTTTAAAAATTAACTGAACTCAAAGACTCTAATACTTTCCATAAGCTGAAACATAATCATAAATAATAAGTCTAAAATCTAAATAAGAGTCAAATGCAAGTTTTAAAAGCATAAACTGTTTTCTGTGGGAGGTTCTCTAACTGACATAGACCATGTGAGATACATGGAATCCAATGTATCCACCCCATCGAAATGACCCAATATACCTTGCCAGGGTATAAAGGCATTACTTTGATGTGATCACTAAAACTGATGCCCAACAGAGGGTACTTAAGACCTACGGGGGCATGTAGTTCTGGGACCTTTTGGGTACTCTCACCCTGTCCAACTCGGTGCTAATATTACTCCCAAAACATACATATAGCTCATATCATACTGGGCATATCTGATGCCAAATCTGTTTGAAAAGCATAAGGGTATATCTGATACCATGCAATTCACTTAGCTTAGGTGGACATATCTAGATGCCAAACCTTTCTTAAAACATAGGGACATATCTGATGTCCAAATCTTTCATAAAACATAGGGACATATATGATGTCCAATACTGTTGGAAAAGCATAAGGACATATCTGATGTCGTACAATTTACAAGTCATGAATCTTAAAGCTTTGCAAGACCATAATTCAAAATATACTTTTTTTGCTAAATTCATACTTAAAGAATTAGTCTTGCAATTTCATAAATACATAGAGGCCATGATATCTAATCATGCCAACTTTCTCTTGAAAATAGGTAAATTCATAGTTTCATGCTAGAAATCAACATTCATGCTTAGGCTTTTAAACCCAATGAGAGAATCATAATCAAATCATGAGTAATCAAGAGGAAATCATGAATATAAACATAGAAACTGATTTCATAAACTTTCCCCAATTTTAGATCAAAACCCTAATTTCATAACTTTATACTTCAAGATAAGAGTTGGGAATTTGGGCACAAGGGTGAAAGTAATCCATTGTTAAAAACCCACATACCTTTGTGGAAGATTACCCACTTGATTGGAAAAGAATTAGGAGACTTGACTTGGAGCTTTGGAGTCTTGAGCTTGAGAGCAATTTTCCTCTTTGAGTGAAGAATGATGAACTTTAGAGGGACTTAGGGTAATATGGGTGAAAACCCTTCTAAAAATAGTCAAAACGACTTCACTTAATACATAATAGGGCGGGAAATGACCAAAATACCCCTAGGAATTAATTGGGAAAAAGCTGGAAATTGGTTAACTTTCAGTGACCATGACTCAGTCTACGAGTCGTGGTTTGGATGATGGTTCGTCGTCTAGAGTCATAGAACTCAGCTGGGAATTTCAAGTTGCATCTTCACTTCTGCGGGACAACAGGACGGACCCGTAGAAGTGATGAAGAGTCATCAAATGGAGTCGTCGTTCACAGGGAGCTGGGCTGACTCAGTCAAACCACGACTTAAGACTATGGCTCGTCGTTCCAATGACGAGTCATAGACTTGAATCGTAGTTCCTGAAGGGGACTTGGGAAAATGTAAATCCTCTAAAGATATTCTATGAGTCAACAGGATGGACCCGTTGTTTGAACGATGAGTCGTCATTTGGACTCGTGGTTTCTGGGAACACTTTAACAGTTCTCAGGTTTAGTTCAACGAGTGGGCTTTTAACAAGAGGGATGTGGCAGAAAAAGCAAGGGCATTCTATTTCAGGCTCCAGGAGTTCGGCTAGGGCCCATTGGGGGAGGCTTCCCCTTCTAGGCATTCAGTTTAGGTAAGGGAGTTCTACGCTATACTCCCCACTGTACTCTGGGATGACCCTAACCCTACCATCTGTATCCGAGGAGTAGATGTCCTCGTGGATGTCCAAACTATAAATGAGGTACTAGGAGTTACTAATGTCTCAAATGTTGCATTTGAAGCCTAGCTTCGAGAGTGGGACATGAAATGGCTTCGGGATACTTTAGTACAGGAGGAGTTCAGGGACCAAGCCTACTAGCCCACTGCTGAGGGCATCATGAGCACTTACTTCTCGGCCGATTCTAGGAGATGGCTGAATCTGTTATCCCGGAGGATTCATCCATCAGGCAAACTTACCTTCGTGACCTATCCTTGGGCTTTGGTAGTGGCTTGCGCTATAAAGGGAATTTAGCTAAACGTATGGGCGCAGATTGTGTCAGAGTTGAAGAATTTCTACCGGGGCACTAGAAGGGCCCCTTCCTTCACGGTCTAGTATCTGTATTATGCAGGCGATTTGAGATTCTTGAGGACGATACCAACATGGAGGTAGAGATGGATGCCCCCTTTAACCCCCTCCAGGTGAAGGTAGTCACTTCCAAGGGGAAGAAGAGGAATATGGGTGAGGTAGAGAGTAACCGTACTAACGAGGGCACAAATGATAATCCCACCCCTCCTTCCCAGTCCCAGCCCCCGATCTCCTGCAACCATCTGGATGAGGACTTTTCCACAGTTAGGTGATTCATGAAGGCTTCCCGTGCCAGAGCTGCATCCCCACCTCCCCCTGTTGGGGACAATGCATCACTCCACAGAGAGCTTAATTAGGAGAAGAGGAAGAGGCACTTTTGAGACCGCATGCTTGCACATATGTGGAAGACCATAAAAGTTATGTTCTGCTGTGCCGTCCCTAATCAGGAAATTCCCCAGCTCGATCCATAGGTCTTGCAGGAGTTCCCTTTCCTGAGCGATATTGAGGCCGAGAACCCCGCCCCTTGCAGCACCTGATGGTAATGAGGCATCCACCCAGCACTAGACGTTATCGCACATGGATGGCAATTTAATGACATTATTAACCTTATATACATGCTAGGTGGTTTTAAGCGATTTCCATTATTTCCGTTGTAGCTCCCAGCTGAACTAATGATTTAAAACACCCTTGGAAAGAAAAGTAAAATAGGGGAAAACAGGGCGGGGATTCTATCCCGCCCATCCCACTATAGCGGCTTGCACGCTACTATGGCAACACCGCTATAGCAGAGAAATTACCGCTATAGCAAGATTACTATAGCATGTCAGTCCCGCGATGACAGCCCCATCGGCAGTAGCCCAGAAATTGCAAATTTCTGCAAAGTCTTCTCATCGCCCATTCCCCATTATTAACATTAACATCTAAAATCGTATCATGGCCTTAATACCACCTCAAGACCAACCCCAACTATTCATAATTAAGAATTTAGCACCACATTATTATAAAAATTAATTATGAATCACAACTGAAAGTTGTTTATAAAACCATATTCCCGCTATCATACAAGAATAGCCCTTTTCCCCATGGTTCCCAACTAATCCCAACTATCCTGAAACCAGAGTTTCCCCATAGTCACAAATGAATTTTCCAATTAAGCCACATAACAATTTATCACTAAACCCATCTCTCATAACCAAGTTATGACCCCTTTCTAACCACGAAATTTCACAATAAGGCAAGGAACTACACACCACACATTCTTAGTCATTCAAGAAATACAATGCACATAATCACAAACCTCAAGCTTCATTAGTAAATATAGTCATGCTTATTATCTTTATTTACCTCATGGATGACCGTTAGCCAATCATCCATGCATCCTTATAGCCTTTAGGGCTAGATACCAATTGGAGCTTTCCCGGTTCTAACCTCCTTGCTTGTGTCATTTCAGCCAAAAAAACAATGGCATTTAATTTACCTCGTCGAGATACCAACTAGAATCAAGGACACCAATTGGACTCAACCTATTCAAGCAAGTAATAGACTGCACGAAACGAGTGATAGAAGTGAACCAACTTCCTAGAATGCTTCATAGCTTCTCGAGGATTAGATGTGGATGTCAATACACCAATCCGCAAGACTCTATTTGACATTTGCTCTTGTAATAAGAGATCGGTAACCTAGGCTCTGATACTAAATAGTCATGACCCAACTACCGAGCCATGTATGTACTTACTCTAAATCACCTAGATAGGATTACCCTTATCACCCGATTTAAAAAAGGTATGCAGAACTAATTAAGAAAACACAACTTTTCATTTAGTATTTAAAAATGTTTACAAAACTCTGATTACAAAGAAATCTTTTACAAAATTCAAGTAAAAACCCTCACTAGGAACTAGTCTAATAAGTAAAAGAGTTTCTAAGAGAAGTACAATAGCAAACAAGACAACTCCCACCATAAGAAGAGAGGAATAGAAGCTGATGGAGATAACCATCGTCTTTACCTAGGAACATCACTGACCTAGAAACCAGACTATATAAAAAGGTATAACAAGAGTAGTATCAGTACAAATAACACATACTGGAAGGCATCATCGGTCGACCCAAATCCACCGCATGATATTATGTAAATAATCAGAAGAAAATATACAACTTAAAGTTATACAATCCTGGTCCTTCATCTGCAGCCCTTACAACTAGGTATATCATCCCTGAAACCACACACACTATCCCAACCCTCCCTACCTCCTTCCGCTGACAACTCCACTATTATGAGCCATTTTCCCCTTGTATGATTCCAACACTCCTTCTAATAACCCATACAACCCAAGGATCCCTAAGACATCATCTACAATGTTTAACATGCAATCCCAGTTTACACAAAAACTATCCCATCATTTAAGTTCAACAACCTGGCCACTCATGGACCTATATGCAATAATTACATCATAAAAATAAAACTGGTCCACTCATAGAACCATAACACAAACATAATCAAACATGTATCAGGCATGGTAGCCGAGCTAATTATAATAGAACATGTATCACGCATGGTACCCAAGCCAACCAATAGATATCTCATACCAGGTGTGGTACCCGAGCCAACTAATAATCTTTACCAGGTACATCACCCGAAACAACCAAAGAAACACAAATATCATCCAATCATAAACTCAGTGAACACAACCACACTTAAAGGCGGAAACCTACCTCGACAAGAGATATACGTCATGGAGATGAGTTGCACGGGTTCAGGAACATGCAACCTCCAAAGATCAGATTTTTATCAATCTCACCCCAATTCTAAGAATTTAAACAACAAGGGGATTTAGCGGAAGAAACACGAAAAAATAAGCGGAAGGAGGAGAGGGGTGATGAAGGAACTTACCAGACGAAGCTACCGAAGCAAGAGAGTTGGGAAAATGAGCTTGGGAGACCAACAATGGAGATTATCAGACTTTTAGAGGAGAAAACAAAGTTGGGACTTAATTTAACTGCCAGGGGTCCTTTATCGCGATCGCAACAGGACCCCCGCGTTCGCGGAGAAGAGCCGGCCTAACCATCACTATCGCGATGGCCCAGGCCGCGTTCATGAAGAAGGAGCCAAGTCCAGTCCCAGTCGGCAACATTGTGAATGCGATGGACACATCGCGAATGCGATGAGAACCTCGCGATCGCGAAGAGCAACAGAGGTCTGCAACTTCGGGCAGCAACCAGCAAATTCCAAGTCCAAAAAAATCTTCTGACGGACCCTCGGGATTCATACGGAACCCCGTGATAACAAACCAACTATGCTACCCTACCATAAGCGATATTCTAGACTCAATAGAAATGATGAAACTCCCAACGGGGATCATTTTAATGAAAAGCGGGCCCCATGCCCAAAACCAACTCTAAACTCAAAACCCAAAAATGAGCCCAGAAGCCTCGGGACCCTAACCAAAGGTCCCCCTAGCCCAATGTCGATATTTTGGAGCTAACAACGCTGATGGAATTCCTATCCGAGGCCGTCCTTCCTGAATGTTGACCAAAGTCAACCCTACCAGCCAAATTGCCGTCAAAACACACAAAGCCACACAAAACAAAACCGAAAGCACCCAAACCCAAACCAAAGGTCCTACTAGACCAAAATCCCTATTCCGGAGCCAACGAAACTGTCAGAATTCAATTCTGAGCCCGTTAACCAAGAAAGTTAACCAAAGTCAAAGATTTTCTAACTTTAAGTTCTAATATAGGGAAATGGTCATAACGGCCTAACGAACGGCCCGGGCACCGAACCGTCAGTCCCGACAAGTGATAAATGACCTGTAGCCGCTGAGAGAAAGCTCGAAATGCAGAAAAAGCACAAAAAATGGAAAATGACCCCTACAACATCCACTACTAAAAGAACTTTCATCCGCGAAAGTTAGAGTAATGATAGTACCTGAAGACTCGAAAAGACGAGGATAACGGGTCCGCATGTCGGTCTCGATCTCCCAAGTAGCCTCCTCGATAGGACGATACTGCCACTAAACCTTAACTGACGAAATCTCCTTGGACCTCAACTTCCTCACCTGCCTATCCAAAATAGCAACAAGCTCCTCCTCAAAGGATAAGGACTCATCCAACTGAACCGACTCCAACTAAAGCACGTGAGACTCATCCAGAATGTACTGCCACAGCATAGAAATATGAAACACCAGATGAACACTAGAAAGAGCAGGAGGTAAGTCAAACTCATAAGCAACCTCTCTAATATGGCGAAGGATCTCAAATGGACCAATGAACCTCAGACTTAGCTTACCCTTCCTCCCTAACCACATCACGCCCTTCATGGGCGATACCCGAAGGAACTCACTGTCACCAACCATAAACTCAAGATCTCAAGCTCTCCAGTCAGCATAACTCTTCTGCCTACTATGGGCAGTACAAAGCCTCTCCTGAATAACCCGAAATCTATCCATAGAATCACAAAGCAAATCAGTACCCCACGGCCTAACCCCGAAAGCATCAAACTAACCCACCTGAGATTTGCACCGCCTACCATACAAAGCCTTGAACGGAGCCATATGAATACTGGAATGGTAAAATATTATTATATGCAAACTCTGGCAAGGACAAACACTGGTCCCACTGACCCCCGAAATCAATAACACAGGCTCACAATATATCCTTTAGAACCTGAATGGTACATTCTGACTGACCATATGTCTGTGGATGAAAGGTGGTGTTAAGCTCAATTCTAGTACTCAACTCTCTCTGAATAGACTACCAAAAGTGCGAAGTGAACTGAGTACCTCGGTCGGAAATTATAGAAATGGGCACCCCATGCAAACGGACAATCACTCGAATATAGATCTGAGCCAACCTCTCAGAACTGTAAGAAGTCTGAACTGACAGAAAGTGAGCAGACTTCATGAACCTATCCACGATAACCCAAACAACATCAAATCTCCACAAGGTACGTGGAAATTCGACTACAAAGTCCATGGATATACGCTCCTATTTCCACACTGGAATGGGTAGTCTCTATGATAAACCACCTGGCCTTTGGTGTTCAAACTTTACCTGCTGACAGTTCAAGCTCCTGGATATGAAAGCCAAAATATCCATTTTCATCCCACACCACCAGTAGTGCTGCCTTAAGTCACGATACATCTTAGGTTCCTCGGGATGAATGGAATATCTAGAGCAGTGAGCCTCCTCTAATATCAATCTGACCAGGTCACTAACTCTAGGAATTCAAATACGACCCTCGATCCTCAGAACACCCTCTAAATCTAAAGTCGCCTTCCTAGTCTCACCACTCAACACCTTGTCATGAATGATCCTCAATCTCGCATCATCACTATTGTGCTCGAATCTGCTCCAACAAGGAAGACCTAGCCTCAACACAAGTAAGAATACGGCCCGGCTCAGAAATGTCAAGTCAAACCAACCTATTAGCCAAGGACTGAATGTCCCAAGATAAAGGTCGCTCCTCCGTATCTAAGAACGCCAAGCTACCCATACTCACTACCTTCAAACTCAAGGCATCCCTACCACATTTGCCTTGTCTGGATGATAAAGGATAGAAATGTCATAGTCCTTTAGTAGCTCCAACCATCTCCGCTGCCTCAAATTTAGATCCTTCTGGATTAAAATATACTTAAGACTATGATGATCAGTAAATATCTCACAATGCACACCATAAAGATAATGCCTCCACATCTTCAACGCGAAGACTACCACTGCTAACTCCAAGTGATATGTGGGGTATTTTCTCTCGTAAACCTTCAACTGTTTGGAAGCATATGCGATAACCTGGCCCTGTTGCATTAACACACAACCCAAACCAATACCTGACGCATCACAATATACAGTAAAATTTTGACCCTCGACCGAAAGAGTAAGAATTGAAGTTGATGTCAACAAGGCCTTGAACTTCAAAAAGCTCGCCTCACACTCATCTGACCATGGGAAGGGGACATTCTTCTGAGTCAATCTAGTCAATGGTGCTGCCATCGAAGAAAACCGCTCCACAAACCGTCTGTAATAACCTGCTAACCCGACAAAGCTGCGGACCTCGGTAGGAGAAGTAGGCCTAGCCCAATCACGAACTGCTGCAATCTTCACCGGATCTACCATAATCCCATCCTTGGACACCACATGTCCCAAGAATGCCACAGACTCAAGCCAAAACTCTCACTTAGTGAATTTGGCATACAACTGATGGTCTCTCAAGGCCTGAAGTACCAATCTAAGATGTTGCTCATGATCCTCGCTACTCCTCGAATATATAAGAATGTCGTCGATGAACACAATTATGAATGAATCTAAGTAGGCACTGAACACATGGTTCATCAACTCCATAAATGTTGTTGGGGCATTATTCAACCCAAAAGACATGACTAGGAACTCATAATGGTCGTATAGAGTCCTTAATGCAGTCTTAGGGATGTCCTCAGCCCTTATCCTCAACTGGTGATAATCGGACCTCAAATCTATCTTAGAAATAATGGTTGCACCCTGTAGCTTGTTGAAAAAGTCATCAATACGCAACATCGGATATATGTTCTTAACTTTCACCTTATTCAACTACTTGTATTCGATAAACATACACATAGACCCGTCCTTCTTCTTCACAAACAAAACTGGAGTACCCCACGAAGACACACTAGGCTGAATGAACCCTCTACTCAATAGATCCTGGAGCTGATCCTTACGCTCCCTCAACTCAGCAGGCGCTATTCGGTATGGCAGAATAGAAATGGGCTTGGTGCCCGGCTCAACATCGATACCAAAATCAATGTCACGATCAGGAGGAAGACCAAGAAGATTAGAGGGAAACACATCTGAATACTCACAAACCACAGGAACAGACTCAAGAGGAGATGTGGTGGCACTAGTATAATGGACATAGGCAAGATAAGCTAAGCACCCCTTCCCAACCAACCGCTGGGCG
Source organism: Jaltomata sinuosa (assembly GCA_003996215.1). Classification (NCBI taxonomy): domain Eukaryota; kingdom Viridiplantae; phylum Streptophyta; class Magnoliopsida; order Solanales; family Solanaceae; genus Jaltomata; species Jaltomata sinuosa. The sequence goes on from QJPP01002249.1 coordinate 72,310, forward strand.
CTTAGGAAAGATATAAATCCACTCGGCATATGGCTATCAGCTCTATTCCATATGATAGGAGGAATACCAGGCATCCGAAGAGTAATAGTCTTAGCGAAGCAATCCAAGACTGCATGATAAGGAGACAACTAATGCATGCCCAAGATCATATCAAAATCAACCATATCAAGGACAATCAAGTCAACCCAGGTGTCATACCCCAAGATGGTCACCACACACGCTCGATACACCTGATCCACTACTAAAGAATCACCTATGGGAGTAGATACATGCAAAAGCACAGGCAAGGACTCACGAGCAGACCCCAGATGAGTAGCATAATAAGCAGATACATATGAGAATGTAGACCCCGAATCAAACAAAGCACAAGTAGACTGATGACAAATGGAAATTGTACATGTGATCACAGCATCTGAAGCCTCAGCCTATGTCTGTCCCGGAACTACATACATGTGGCCCCGACTGCCATGACCACCTTACCTACCAGACTGAGGGCCACCTCTAGTGCCCTGGGAACCACCCTTACTACCCTAAGAACCGCCTCTAGCTGGAAGTGCTGGAGCCCTGGGGGCCTGAACCAATGGATCATGTCACCTAGGATGCTCTACCGATGGACACTCTCTAGCAAAGTGGCCTATCTCGCCACACTCATAGAAACCCCGACCATGTGAACTCCGTTGTGAAAACCCGGCCAAATCAGAATGACCAACATGACCTGTAGACCCTGAATGACCACCTCGAAGAGCAGGAATGAGACTCTGGCTACTCTGACCCTCAGTAGTCTATAATGCCACCTGAATATGCCGGCCCGGCTGGAAACGCTGCAGGTGCTGACCTCTACTATAGTAGCCCTTACCACGGCCCTGTCAGCCGCTGAAAGTGCCCTGATGGCGGGGCCTCTTATCGCTGCCCCCTTAGGCCTCGTGAACTATACCCTCAATAGTATAGGCATGATCAACCACCTCCAGAAAGGACTGACCCGGTGCTACCATACCCTCCGTAGCTAAGCGAAGATGCAGAGTAAAACCTCAAACAAACTGGTGTACTCTCTCGTGGTCAGTGGGCAGAATCATAGTGGCGTATCTGGACATCTGGTGGAAACGAACCTCATATTCAAACAAAGTCATGGAAACCTGCTCCAACCTAGCCAACTGATCCATAAGCGATCCCTTATGCTACGTGGTACATACTTTTCCAGAAATGCCACGGAGAACTAATCCCAAGTAAGCGGAGGTGACCCATCCAGTCTACAAGCAACATATGACCTCCACAACTGTTTCACTGGACCATACAGCTGAAAAATGGTGTAATCAGCTATGTGAGACTCAACTAACCCCAAATTATGTAACCTCTCCTAGAAGCTAGTCAGAAACTCATGCGAATCCTCCCTAGAAGAACCTGAAAACCTCGGAGGACCCAATCTCAAGAACCTGCCCAGCATCTTCTGCTACTCGGAAGACATAACTGGCGTGGCTCGAAGAGAGGGAGCAACTGCAAGGACCGGTAGTACCTTAAATCTGGGAGCTGCAGCAACAGGCCGCGCTCCTGAACCCTGTACTGCTGCCTGAGCTGAAGTCTGAGCCTCACCTCGAACCTGAGAACTAATCAGAGTGCTCGGTGAAGCGGCTGGTGGAGTCATACCCTCAAGAAACCCCAACAACCAGACCAAGGTATCCTGCAATACTGGAGTAGCTATAAAACCTACCGAATATTTGGCTGGCCCCACATGATTTGGTTCATGCTGAATCTCATCTGCTTTAACCTCAGGCACTGGTGACAGTGATCTAGCCTGGGGCTGAGTCGGTGCCACAGCTCGTGCCCTGCCTCGACCTAGGGTTCAACCTCTGCCCCGTCCCCTGGCTGGGGCTCTAACTGCAGAGGCAGAGGCCTCATCCTCACCCGCTGAACATCTCGTTCGAACCATCTGAGAAGGAGTGAAACAAATATACTTAGGGGTTGCTGAAATTAAGTAATCACGATAAAGAATCAAACAAGATGAAGCCTTTCCTATGGAATGTCCTATAGCCCCTAGCAGATAGGATACAGACATCATCGTACCTTATCCACGAGGCTCTACTAGACACTTGCTCTTGTACCGATGAGACCAGTGAACCTAAAGCTCTGATACCACTATGTCACGATCCGAAATTGGGCCATGATGGCATCTACATAACCCCCAGTGTAAAAGCCTAACCCAAACATACGAAAAGCAGTAAATAATAATTTAACTAAAGAGAAGCGGAAGATATAAACAAGGGGTAGGGCCAAAAGCATATATACATACCAGCGTACATAATATACAAAAGATGGCCCTAAAGTGACCAAAATACAAAAGGACCCAAACACCAACCCAGACCTGGTGTCACTAGTACAAGAGCGGCTACGCAAGGAGTAGATATACAACAACCTCTGTCTATCAAAAATACAAAATATAGATAGGATATACAAGATGGAAAGCAAGTAAAGTCTCCAAAATCACCGGGAGCTCACCGCGATCTGAACAACAACAAGCCTCGAATGAGAGGAGATCAGCGAGGGTGGCTCGTACTAGGTGCTGCATCAGAAAAAGAGATGCAAAGTGTAGTATGAGTACCAGATCAATGGGTACTCAGCAGGCATCATAGGCCGACCGAGCGTAGAAAAATAATATATAAATATAGATTATAGGAAATCAACTAACTATATAGGGATCCACCTAAATCTAGTTATAAAACCGAAGACAAGCCGATAAATCAAAAGACAAAGGAAAATAACCACAAGCCACACCAGAGTCAATCCACGTTCCAAGGCAAATGCAATGCAATGCACGATGATGCATATGTGTATGCAATATAATATAAACTCGGAATACCGCATCGGGAGCCTGGAATACCACATCAAAAGCCCGGAATACCTCATCGTACTATGCATATATATGAAATAATAAATTACCCAAAATAACGCATCGGGGGTCCGGAATACCATATCATACTAATATGTATATAAATAAGAGAGTAAAATACCCGGAATAATGTATCGGGGGTCCGAAATACCGCATCAGACTATAAATTTATATACAGAAAATAATAGTTCATCTTTCCCTCTCAAAAACCAAGGTCATACCCAAAATATCTCAATTTAGTCTAAAATTCATCACAACAGTAGAAAAACCTCTTTTCAAACCCAAAAGCCTTTGAAAAACCATTTCCATACCGTACCAATGATATGCCATGGGATATGAGTATGAATGCTCACAAGCAGAGGAATAATCAAACCATCAGATCAAACGGGACAAAGTACTCTTCAAACCAAGAGAAACTGACCTGGAATCCGTCCAACTCCTAGCCATGGCCTCGGGCCCATAGTTACACACAATTATAAAATAAAGTGGTAAAGTGGGAAAATAAAAGTGGAAAACGATGGGCAAGCTCTATTCTACCTCTAAAGCCTCCTAAAAGCATGCTAAGGATCTTAGACTAGTCACACGGAAGAAACAAGCTCCTAGGTTAAGGATAACATGCAATCCTAGACTAAAAACCCAAAATGGCCAATTAATCATGATAAATAGGATTAACACCTAAAGTCTATTTGAAATCCAACCTAGCATTCCAGTAACATATAAACATTTATAACCTAACTAACTCAGTCTAAGAGGTAATTCGTAACCTACCTCGGGGCCGAATTGCAAGCACAAACCATCACTCATGTGCCTTCCCCTTTTGAACAGCCTCAGAAAGTTGCCACGCTATCAAGAACATAACTCAGGTGTCAAGACAAGAAGAATGACACCCATATTGATATACGAAAAATCGAGCCAAAAATTGGGTTGAAAAAATGAACCTCGGGGCACGCATAATGAAATAGAAAACAAATTTCACCATTATGCTCATGGTGGGTTAAGGAACCCATGCCCAAAATTTGGGTGCAAATGGAGCTCGATTCGGGGCCAAAAACAGCCCCGAAGTGCTACTAATTAATGGAAATTAGACAGAAAAACTCAGAATTAAAGGCGAGAACCTACCTCGACAAGAGAGATACGTCACAGAGATGAGTTGCACGGGTTTAAGAACATGCATCCTCCAAAGATCATATTTCTATCAATTTCACCCCAATTCTAAGAATTTAAACAACAAGGGGATTTAGCGAAAGTATCACGATAAAATAAGCGAAAGGAGGAGAGGGGAGATGAAGGAACTTACCAGACGAAGTTGCTGAAGCAAGGGAGCTGGGAAAATGAGCTTGGGAGGCCAACAATGGAGATTATCAGACTTTTGAAGGAGAAAATGAAGTTGGGACTTAATTTAACTGCCAGGGTTCCTTCATCGCAATCGCGACAGGACCCCCGCATTCGTGGAGAAGAGTCGGCCCAACCATCGCGATCACGATGGCCCAGGTTGCGTTCGCAAAGAAGGGTCCAAGCTGGGTCCCAGCCATCTACATTGTGAACGTGATGGACCCATCGCAAATGTGATGGTCAGGAAACCAGACCATCGCGAATGCGATGAGATCCTCATGATCGCGAAGAGTAATAGAGGTCTGCAACTTAGTGCAGCAACTAGCAATTTCCAAGTCCAAAAAAATCATCCGACGGACCCTCGGGATTTATTCAGAACCCCGTGAACACAAACCAACTATGCTACCCTACTAAAAGCGGCATTCTGGACTCAATGGAAATGATGAAACTCCCAACGGAGATCATTTTAATGAAGAGCAGGCCTCACGCCCAAAACCAACTCAAAACTAAAAACCCAAAAATGAGCCTGGAAGCCTCGAGACCCGAACAAAAGGTCCCCAAGCCCAAAGTAAATATTTCATAGCTAACGGCGCTAACAGAATTCCCATTTGAGGCCATCCTCCCCGAATGTTGACCAAAGTGAACCCTACCAGCCAAACTGCCTTTAAAACACACAAAACCACACAAAACCAAACCAAAAGCACCCAGACCCAAACCAATGGTCCCAATAGATCAAAATCCCTATTCCAAAGCCAAAGGAACTATCGAAATTTGATTCTGAGCATGTTAACCAAGAAAGTTGACCGGAGTCAAAGATTTTCCAACTTTAAGTTCTAAAATAGGAAAATGGTCATAACGACCTAACGAATGGCCCGGGCACTGAACCGTCAGTCTCGGCAAGTCATAAATGACTTGTAGCTACTGATGGAAAGCTTGAAATGCAGAAAAAGCACGAAAATTGGAAAATGACGTAGAGGGTCATTACATTTTTATGCATACGTTGATGAGTATGAGGTTAAATTCTGAATGCCCGATGTTTTATCTCAGGTTTTACTTTTATGCATACGTTGATGAGTCTGAGGTCATTTCTAGGTGCCCCGAAGCTCTATTTTGGATTTTTCCTTCCTTCACTCATTTGATATGCTCAATGTTCTATCTCGGGCGCTCGAATACTAGATACCGGGTTTGACTTGTATACATTTATACATTACATCATTGTTGCATCGCATTGCATTGGTTTTGGGTGCATTTGGATTGTTGGCTGATTTGTATTGATCTTGTTATTACTTCACCTTTTATTGTTTTGGTTGTTTTGATTTTTGACTTTATAACTAGATATAGGTGGATCTCATTATTTAAACTTCTTTCCTGTATCTTATTATTTACATATTATCTTTTTGCGCTCGGTCGGCCTATGATGCCTACTGAGTACCCGTGGTCTTGGTACTCATACTACACTCTACATCTTTTTTTGATGCATCACCTTGTATGAGCCACCCTCACTGATCTTTCTGTCGTTCGAGGCTTGTTACAGTTCGGATCACGGTGAGCTCCTGGTGCTTTTGGAGACTTTACATGCTTTCCATCTTGTACATCCTGCCTATATTTTGTATTTTGTATAGATAGAGTCTGTTGTATAGTTACTCCTTACTTTAGTTGCTCTTGTACTAGTGACACCAGGTCTGGGTTAGTTCTCGTGTATGTTTTGTCTATTCAGTCACTTTTGAGCCATCTTTTGTATATTTTGTACCTTGGTATGTATATATGCTATTGGCCTTGTCTTTTTTTAATATCTTCTATTTTTTCCTTGACAATGTTGGGTTTGGCTTTCCTACTGGTGGGTTATGTAGGCGCCACCATGGCCCAGTATCAGGTCGTGATAGAGTGGTATCAGAGCTCTAGGTTCACCTGTCTCACTAGTACAAGGGTAAGTTTCTAGTAGAGTCTCATGGATCGGTATGATGACATTCGTATCCTATCTGCGAGAGGCTATAGGACATTCCTAGGAAAGATTCCATCTTGTTTAATTCCTGATCATGCATCCTTGACTCTATCGACTTCTAAAACTTCAGTTGTTTCATTCCTCCTCAGATACCTAGGATGAGTATAACAATTGGCGATGATGAGGCTCCTATGCATGTTACTCCAGTGCTTTCTTCAGCCCCGTGATTTCAGAGTGTGGGCTTACCGCTTCAGCTAAGAGGGGGTTTGGGGCTAGCCCAACTTTCGGTATGATATATGGCTACACCAGTTCCTCAGGGCACCATGTCTTGGACTCCGAGTCTTCTAGAGAGTGTATATATATCATGGGTAGGGCTAACACCCTGTTCTTCAAGAGGTGCTTTGGCTAGGTTTAAGGTTACAGTTTCCCCTACCTTAGACATTGCGTTTATCGGTTATAACTATTTTAATTGGCATCCTTGGATTGGGTATTCTAGGTTGGCATCCCAGACCTTGCCCGCTTCTTTCTCCATCTTATTTCTTATGTTGGTTGTAGTATTTGATAAAATGTCATATTATTACCCTTATGGCCTCGTGTGGACCTTGTATATGCCTTTGGACCACAGATGGTGGGATATTTGGGGGTGTTTGCGTGTCCCAGACATTGAGTTGTGAGTTTAGGTTGGTTAAATATGTTGTAGAGATGATTGTGCATGTGCAGGGTCGATAGGTTGATTGTGAGCCATTGGGCTATTGTTTGTATGCGATCATACCATTCATGCAAAGGGGCTTTCTGCATATCTTACTATTGTTTTTGCTACAAGCCTACTATTAATGGTTTTCAAAAACTTGTATGGCCTCGAGGCCCCGTTTATTGGTAAAATGATTATAAAAGGGATTGAGAACTGACTTTATGGATCTTCTTTGAGTAAAAAGGGATTTTATGATGATTTTATCATTGAATTTTACACTGAGACTAGGCTGTGATATGTCGTAGCACTAGAAATATTTTTATTACGGATTTAGTCCCAGATACGCCTCGGGTACCTTGTTTAGGGTTTGAGATTTGCGGTTATTATTTTAGAACTAGAGGGACCTCGGGAAGTTATACTTTGAGATTTCACAATTTTTTGTATGTGGTCGAGGACTTCATTGGATTTTTTCAATCCATATTGGGGGCTATGAGCTGCGAGTATCGGGGGAGGAACATACAGCGCTACTGTTACACCTAGCTCCATCATAGCATTCATATTGTATATTGTGTTTGGATCCTTATTTGTTATTCTCTCAGTATGTGATCTGGTGGTATAGGACGCATGAGGGATCTTTTGCTCTTGCGTATGTTCCTCGGGTGTAGGGACATTGGGACTGTAGGTGCATTAGCATGTGCTATCTTCTTGTAGTGCTGGTTAGCAACCTTTTGATCAATTGTGGATTTTCTATTCTATCCTTTGGTTGACCTTGTGAATTCAATGTTTATGCGTGTATTTTTCTCGATAGTTGAATTCTTTAGTAGTAGATGAGGTTTGTTTGTTTTGGGAGGTGTCTACCTGGGGTTTTGACTCGTGGGCAGGTTTTGTTAGCTTTATTTCCAGTTTTCACCGTGGTTCTAAAATTGGGTTGAGTGTTTCTTATTCTAGCGACCTTAGGTGGTTGTTTCCTAGGTCGTTATCTAGCGTTAGATAGGAGCCTTTATGTTGGTATGGTGTAGTTTCGGTAGCTTTGTATTAAGAGAGGTTGTTTGTCTTAAGTAGCGTGGTGATGGTTGAGGGCAGTGGGTATTGGTTGGCTTTTCTTTGCTCGGGAGGTTAGGATTGACCATCGTCAATGGTTGGTTTAGGGAGTTAGCAGGTTTATGGGTTGTTCTCAATGTTTTCTTCAGTTTCCTATCTGGTTGAGTTTGGATTGTAGCCTTCTTATTGAGTTTTTACTCTAGCATAGTGGTTAAGTTTTGACTGTGGCATGCTGGTTAAGTATGGACTATAGCGTTGTGATTGAGTTGGGCATTTGGCCTATTCTCTTCCTGCCCTGTTGTGTGTTGACAATATAGAAGCGGAAGCTAGGGGAGTAGCTTGAGGTTTTATTTGACAGAGTCTGTCAGGTTCGGTGTATCTTTGGAAAGGGTTCTGTTGGGTTTGAAAAAGGAGAAAGATAACTTTTTGCATATATATATGGGTTACTAGTAGCTGACTAAGGTGATGACTGAGGGTATGCTTTGGTTTGCGGGTTGATGACTTAATTCAATTGACTACCGAGTGCAATGGCATTGTACTTAAGGTAAATATGAGGGCAGGGTTCCTTCTAGTAGAGGTCGAGGTGGTAGACTTTTCCAGTGCTACCTTTGGGGGCTTGTTGTATCAGTTGTGATTACCTTGCTACATTCTTGGGAGGGCCTAAGTTTCTGTAGCATCTACAGGTTGGGCAAACTTTACATTCAGATCCTAGTGGACTCCAGTTCCCAAGTATTCATCGACAGCGTACGGGTCTAATCATGGGTTCGACAGAGTCATTGGTAGGTAAACTGGAGTTAGGTTGCAAAATCATGGGCTAGCAGACTACTTTGGGTGGTTTGTTGATAGTTCTCTTTGGTTGTAGTTTTTTGTGTCAGAAGGCAGTGAGTACAGACAACTTAGCTTCCCTATTTCAGTTCTGGAGTGGTGTTGGCCGTGGACATCTACTCTTTGGCTAACCATCAGATTGGGTTGGACATTCCGGACCTCAGCGGTGTTCTTATTAGTACGAGGTCCATTCTACTTTGGGTAGATGAAATTAGTGGTGTTGTACTATATGTGATCAGGTTGTGTGGGTGGAAGCTGGCAGGGCTACTTTAGGTTCTAGTGGTACCTCGAGATCGATGGTCACCTTGGTGATTTTAAGAGTTAGAGGTTGGAATGGGTTGGTTCTCCGAGAGGTCATCTATTGTATGCAATTCTAGTGTTTTTTGGGCTCTGCCAGTGTGGGTCAAAAGTTTGGTATGTTGTATGCTTTAGAGTTATTGGTTTGTGTGCAGATGCAGTAGAGCAGTTGTTTCAGGCCAAAGGGGTGAGTTAGATTATGACTTTGCCGACGTCTAGGTGGCGGCCATGGACTTCAAGTACCCTTCCTTTTCCTATGGGGTGTTTGGCTTGATATTCGCGGCATAGTGGACTGCTCCCTGAGGTGAGACTAGTAAGGTGATCTTAAAATTCAAATAATGTTCGAGTGTTTGGAGCAGTAGTGGTATTTTCAAGAGTTTGGAGCATAGTTGATGGCTACGAACTTCTTGGCAGGATTACCACACTCCTTGCAGGGTCGTGGTTTTGGTTTGGGTTTTTTCGGCAGGTTGCCTTTATCTATTCGATTTAGGTCAGTTCAGGCTTGGCACGGTTTAGCGAGGCTGGCATCGTTCTACGGCCGAAAGGTTCTCCATTGACACAGGGTGCTCATACATGTCTATTTCCATCCCTGGTGTACAAGCTTCAATCAAGTTCAGGTGGTTGGTTCATATGGTTGGTTCAGATGGGTTCAGATAACGAGGTTAGTCTTAGCAAAAGGGTTCGTCCGATGGTTAATGGTCGTTTGGGGTAGAACTACTATTGTTTTTTAGGATGCGCTTCAATTTAGTATTTTGGGTGTCAAAGGATAGTAAGCTATAACTTAGTTGGATTAAATTTGAGTATAAAGGTGACTTCGCTCGTGGTTGAGTATAACGAGAACAATGAATCTCCAGTATAACTATTGATAATTCGAGAGGGGCTCGAGGGTTCTCCTTATTTAACGCTTCATGATTGCGATGCAAAAGTATTCAGGTCAGAATAAAGGGTTTTTATGGATCAGTAGGTTCATAACTTACTTAGTTGCAGTATCGAGGATTCGAGTTTGGTGTGTCGATCGCCTTGGATCTCTTGTTTCAGTTTTGTGTTGGTTCTTCCGGTTGACATTCTTTAGGGTTAGTTTGTTTGGGAGATCTTTAGAGGATTTAGAGTTAAAGGTTGGTGTCTAGTTTGGCTGGTGAGGTGTTGGGTATTGGAAGTTTTTCTTTGGTTTACCTCTGTGGGGTGCCGTCCAGTTGGGGAGGCTGCCGGGGTTTTTGAGAGAGTTGTACGGGCATAATATCCGTCTTCGTTTGAGACTTTTGGTACTATCCTTTTTCTAACTTTCGCGGATGAAAGTTCTTTTAGTAGTGGATGTTGTAATGACCCTCAAGGTCATTTTTTATTTTTCATCCTTTTTCTGCATTTCAAGCTTTCCCTTAGTGGGTACAGGTCATTTATGACTTGCAGGGACTAACGGTTCGGTTCCCAGGCCGTTCGTTAGGTCGTTATGACCACTTCACTGTTCTAAAACTTGAACTTAGAAAATCTTTTGACTTTGGTCAACTTTCTTAGTAAACATGCTCAGAATCAAATTTCGACAGTTCTGTTGGCTCCAGAATGGGGATTTTGGTCTAGTATGACCATTCGTCTTGGTTTGAGTGCTTTCAGTTTGGGTTTGTGTTGCTTTTTGTGTTTTCAAGCAAGTTTGGCTGGTAGGGTTGACTTTGCTTAACATTCAGAGAACAAGGCCTCAGATGGAAATTTTGCTTGCGCTATTAGCTCCGGAATGTCGATTATGGGCTAGGGGAGTGTTTTGTTTGGGTCCCGGGGCTTCCAGACTTGTTTTGGGGTATTGAGTTCTGAATTAATTTTGGGCATGAGGCCCTCTTTTCTTTAAAACAATCTCCGTTGGTAAATTCGTTGATTCCATTGGTTTGTGAGTATCGAGTTCTGATCGTGCTCGGAATGCCCCTGAGAAGTTTGGAAAATTGTTGGTTTTTGTTGCAGGCCAGGCCCACGGCACCAGCCTGCTACCAGCCCCTTTAAATTCTTGTTTTTCACGAGGTTCAGCTTATTTTGTTTCACTTCTTTCAACTCCAACTTCATTTTTCTCAACTCTAATTACTCAAAAACAGTGTGGGTTCGTGGAAATTCTCCAAATTATCGTTAATTTCACTCCTTTATCGTTTGTAAGCCTCTTCTTCTTCAAGCCTTGTTCTTCTCTTCAAGCTCAAAAACCTCCATGGTTGAGGCTCTTACAAGCTTGATTTTTATTGGGTTAAAGCTGCATTGGAGAGCTTGATTGTTCATGGTAGTTGTAGTTCCAGTTCGTGGTCGATTCTTGCTTCCAAATCGGTACGTTTCTGCCCTTGAAAATCGTAATTCTCCACTTTTGTTCACATGAATTAGTAGTACTTCGGGGCTATTTTGAGCCCCAAAACGAACTCCGTTTGTGCTCAAATTTTGAGCATGGGTTCCTAAATTCACCGAGGACATAATTGTAAATTTTATTTTTTGTTTCACTGCGCGGGCCCTGAGGGTCATTTTTTGACCCAATTTTCGGCCCGATTTTTCGTATGGAAATATGGATGTCGTTCTTCTCGTCTTGACACCTAGATTATACTCTTGATAGTGTGGCAACTTTCCAAGGCTTTTCAAAAGGAGAAGGCATACGAGTGATGGTTCATATTTGCAGTTCGGCCCCGAGGTAGGTTACGGTTTACTTTCTAGACTGAGTTTAGTTAGATTATATGTATCTATATGTTACTGGAATGTTAGGTTGGATATTATTTAAATTTAGGCTTCAATCTTGTATATCACTTTAATTGGCCTTTTTAGTTTTTAGTTTAGAATATTTATGTTATACTTAGCCTAGGATCTTGTAGTATCTTTATGGCTATTATAAAATTCTTCGTATGCTTTTAGGAGATTTTAGAGTTAGAGTAGAGATTCTCGGTGCTTCTCGCTATATTTTCGGTATCTTTTTGTTTTATTCTACTGTTATGTGTAACTGTGGACCTGAGGCCATAGCCTGGATTTGGACGGAGTTCCAGGTCAAATTCTCTTGGTTTGGAGGGTGCTTGGTCCTGTTTTGCCTTGTTGTGTGTGTGTGTTCTATGAATATAAAAATTTATATGCTCATACTGCATTGTCATGATTATCGTTACGGAAGAGAATGATTTTAAGGCTTTTTGGTCCTACACTTGACAATTATTGGGTTTTCATGATCTTTGGGCTTTTAAAAGGATTGCTTTGGAATTTTTACTGATTTTAGGAGGAAAAGAGAAATATACTACTTTTTATGCATACGTTGATGAGTCCGAGGTTAAATTCAGGGCACCCGAGGTGTTATCTCGGGTTTTACTTTTATGCATATGTTGATGAGTCTAAGGTCATTTTCGGGAGCCCCGATGCTCTATTTTGGGTTTTTCCTTTCTGCACTCATTTGATAAGATCGATGTTCCATCCTGGGCGCCTGAGTACTAGATATCGGGTTTGACTTGTCTACATTCGTACATTATATCATTGTTGCATCGTATTGCATTGGCTTTGGGTACGTTTGGATTGTTGGCTGATTTGAGTTGATCTTGTTATTACTTCACCTTTTATTGTTTTGGTTGTTTTGATTTTCGGCTTTATAACTAGGTTTAGGTGGATCCTTGTATTTTAACTGCTTTCCTATATCTTATTATTTATATATTATCTTTTTGAGCTCATTCGGCCTATGATACCTACTGAGTACTCGTGAACTTAGTACTCATACTACACTCTGCATGTTTTTATTATGAAGCACCTAGTACGTTCCACCCTCACTGATCTTTTTGTCGTTCGAGGCTTGTTGCAGTTCAGATCGCGGTGAGCTCCGACGCTTTTGGAAACTTTACATGCTTTCCATCTTGTACATCCTATCCTTATTTTTTATTTTGGATAGATAGAGTCTGTTGTATAGCTACTCCTTACTTTAGTCACTCTTGTACTAGTGACATCAGGTCCGAGTTGGTTCTCGTGTATGTTTTGTCTATTCGGTCACTTTAGGTCCATCTTTTGTATATTTTGTACGTTGGTATGTATATATGCTATTGGCCCTGTCTTTTCTTTATATATTCCGCTTTTCCTTAGTTTTATTGTATTATTGTCTTCCACATTGTTGGGTTTGGCTTGCCTACTAGGAGGGAGAGTTATGTAGGTGCCATCATGGCCTGATTTTGGGTTGTGACATATAGTAAAAGAGATGACATTATATTGGCAGATTTTTTCATTAGGGTAATCAATTAAATGATGAACTCGATATAATGATTGAGAATAAGCCAACACAAAAATAATTTTATTTTATTTTTTGACATTATATGTCTTATTTTATGTGGTGACTGTGATATTTTTAGTGCATGCTTTATTGAGTTCTTCATTGAGAACATTGAAATACATGTTGAAGATTTTGATATGAATACTATTCGATTTAGATATGGGATATTGTTGTGGGGTTATTGTAGAAAGAAGCAGTTGGATGGTGAAGCTAATGCATATGAGAATCCAAGAAGATGAGGGAAATCAAAACGTGGAAGAAAGCGCAAGGATTAGAATTATCTTTTATATTTTTCAATGTTGGATTATAGTAGTGTAAAAATATGAAATTTGATTTGTGAATTGTAGTAGTAATAGTTGAATACTGAAGTGGTGATGTGTACTTTTGTGTTTTGGATTGTTAATTTCTATGTTTGTTTATATGTTTTTGATTCTTATATGATCGAAATGTGATACAATTTCTAACGTGATATTCGTGTTAATGTTGAATGGTTATTGATAATACCATGACAACGCATAGATATACTGTGATGTTATACTTTAATGATACTACCATAGTATACGAATATATTGTGGTGGTATCATTGAGAAATTAGGAGTTTCTCCTTGAAGGACTGCTCATTCATCAGTGGTATCATTGAGGAATGAGGAGCTTTATTAATGAAAGATTGAAGAAAACTGTAATGATATTACTAAAACATATAAATATACTACGATGGTGTCATTTGAATGATTAAACAATGTCTTAATAAAGGACAATTTATAATAACAATATACTAAAACATGAGGACTATATAAAAAATTCAATAATGTCTATATACTAAAACATGTCTTGGTAATGTTTGACTACAATAATACGAGCAATATATAAATTCTTCCTTGAAACTCTTTTACAAGTTCTTTGGTTGTGTCCTTGACCTCCACACCGCTTTTATGATATTTTTGTCCTTGCAAAGTATGACTCAAATCCTCCCATTGATCTTGGTTTATTAGGTCTTTCTGGTGAAATTTTGACATTTGGTGGAAGAACTTTGCGTGAAGACACATGATCAGGAATTTGGCACATACTTTAATCTTGGAGAATGGACAGGTGTCTCATGTCTTGATTAAAAAATCTCTACTTTAGTAAAGAGAGCAATATGTGTATTTTTCAAGATGGAACTTTATCAAAACTGTCATTGCATGTGAACACTGAAATTCATCTACTTGAAATCTTTGACATGTGCATGTCTTTTTATGTAGACACACAATATGTTTTATCTAACCATCTTTTACTGAATACACAAATTGAGTTCAAGGGACGACTTGTAATTATATTTATGAAGAAATACAAATCAGTAGTTGATTGGAAAAAAAAAGCAATAAGAAAATAAAATAATAATATGACAACATATTAATATATTGTTATCGTATCATTAAGAGTTATGCAGTCCATTAAGACACTCCTAAAAAAACCTAGTGCACAAAGTGGAAGAGGTGGATATCAGGGTGCCAGGGATAGACCATAAATGGCTCATGGTGAAGGTTGTAAGTTACTCAATCCAGGGAGGATATGGTCATTGTTATGCATTCTTAGATAGACCCAAGGCATAGGCCTCCGATGTTGTTATTATAGGTATCGTCCTAGTTAGCCATATGCTTGCTTCAATATTATTTGATCCTAGTTCTAATTATTCATATGTGTCTGCATATTTTGCTCCATGTATTGATATGGTATATAAGTTCCTTGGTGTGCCTATTTGTGTTGCTACCCGATAGGTGATTCTTTAGTGGTGAATTAGGTGTAATGATCCTGTGTTGTGACTATTTTGGGGTATGATACTTGGGAGTATTTGAACATTCTAGATATGGTAGATTTTTATGTTAATTTTGGGTATGGATTGACTCTTTTTGTATCATGCTATTGTGGATTGTCGTTCCAAGACAGTTACTTAAGTTATGCTAGGTGTACTAAGGCTGGAGTGTATGGGTACTCAGGGTTCATTCCTAAGAGTGTTATTTCCTTTCTTTGGGTTTAGTAGATGGTTGAGAAGGGGTGTCATTCATATTTGGCATATATATGTGATACTAGTGCCAACACATCTCTTTTGGATTCAGTGAGGGTGGAAAAGAGTTTCAGGATGTGTTCCCTATGGATGTCCTAGGTGTTCCCCCTGATAAGGACATCGATTTTTCTACTGAATTGGAGTTTGGAACTAAGCCTATTTCCATTCCTTCATATAGGATGGCTCCAGTGGAGCTGAAGGAGAATCTTCATGATTTGTTGAGTAACAGTTTTATTAGACCAAGTTTTTACCTTGGGGTGTTCCGGTGTTTTTTGTAAAGAAGAAGGATTGGTGTATGCATATATGTATCGATTATCTAATTGAATATGGTGACTATAGAGAATAAGTATCATGTTCCCTGCATTGATGAGTTGTTTGATCATCTTCAGGGTGCTTCACTGTTTCCAAAGATTAACTTGAGGTTGGGGTACCATCAGTTAAGGATTAGGGCTTTGGATATCCCTAAGATAGATTTCAGGATCGGGTATAGTCATTATGAGTTCTTAGTGATGTAATTTGGGTTGACTAACTCCCTAGTAGCATTTATGGAGTTAATGAATGTGCTGTTTTGGCCATATCTTGATTCCTTCGTGATTATATTCATTGATGATATATTGGTGTATTCCAAGTGTGAGACAGATCATGTGAAGCATTTGAGGATTGTTCTCTTGAGGTTGAGGGATGAGAAGTTGTATGCTAAGTTCTCAAAGTGTGAGTATTTGCTTAGTTTTGTGGCATTTTTGGACATGTTGTGTCCAAGAATGGTATTATGGTCGATACGACCAAGGTTGAGGTGATTTGGGTTCGCCCAAGCCTACTTCACCTAGTGAGATTAGGAGTTCTATTGGTTTGGTTGGCTATTATAAATGGTTCGTGCAGGGCTTCTCTTTTATTGTAGCTCCTCTTATCAAATTGACTCAGAAGAATGTTGTTTTATTGTAGCTCCTCTTATCAAGGGCTTCAAAAATCTCAAGGCTTTGCTGACTCCAATTCCTATCTTGATCTTACCTGTGGAAGGTGAAGGTTTTACCGTATATTGTGATGCTTATAGATTTAGCCTTAGAAGGGTTTTGATGCAGAAGGGAAAGGTGGTAGATTATGCTTCAAGGATGTTGAAGACCTATAAGAAGAACTACCCACTCATGACTTGGAGTTGGTGGTGGTAGTGTTTATGTTGAATTTGTGGCAGCATTACCTATATGGGGTTCATTACAAGGTGTACAACAATAATCATAGCCTACAATACATCTTCAACCAAAAGGTGTATTTGAGAAGAGACATTGTGGGGTTTGCAGCTAAGTATTTGAATTTCTAGCAAGTGAAGTATAAGAACCAAAAATTAGGTGGTATGACTAAAAGGATACATAGACCTGAGTGGATGAGGGAGCGTATCACTATGGACTTTGTGGTTGGTTTGCCTCAGACTTTGGGGAATTTGGACTCTATTTGGGTGATTATAGATAGATTGACCAAATCAACTTATTTTGTTTCGGTGAAAGTGAACTACAATGCAGAGAAGTTGGAAAAGATATACATTCAAGAGATAGTTTGGTTGTGTGGCATTCCCATTTCAATTATTTTACACAGAGACACTTAGTTCACATTGCACTTTTAAAGTTCTATGCAGTGTGAGTTGGGTACTTAGTTAGAGATAAGTATAGCTTTTCACGTATAGTTGGAGGGTCAGTCAGAGCGGACTATTCAAGTTTTGGAGGATATGCTTCGAGCTTGTATAATTAATTTTGGGGGTCATTGGGACCAATTCTTGCCTTTGGAGGAGTTTGCCTACAACAACAGTAACCATTCTAGCATTCAGATGTCACCATTAAAGGCTTTGTATGTGAGGAAGTATAGATCTCTGGTTGGTTGGTTTTATTTCTTCAAGGTTAGGTGTCACGACCTGATTTCTCAGGTCATGATGGCACCTACAACCCCACAGTAGGCAAAGCAATCCCCGTAGCCTAGAATGGTTAGTAATGGGCTATTACCTAACCAATATGCATAATATAAGCAGAAATAAGTGGAAGAAGATATAAGATAAAGACAACACGAAAGCAACAACAAAAATTTGTAAATAAACAAGGAAACTACACCAACCCCAAGACTTGGTATTGATAGTACATGAGCTTCTAATAGAATACAAGTGCAAGAAGTAACAAAATAATAAGTATACAACTGTCTCCGAATAAAAAAAGAGTAACAATGCCAAAAGATGAGATGTGATCAAGCCCTGATCACCAGGAGCTCACCCTAGTCTCAAATATCCAAAAGCTGCACGAGTATTCACGCGATCAACGACAAAAACTCATACTAATATTTGCACGAAAAAGATGCAGAAATATAGTATGATCACCATTGCTAAGAAACGGGTACCCAATAGGCATCATCAGCCGATTGAGCGCATATAAATATAACAACAGTAAGAAGCAGATAGCAAGGAAGTAGTCACAGAGAATATAGAGAAAACACCTGGAAACTAGCACGGATAGAAGTCAACATGGATTACAAACAAGCTATGCTAGCCACAGGAGATATATCTATATATATATATATACATATATATATAACACAAAACACACGTGAAGGAAAGAAAAAAGCACCTGGAGTCCTTGCAACAACAATATATATAAGAGAGAGTTGAGAAAATGGCGGTATACCGGTAACCTCAAGTAGAAAGAAAATGAAGGAAAGCAAGTAAACATAATCAAGCTAGAGCAATATAATTAACGAAATCATGCTAGAAACCAAACTTCAAGATAAGAACATACAAGAATCAATCTTACAAGTACAACCCTAAGATGGAATAAACTAAGCAACAAAGAAACTGAAACCACTAAGAAGCACCATGTAAAAGTGGTAGGATCTGCTAACCTATATATACTCAAAAGGCCACATAAACAGTGCCTCAACCATCTAGGAACCACTAGTCCCTTAATAATCAAAAGTCCAATTGATCGGGGCCTCAACAGGCTAGAATCTACTAAACCACCAAGAATCGAAGGCCATATCAAATTCTATAAGATGATAGGAGAAACATATTCTACCTACAGTCCCAAAGGCTACTCATACAATCAAGGAACACAATCAAGTAAAAACAAACCCTCCAGCATCCTATACTACCAGAGTGTACACTTAGAACACAGCAAATACGGGTGGAATTCGAATGAAATATGCATGATGAGATGATATGATATAACCAGTGATAGTAACCCTTGTATGTACCTCCTCTGGCACTCGTAGTCCCAGTAAGAGGATCCATGGTGGGATGTATTGGCTATACCTACACTTCTAACACCCCAGAACTTCCAAGCCCAGACTTAGCTCTGAAAACCAAAGTAAATAAAAAATTTCAACTGTCAGCATAACCATGAGTCACTTCCACGAGCCGTGGAACAGTCCACGAGATGTGGACTGCACTTGTGGAAGAAAGATCGGAGGACTGCTCCTATGAAGTTTATTCTACGACTTGAGTCTACGGACCACAGGAGTTTCCACGGACCATAGAACTTGTCCGTGGAATCTTTCTTACAGATGGCTCCCAGGAACCAAGAGTGGGATCGATGACCCGTGAAAGCTTCCACGAGTCATGAACCCAACTCATGGGACCAATCTTTAGAGACCCATGGATTTTAACCCAGGAACCACGAATGGATTCCATAACCCGTGAAAGTTTCCCTGAGTCGTGAACCCAACTCATAGAATCCATTCCAGTATCTCAACTTTCAGGACCAGGAAACCACAACAGGGTTCCACGAGTCGTAGAACCCATCCGTGGAACCTGAGTCACAAATTTCCGCAGCTTTTGTATTTATTTTTCAGGGGCATTCTAGACTTTTCATACCTCTTTTAACTCCTAGGCTACATCATTTTGACTACTCTAAGCCTAGTTTATTAGTCAAAAACTACCTAAACCATTCATTCTCCAAAAATCATCAGACTTAGAAAGAAAAGAAACAAAAGAGGTGATAGTTTTCTCTCAAGAACAAAAAGAGGTCTTCTTCAAGTTCAGCCCCAAAATCCAATGAATTTCTCCATAGTGTCTTCACCAGGTATGTGGTATTTCACTAGTGGGTTCCTTTCACTCATTAGGTCCCTAGAATTCAGTCAGTTCTTCCACTTCTCCATGAATTATTTAGAACTAGGGTTCCTAAATCTTAGGGATTCATTGTATTTCAGCTACTATAGTTTCTATGGTATTACTACATGTTTCTTGGAAATTTAGTATAGTTCATGTATAAGATTCAAAAACCTTATCTTGTGTTAATTCCAAAAATTCATTAATTATACTTGTTAGGTAGATTAGTCATACAATCATGCTTCAGAATTCGAATGCCATATATTTCAGTATATGTATGTTGCATTGTCAGTTATTTATAAGTATTTTGAGCTATCCAGTATTATAGTTGCATTATTTCTAACATTCAGTAGGAGTAGACTTAGTACCAAGTGGGCGAGGAAATGAAGGCTTAGCTGATAGTTTGGGCTGGGACCTTTAGTAGCAGTCCCGAAGTCCCAGAACTACGTTGCCACCATAGGTCAGAAAGGGGTCAGCTGTCAGATTAGGCTGGTTACATTTATCCCTTGTGGACATCAGTTTAGTGGATATATGTCAGGCTTGTTTGTACTCTTTGCAAGGTATGAACACCCTTCCATCCAGGGTTATGTGTTGGCCTCATAGTTATCTCTGCTTGGGGTATGTCAGTTAATAGTGTCTCCCATAGTTAGACTCATGTTGCATTGACCATGTATTCAGTATTTACTTCAGTATTCAGTTCATCATGTTATATCTTCATGATTAGTATTTGGTCATTGCATCCAGTTCAACTTTCATATATTTATTTCTATGTTTAGTTCTATATTATCCAGCTTAGCACATATCATGCATGCTTAGTACATTCATAGTACTGACGCATGCTTTTGTGCTACATCATTGTATGATATAGGTTCAGGTCCTCGTATCCAGACCGTGCTTATCTTGACTTCCAGTCCGTACTCAGCAGCTTCAGTAGTTAGTTTTCATAGTTTGAGGAGGATAGACATGCTTCACTTTCAGTAGTTACTTTTCAGTTTCAGTCTTGTTAAAGTTAGATGGGGGCATATCCCAGTAGCTCATATAAGTTAGAGGCTTTCAGACATAGACTAGATTCATCTTGAGTTGTTAGTGTTGTTTTTAGACTTCATTATACTCTCTTATATATATTTTATATACTGCGACATTTTGTGCTTTTCCCCACTTCAGTTTTTAAAATGTTTTTAGCTTCCACACAGTGCATGTATTAATCAAAATTGTATAAATATTCCATGCCATGGGTTAGCTTGGTGTCACTTGTGATACTAAGCACTGTATTGCATCTAGAGGGTAGCTTAGGGGTGTGACAAACTTGGTATCAGAGCATCAGGTTTAAATGTCCTAGGGTTTTTGAAAGTCGCATTGAGTAGAGTCTTCTTCATGGGTGTGAAACACGCCACACTCATAGAGGAGGAGCTATGAGACGTCATTAGGACCAACTTCCCTTCTTTCTTTTCTAGCTCGTTCTATAGAGTATAAACTCTATTTAATCTCCTTCTATTCTAACTCATGCTCTTCGCATTTAAGAGAAATGCCTCCCAAAATAGCTAATGTTAGGAATCAGCCAGCAGCTCCAGCAGACCCATTGAATGAACAAGTCACGCATGCCAAATTCAGGGCTGCTTTCCAAGTACTTGCTCAGGCCATGACCACCCAGGTAAATCAGTAGTCTATGACACCAGTTCCACCTCAAACTAACTTTGCCTCGGCTAGAATCTAGGACTTCACTCGAATGAACCCTCCAGAATTTCATGGGTCCAAGTTAGAAGAGGACCCGCAAGAGTTTCTTTATGATATCCAGAAGGTGAATGACATTGTGGGTGTCACTCCAGTTGAGAGTGCAGACTTAGACGCCTATCAGTTGAAGGGAGTGTCTTACACTTGGTACCAGCAGTGGAAGGAGTCTCATTGTGCCAATGCAGGACTAGTGGATTGGAACCTGTTCAAGGCTGACATTCTGGACCGGCTCTTCCAACTTGAGCCCAGGGAAGCCAAGGTCCAGGAATTTATCAACCTGAACAAGAATGACATAAGTGTGAAGGACTAGGCTGTCAAGATCACATAACTATCCAAGTATGCCCCAGCGATAGTAGCTAACTCAAGAGCTTGTATGAGCATGTTCGTGTCTGGGGTGTCTGATGATGTGGTCAAGGAATGCAAGACCGCCATGCTTATTAGGGAAATGGACATCTCCAGGTTGGTCACTTATGCTCAGCATATTGAGGAGGAGAAGATCAAGGAAAGGGGAGAAGATAGTAAGAGGGATAGGACAAGTGACTTTTGCTACTCTCATTAGAGGTCAGAGGGTGGCAACCGCTCTCAGTTCCATTAGATGAATTCAGCTCCAGTTCCATCAGATGAATTCAGCTCCAGTTCCATCTTCTACTAGTGCCCCAATACCTAAGTTCAAGAAGGATCGATGAGATAGAGCATTTGGCTCTAGGTCTTAAGGTACAGTTACTAGTGGGCGCACTCATCTAGTGTGTAAGAAGTGTGGTAGACACCACCAAGGTGAGTGCATGGCAGGTAGTGGAAATTGCTTTGGGTGCGGTAAGACAGGCCACATGATGAGGGATTGTCCAGCAGCTTTTCAAAAGGTCAAGGATGTTCGCACACAGAATCAGACTATTTCTACAGAAACTCCAGCAGGTCTCCCCACTCAGCAAGGTGCCTCGTCTAGTACAATTGGTGGTCAGTGCAAAAATAGTTTGTATGATCTTCAGGCTCAACAGGATCAGGAGGACTCGCCAGTTGTGTTCACGGGTATGTTGTGAGTCTTTGATACTAATGTCTATGCATTGTTAGATCCAGGGGCTATGCTTTCTTTTGTAACTCCATATAAAGCAGTAAATTTTGATGTTAGTCCAAAAAATTTCCCAGAACCCTTCTCAGTCTCTACTCCAGTTAGTGACCCAGTTATAGCTAGACGGTTATACAAAAATTTACCTTTCACAGTTTCCCAGAAAGTCACATCAACAGATCTTGTAGATTTATAAATGGTAGATTTTGATATCATTCTAGGCATGGATTGGTTACATTCCTGTTATACCTTAGCCGGTTATAGAACTAGGATCGTTTGGTTTCAGTTTCCAAATGAGCCAGTCTTAGAATGGAAAGGTAAAAACTCAGTTCCTGTAGGTCATTTCATCTCCTACCTTAAGACCAGAAAAATTATTTCCAAATGGTATATCTATCATCTTGTTTGGGTTAAGGATTAAAACTATGAAACTCCAACTCTTGAGTCAGTTCCAGTAGTAAGTGAGTTTCAAAAAGTGTTCCCAGAAGATCTTCCCAAACTTCCTAACAAAAGGGAAATTAAATTCAGAATAGAACTCCTTCCAGATACCCAACCTATTTCGATTCCTCCTTACAGAATGGCTCCAGCTGAGCTTAAAAAATTGAAAGAACAACTAAAAAACCTTCTAGATAAGGTCTTCATCAGACCCAGCATCTCTCGATGGGGTGCTCCAGTATTGTTTGTGCGTAAGACAGATGGTTCTCTCAGGATGTGCATTGACTACCGTCAGTTGAACAAAGTATCAATGATGAATAAATATCACATCCCCAAGATTGATGACTTGTTCAACCACCTTCAGGGTGCTAGTTGCTTTTCTAAGATAAACCTCAGATCCGATTATTATTAGCTCAGATTCAGAGATAGTGACATCTCGAAGACATGCTTCAGCACTTGGTATGGTCACTATGAATTTGTAGTCATGTCTTTTGGACTAACCAATGCACCTGCAACTTTTACAGACTTGATGAACAGGGTGTTCAAACAGTATTTGGACTTGTTCAACCTCATCTTTATTGATGATATCCTTGTTTATTCCCAGAATAAGGAAGAGCATGTGACTCATCTGAGGGTTGTTCTTCAAACTCTCAAAGATCCCCAGCTATTCTCTAAGTTCAGCAAATGTGAATTCTGGTTGCAGTCTATAGCTTTCCTTGGTCATGTGTTATCCAGTGAAGGGATCCTAGTAGATTCTCAAAAAATTGAGGCAGTAAAGCACTGGCCCAGACCCACCTCTCTGACTAATATCAGAAGCTTGTTGGGTTTTGATGGTTACTACAGGAGGTTTGTTGAAGGATTTTCATCCATAGCTGCCCCATTGACCAAGTTGAATCAAAAGAAGGTCAAGTTTCAGCGGTCAGATAAGTGTGAGAAAAGCTTCTTAGAACTGAATACCAGGTTGACTAGAGCTCCTATATTGGCTCTATCAGGGGGGTCAGATGGTTATGTGGTTTATTGTGGTGCATCCAGGGTAAGCCTAGGTTGCGTATTGATGCAGCAGGGTAAGGTCATAGCTTATGCTTCCAGACAGCTTAAGGTCTATGAGAAGAACTACCCAACTCATGACCTCGAGCTTGCAGCAGTTGTGTTTTCCTTAAAGATTTGGAGACACTACTTGTATGGTGTTCATGTTGATGCGTTCACAGATCATAAGAGTCTCCAGTATGTGTTCACCCAGAAAGAGTTGAATCTTTGTCAGAGGAGATGGCTTGGGTTCCTCAAAGATTATGATATGAATGTGCTCTACCATCCAGGTAAGGCCAATGTAGTGGTTGATGCTCTCAGCAGACTATGTATAGGTAGTGTGTCACATGTAGAGAAAGAGAAGAAAGTATTAGCCAAAGATGATCACCGGCTTGATCGCTTAGTAGTTTGCCTTATAGACACGTCTGATGGTTATGTGATAGTCCTGAATGGATCAGAATCTTCATTGGTAGCGGAGGTTAAGGAGAAATAGGATAGCAACCCTATATTGCTTCAGCTGAAGGGTGCAGTTCATCAGCAGAGAGTTGAGATTTTCTCCCAAGGGAGAGATGGTGTGCTTCGTTATCAGGTTTGCTTATGTGTTCCTAAGGTTGGTGAGTTGAGCCAGTAGATCCTTGCAGAAGCCATAATTCTAGATATTCCATTCATCCGGGTGCCACTAAGATGTACCGTGATCTACAGGAAGTCCATTAGTGGAACGACAAGAAGAGGGACATCGCATATTTTGTGGCTAAGTGTCCCAACTATCAGCAGGTCAAAGTAGAACATCAGAAACCAGGAGGTGTGAATCTGGAGATTAGCATTCCTACTTGAAAGTGGGAAGTGGTCAACATGGATTTCATTATGGGATTACCTTGTACTCGCAGACAGCATGACTCAATTTGGGTGATAGTAGATAGAATCACTAAGTCAGCTCACTTCTTGGCAGTCAAGGCTACAGATTCAGTGGAGGATTATGCCAGACTCTACATCAGCAAGATAGTCAGGTTGGATGGGGTTTCCTTGTCTATCATCTCAGATAGAGGTCCTCAATTTACGTCTCATTTCTAGAAGTTTTTTCAGAAAGGTCTTGGTACTCAGGTGAAACTCAGTACAACATTTCATCTGCAGATGGATGGTCAGGCAGAGCATACTATTCAGACCTTAGAAGACAGGTTGAGGGCTTATGTGATCGATTTCAAAGGTTGTTCGAATGATCATCAACCTCTCATAGAGTTCGCCTACAAAAACAGTTTTCACTCCAGTATTCAGATGGCCCCATATGAGGCACTTTATGGGCGTAGATGCAGGTCACTAGTTGGTTGGTTTGAAGTAGGTGAAGCAGCCTGGATTGTACCAGATTTGGTCAATGAGGCTATGGAGAAAGTCCAGCTCATCAGAGATAGACTAAAGACAACTCAGAGTCGTCAGAAGTCCTATGCAGATGTGAGGAGAAGGGACTTAGAGTTTGAAATTGATGATTGGGTTTTCCTGAAAGTGTCACCCATGAAGGAGGTGATGAGATTTGGCAAGAAAGGGAAGCTTAGTCCCAGGTATGTAGGTCCTTACAGAATCCTGAAAAGGGTTGGTAATGTGGCTTATGAGTTAGATTTTCCAGTAGAACTAGCAGCGGTTTATCCAATCTTTCACATATCCTTATTGAAGAAGTGTGTGGGTGATCTAGCATCGATAATACCTTTAGAGAGTGTGGATGTGAAGGATAGCCTCACCTATGAGGAGGTTCTA
Source organism: Jaltomata sinuosa (assembly GCA_003996215.1). Lineage (NCBI taxonomy): Eukaryota > Viridiplantae > Streptophyta > Magnoliopsida > Solanales > Solanaceae > Jaltomata > Jaltomata sinuosa. Next base: position 97,679 of record QJPP01002249.1, read on the forward strand.
GTTGAGATTCTTGACCGTCAGGTTCGTAGGTTGAGAAATAAAGAAGTTGCCTCAGTAATGGTTTTGTAGAGGAATCAGTCCGTAGAGGGAGCTACTTGGGAAGCAGAAGCAGCCATGATGGCCAAGTATCCTCACTTCTTTCCTTCCGATTAAGGTTAAGTTTGAGGCAATAGTTCCTCCCCAGTATCTCAGTTTACTTTCTGTAATTCAGTCTCAGTACCTTGTTCCATCAGTTATCCTTGCATTTCAGCATATTTGCATGTTCATAGAAATCAGTTCAGTTAGATATCAGTTTCTAATACTCAATTAGTAGGGATGACAACTCTTTTTCTCCAAACTCAGCTTATTTAGTCTTCATTCGAGAACGAATAATCCCAAGGGGTAGATATTGTAACACCCAGAACTTCCAGGCCTAGACTTAGCACAGAAAACAAGACGAAATAAAAAATTTCAACTGTCAGCATAACAACGAGTCACTTCTATGATCCGTGAAACAGTCCACGAGATGTGGACTGGACTCGTGGAACAAAGATCAGAGAATTGCTCCTCTGAAGTTCATTCTACAACTTGAGTCTATGGACCGTAGAAGTTTCCATGGACCATAGAACCTATCCATGGAATTTTCCTTACAGATGGCTCCCAAGAACCACAAGTGGGATCCACGACCCGTGAAAGCTTCCATGAGTCATGAACTCAACTCGTTGGACCAATCTTCAGAGACCCATGGATTTCAGCCCAGGAACTATGAGTGGGTTCCATGACCCGTGGAAGTTTCCATGATTCATGAAACCAACTCGTGGAATCCATTCCAGTAGCTCAACTTTCAGGACCAGGAAATCACGATAGGGATCCACAAGCCGTGGAACTTTCCACGAGCCGTAGAACCCATCTGTGGAACCTGAGTTGTGAATTTCAGCAACTTTTGTATTTATTTTTTCCAGGGGCATTCCAGACTTTTCCTATCTCTTTTAACGCCTAGGCTACATTGTTTTGACTACTCTATGCCTAGTTTATTAGTCAAAAACTACCTAAACCATTTATTCTCCAAAAATCATCAGACTTAGAAAGAATAGAAACAAAAAAGGTGATAAGTTTCTCTCAAGAACAAGCAGAGGTCTTCTTCAAGTTCAGCCCTGAAATCTAAAGGATTTCTCTGTAGTCTCTTCACCAGGTATATGAGATTTCACTAGTGGGTTCCTTTCACCCATTAGGTCCCTAGAATTCAGTCAGTTCTTCAACTTCTCTATGAATTGTTCATACCTAGGGTTCCTAAATCTTAGGGATTCATTGTAATTCAACTACTATAGTTTCTATGGTATTACTACATGTTTCTTGGAGATTTAGTATAGTTCATGTATAAGACTCAGAAACCCTAGCTTGTGATAATTCCAGAAATTCATGAATTATACTTATTAGGCAGATTAGTCATACAATCATGCTTCAGATTTCGAATGCCATATCTTTCAGTATATGTACGTTGCATTCTCAGTTGTTTATCAGTTTTTGAGCTATCCAGTATTACAGTTGCATTATTGCTTACATTTACCGAGCGGATGAGAGGATGAAGGCTTAGCTGACAGTTTAGGCTGAGACCTTTAGTAGCAGTCCCCAAGTCCCAGAACTACGGCGCCACCGTAGGTAAGAAAGGGGTCAGCTGTCAGATTAGAATGGATACCTTTGTCCATTGTGGACATCAGTTTAGTGGATTCACATCAGACTTTTTCGTACCCTTTGCTAGGTATGAACACCCTTCCATCCAGGGTTACATGTTAGCCTAATAGTTAGCTCAGCTTGGGGTATGTCGGTTAATAGTGTCTCCCACAGTTAGACTCATGTTGCATTGACCATGTATTCAGTATTTACATCAGTATTCAGTTCAGCATGTTATATCTTTATGATTAGTACTTGGTCATTGCATCCAGTTCAACTTTCAGTTATATGTCAGTATACCTATTTCTATGTTCAGTTCTATATTATCCAGCTTAGCACATATCTTGCATGCTCAGTACATTTAGAGTACTGACACATACTTTTGTGCTATATCATTGTATGATGTAGGTTCAATCACTCAGTATCCAGACCACTCTTAGCTTGACTTTATTTCCTTACTCAGCAGCTTCAGTGGTGAGTTCTCATAGTTCGAGAACGATAGACATGCTTCACTTTCAGTATTTACTTTTCAGATTCAGTCTTGTTAGAGTTCGTTAGGGGCATGTCCTAACAGCTCATATCAATTAGAGTCTTTCAGACATAGACTAGATTCAACTTGAGTTGTTAGTGTTTTTTTCAGACTTGATTGTACTCTCTTATATATATTTTATATACTCATACATTTTATGTTTTCCCCAGTTCAGTTATTAAATTATTTTTAGCTTTCGCACAGTGCATGTTTTAATAAAAATTGTATAAATATGTTATGCCATGGGTTAGCTTGGGATCACTTGTGACACTAAGAACCGTGTTGCATCTAGGGATAGCCTCGGAGTATGACATAACTAAACCATATACCCCTACTTCGGCATGCTGGGCCCATAGCCCCTAGTCCTGGATCAGCAAGGCCTATTAAGGTCAACAACTACATATAGTAATAAATGCACAATCTCAAAGAATCAGAACCTCATAGTACATTTCGGAAATCAAACCGGGTCTAAATCAGTAGTAGTGATCTCAAAACCCCGTCAAAAGGGTGCTCAAAGCATATCTGGGTTTAAATCAGTAATCCAGTCTCAATAATGCTTATAAAGGGTGCCTGAAGTTTATCTAGGTCTAAATACATAGTAAAACATGTCTAGCACTATGACACAACCGGTCTAGTATTAGTGTGAAAACTGGTGATAAAATCATCATAATATCCTCTTTACACTAAGAGGTTCCATAAAAATCATTTCTGAAACCCTTTCATAATCATATTACCGAAAATGGGCCCTCGGGGCCATGCAAAGTTTAGAAAACAATTTATAGTGGGCTCTAAGACAAATTAGTAGTAGAACATGCAGAAAAATCCTTTGCATGAATGATATGCCCACAAATAATAGATTAGCCCAATGACTCACAAACATTCCTATTGGCCCTGCACAGGTACAATCAGCTCTACAACACAGATATCCAGCCTAAAGTAACATTTTGATGTTCGAGACTCACAGATATTTCCAAATATCCCATTGTCTATGGTCCAGAGGTATATACAAAGGTCACATGAGGCCACAAGGGTAATATTACAACACAACAACGAATACTACAAATAATTCATAAAATAAATGAACAAAAGAGGCGGATAAGGTCTGGGGTACCAACCTAGAAAATCAATCCAAGGATGCTAATTAATGCATTTATAGCCTATATATGCAGAGTCTAGGTAGGGAAAATCATAACCTACCTATCGTCCGACGACTAGCTGCTAGAATGGCATTGTCCAAGTTTGAACTGCTCTGATATAGCCCAAATTGTGAACACACTATTAAAAATAATATTCTACGTATCAAAACAAAGCCAACGATATCCATATTGCTATAATTATCGCCGGGTCAAAATTTGGGTGAAAAGCGAGCGCACGAGGCCCACAACCCGTAATCAGAAACGAAAACATGCACGATAATATACTACTCCCATGAGTGCATGCTCTATAAATTGAGCAAACTAAACAAAGAGAAAGGGCTCAAAACAAACCGCTCCAAAGAAGAATTAAAGAGGAAATTTTGAGAAGAAAACCAGAAATTAAAGTAAGAACCAACCTATCACGATGAGATGAAGCAAGCCAATGAAGAGAAATCCTTGAAACCGCGAACAAACAATCCCAAAGGCTCAGCTACAAGCAAAGGAAACCCAAGATTTGAGAAGAACCCATCAATGTAGGAAAATAAAATTTAAAGAGAGGATTTACCCAGTTTAGAAGACAATAAATGGTAAAGAATCGATAGTATCCAAGCCTCCAAGCAGATGGTTTGATCAAGGTGTGAAAATGGAGTTTTTATAAGCCATATCCATGGAGAAAAATTATTGTAGGAGGGAGAAAATGAAGAAGAAGTAGGGGTTGTCAGCCCTTTAAAAGCTTCCCGCCTAGGCGCTACCGTGCCCATGCACGCGCAGGTGCATTGGTGCCATGGCACCCAAGCAGGCGTAGGAGCATAGGTGCCACGACACTGGCATAGGTGCTATGGCGCTGGCATGCCTAGCTGGGTGGGCATGTAGGGGAGCTAGCTAGGTGTAGCTGTGCACATATAGGCGCGGCCCAGGTAGCTCCCTGGCACCAAAATAGCAGCGAGCAACACAACATCCAAGCTTAAAGCAGATTTTCACACGATTGACCCCCGGGAATACATCTCGAGTCCCGTAAATACAAATGAGCTGAGTTGTCCAACTAGAGACGGCATTTTAGATCCAAAGGAATTTATGAAAATCTTACCAGAGGTAGATTTAATGAAAAATAGGCCCCGCGCCCAAAATCAACCTTTAGGCCAACTATTCCAAAATTGAACTTAAGGGCCAAAATCATGTCAAAAGGCCTTGATACCTAAACCAATGGTCTCTCTAGCCTAAACTTAATATTCCAGAGCTAACAATGCTGGCAGAATTTCCATCTGAGGCCATCTTCTCTGAATATTGACCAAAGTCAACCATACAAGCCCAACAAGCCTGAAAACATATAACAGAGAGAATTCCAACCTGAAAAGCTCACGGATCCTAACCAAAGGTCTAACTAGACCAAAGTCTATGATTCGGAGCTAATGGGACTGTTGGAATTCCTTTCCAAGCACGACTATCAAGAATGTTTACTGAAGTTAATGATTTCCTAAGTTAAGACTCTAAAATAGAGAAACATCCATAAAGACTAAACAGTCTGCCCGGGCACCAAACTACCAGTCCCAGCAAGCCATAAATGACTTGATGCCGCTACTAGAAAGCTCTAACAGTACAAAGAAGGAGAAAATATGAGAATAATCGAAAGGGTCATTACATCAGGCAGTGGGGTATGGATCTATTGTGAAATTCAATGTATAAGGTGAAGTTTATTACTGTAGACAACCTAGAGTAGACAGAAGAGTTGTGTTGATAGAAGGGTTCATGACCTAGAGTTCATGGTTGGTGAGCATTTTTTGTTGAAAGTATCACCCATGAAGGGTGTGATAAGGTTTGGTAATAATGGAAATTTTAACCCAAGGTTTATTGGCCCTTTTGAGATGCTATGACATATTAGGGAGGTGGCCTATGAGTTGGATTTGTCTCTAAGTCTTTCAGTTGTGCATCCAGTTTTATAGGTTTTGATATTGAAGAAGTACAATTCCAATTGTTCTTATGTGATTCAGTGGGACTTTGTGAACTGGGTCAGAATCTGACTTTTGAGGAAGAGCCTATAGTTATTTTGGATAGGTAGACTAGGAAGTTGAGATCTAGGGAAATAGCATCAATGAAGGTTCAGTGGCAGCATTATCCGATTGAGGAGGTTATATAAGAGATAGAGTTAGACATACGGAGTAGATATCCTTCGTTTTTGACAGTTCAAGTGCCTTCCTTACTCTTACATTCAAGGACGAATGAGTATTTTAGTGGTGGATGATGTAATAACGCTCATAGTTATTTTTGGATTTTTATGTGTTTTGACTATTTTAACCTTTCTCATAGTTGTATTATTGTATTTATGGTCTATGGGAGTAGGTGGCATAATTCTTGAGGTGTTCGATTGGGTTCTATGTGAGTTTTTCATTTTAAAAAGTATTAAAGTTGACATGATTGACTTTAAACAACATTCGGAGATTTAACCATCCTATGAGAATTCTGTCAATTATGTTAGCTCCAAAATGCCATTTTAAGGCTAGTAGCACTATTGGTTTGGTTCCCGAGGCATTTGGATGCATTTTAAGTGGTTGGCTGGAAATTTTGAACTTTTAGCATAGTGTTGAGTTTGGTCAACATTTGTTGATAACGACCTCCATTCGTAAATCTTACGATTCCATTAAGTCTAAAATATCAATAATCGTCTAGTAGCGTATTTGGTTTGTGTTCATGGGGTTCTGATTGTGTTTTGAGAGTAGATTCTCGGTTCAAGAAGTATTTTGGCTTCAGCTAGTTGCTGATGTCTAGTGTGTCGCACAAGCGGCCCTTGGTCTATGCTAGCGATGTTAAGCCTACGACCAAGGCACTGCTCTTGTGGAGCATAGTCGACAGAGCTACAACCACTCCTATGGGATTTTTATCGCACATGCGGAAGCACAGCGGTGAAGAAGATCCACTTCTGCAGAGCCAGCTTATTGCTCTTGCAAAGCCTCAACCATAATAGTAGAGCTGTGGCTGTGGAATTTCCCCGTTCTAGTGGGATCGCACATGAGGAGAGAGGTCGTTCCTATGGAACTCTACATGGCTAGTGGATTCCATAGTTGTGGGCATTTTTCTGCACCTGTGAGACCGCGCTTGTAGTCAAATCTCCATAAGTGCAGAAATCGCTATAGATGATAGTGATTTTTCCCCTTTTCATTCTATCTTCTTCCATAATTCATTTTTGGATCTTGGGGACTTGATTTTGAGTTATTCTAGAGGGGATTTTCAAGGTTTCTTCATAGGGTATATTTCTTATACTACTTTTATACATTTCAGAATGATTATTTCATGATTTGACGTTGAAATCTTGATTTTTCAACTTGAAATTTTGGGGTTTTCTCGGTAAATCTAAATAATAGTTTTTTGAGGATTTCAAGGTCAATTTTAACTCTATTTTTTATGAAATTTTATATTTGAACTCCTTAATCTTTGGTTAAATTAATTTTGCAAAAAAAAATCCAGTTTTTCCCTTGTGGGCTTAGGGTTTAATTTTTGGTTAACTTTTTGGACACGTATAGATTTTTTCATTTTAATTAATTATTCAGTTTCATGTATACTTAGCTTATTCATTCAATCACAACATGAAAACACTCATCATTTATATCAATTATCAATTTAGGTTCAACATAATACACCAATATGCAAGTATAAATTTTATCTAGACACTTAGTCAAATTCAATGTTCACCATTTCATATAAACAACCATTGCCCACCAACACAAAAAATCACAAGCATTCCTGAAGGACAATCAACAGTTTATAATACATGACTTATCAAACCATATTCATCCAGTTCAAGTATGTCCAAAGACCAATAACTCAAGTATCCATTTTATGAGTAGACATTCCACCAAAATCGAGTCTATACTCTAATTATATACTATATATATGTGTGTACTTTCACACGTCTACCATTCATCCCTAGCTACAATACTATTAACTCCTTAAACTTTCCACACCTAATCCTCTATTGCAATTAGACCGCATATATGATAGTAACCTTAATTTATTCATCTTACAACAGGTTATGCTATAGTATCTTTCCAAGTCTTTATCAAACATTTATGATAGAACATTGCTTCTCTTATTTATCGAGCAAGTTCCCACCTTAGCCATACTTTCTTCTTTTAGATGATTTCTCATTTAAAACTTTTACTCCACACTCAGGGGTTACGATAATTAGTTTAGTAAATCAAAGATCATTAATCCAACTGTATAAGGTTTGACAAAATTTCACATAATTTACCAAGTAGTAACACAACAATCAAGAATTCATGTTTAGACATTTGATTTCATCACAATTCTATTTCATCTCTCATATTTAGTTCTGGCTTTTATTACCACAATGAATATAATATCTATTTCTCATAAATCATATTGCTTAAATCCCAATTCACATTCACATCAAGTTGAACAAAACATAATCATAACTATTTGCAAAGATTACAATCTTATCAATTTATTCTAACTAAATTCCATCCATACTCTGTGTTCAAAGGCCTAATCATTCATTCTCTCATCAATTTTACACAATGTATACATTTAGACAATCTGAGTCTACAACTCATAAACCATAACTTACCTCAAACAAAGATCTTGGGACAAGCAAGTCACACCACAGATGCTCCTTCTCTTCCTTTATGCCTCAGAATTGTAATGACCCTCCAAGTGATTTTTCCATTTTCTGTGCATTTTCTGAATTTTGAGCTTTCTCTCAGTGGATCCAAGTCATTTATGACTTACTGGGCTTGATGGTATGGTGCCTGGGCTGTCCGTTAGGTCATTATGACTATTTCTCTATTTTAGCAATTAAGGTTGGTAAATCTTTGACTTCAGTCAACTTTCTTGGTTAACACACTCAGAATTGAATTCTGACAATTCCATTGGCTCTGAAATGGGGATGTTCTCTATTGGGACCATTGGTTTGGGTCTGAGTGCTTCTGGTTTGGTTTTGTGTGTCTTTGTGTGTTTTGGAGTCAGTTTGGCTGGTAGGGTTGACTTTGGTCAACATTCAGAGAAGATGGCCTTAGATGGGAATTCTGTCAGCGCCGTTAGCTTCGAGATGTTGACTTTGGGTTAGAAGGACCTTTGTTTTGGGTTCTGACATTTTCGGGCTCATTTTTGGGTTTTGAGTTTCAAATTAGTTTTGGGCATGGGGCCCACTTTTCATTAAAACGATCTCCATTGGGAGTTTCATTGATTTCATTGAGTCCAAAATGTCGTTTCTGGTAGGGCAGAATGGTTGGTTTGTGTTCACGGGGTGCCAGATGAATCTCGAGGGTCCATCAGGAGATTTTTGGACTTGGTGTTTTTGCTGGTTGCTGCATTAAGTTGCAGAAAACATGGTCTTTGTGATCGCGGGGGCCCCATCGCGTTCGTGATGGTCTAGTTTTTTGACCATCGCATTCATGAAGGGTTCCTTCATATTCGCGATATAGCTGGCTGGGACTCGGCTCAGCTTCCTCTTCGTGAACGCGGCCTGAACCATCGCGAACACGATGGTTGGGCCGGCTATTCTTCGCGAATGTGGGGGTACTGTCATGATCGCGATGAAGGACCCCTGACAGTTATATTAAGTTTCAACTTTGTTTTCCCCTTCAAAAATCTGATACAACTCCATTGTTGAGCTCCAAGCTCCAAAGTTCTAGCTTCCTTGCTTAGTGTCCTTCATCCGGTAAGTTGCCCCGTCACCCCTCTCCTTGTTCCGTGTAAATTTTCGTGATTCTCCTGCTAAATTCCCTTGTTGCTTAATCTTTTGAGTTGGAGAATTCTTGTGATATCTTATTGTTTGGGGACTACATGCTCCAAGAATTGTGCAACTCAGCTTCGTGACTTGTTTTCCTTATCGAGGTTGGTCTTCGCTTTGAAATTCCAAACTTTTCTATCTTAATCCCGTGAATTAGTAGCAATTTGGGGCTAAACTTTGGGCATGGGTTCCTTAATCCACTGCGAGCATAGTTGTGATTTTTGTTTTCGATATTGTTACACGGGCCCCGAGAGTTATTTTATCGACCTGATTTTTGGCTTGATTTTCCATATAGCAATATAGGTGTCATTATTATTGTCTTGACACCTAGCTTATGTTCTTGATAGCGTGGTAGCTTTCTTAGGCTATTCAGAAGAGGAAGGCACACGAGTGAGGGTTCGTGCTTGGAGTTTGGCCCTGACGTAGGTTACGGTTTACCTTCTAGACTGAGTTTAGTTGGATTATATATATCTGTATGTTATTGGAACTCTAGGTTGGATTTTAGATAGACTTTAAGCTTAAATCTTGTTTATCATGTTAATTGGCCATTTCGGGTTTTCAACACTAGGACTGTATGTTATCCTTAGCCTAGGATATTATTTCTTTGGTGTGACTAGTCTAAGACCCTTAGCATGATTTTAGGAGGCTTTAGATGTAGAATAGAGCTTGCCCATTGTTTTTTGCTTTTATTCTCCATTTTACCGCTTTATTCTATCGTGGTATGTAACTATGGGCCCAAGGCCATGGCTAGGATTTGGATGGATTCCAGGTCAGTTCTCTGGTTTTGGAGGGTACTTTTGCCCTATTTGATCTGATGGTGTGATTATTCCTCTTCTTGTGGACATTCATACTCATATCGCATGGCATATCATTGGCATTGTACGGAAATATTTTTTCAAAGGCTTTTGGGTTGAAAAGAGGTTTTCTACAATTGTGATGAATTTTGGACTAAATTGAGCTATTTTTGAGTATCACCTTGGTTTTGAGAGGGAAAGAGGAACTACTATTTTCTGTATATAAATTTACGGTCTGATGTGGTATTCCGGACCCCCGATGCATTATTTTGAGTATTTTACTTTCTCATTTATATACATATTAGTCCGATGCATTATTCCAGGTATTTTATTATTTCATATACATATATGCATAGTCCAATGAGGTATTCCGGGCACTCGATGCGGTATTCCGGGTTTATATTATATTGCATTCATATATGCATCATCGTGCATCATATTACATTTGCTTGGCATGTGGATGGACTCTGGTTTGGCTTGATTTTGTTTCCCTTTCTCTTTTATTTATTGACCTGTATCCAGCCTTATAACTAGAATTAGGAGGATCCCTATATAGTTAGCTGCTTTTCTGTAATCTATATTTATATATTATCTTTCTGCGCTCGGTCGGCCTATGATGCCTACTGAGTACTCGTTGTCTTGGTACTCATACTACACTCTGCATCTCTTTTCTAATACAGCACCTAGTACGATCGACCCTTGTTGATCTCTTGTAATTTGAGGCCCATTGCTATTTGGATAGCGGTGAGCTCCCGGCTCTTTGGAGACTTTACTTGCTTTCCATCTTGTACTTCATGTCTATATTTTTGTATTTTGGATAGATAGAGGTTATTGTGTAGCTACTCCTTGCTTTAGTCGCTCTTGTACTAGTGACACCAGGTCCGGGTTGGTGTTTGGTTTATTTTGTCTTTTTCGGTCACTTTAGGGCCATCTCTTGTATATTGTGTACGTTGGTATGTATATATATGCTTTTGGCCCTATCTCTTGTTATATTTTCCGCTTCTATTTAGTTAAATTATTATTTATTATTTTTCCGTATGTTTGGGATAGGCTTGTCTACTTGGGGGTTATGTAGACGCTATCATGGCCCGATTTCGGGTTGTGACAGTGTGGTATCAGAGCTTTAGGTTCACTGGTCTCACCGGTACAAGAGCAAGTGTCTAGTAGATCCTCGTGGATAAGGTACGATGACATCTGTATCCTATCTATGAGAGGCTATAGGACATTCCTTAGGAAAGGCTTCGTTTCATTTGATTCTTTTTCGTGCTTTCTTGATTTGATCAACTCCTAAGTATATTTGTTTCACTCTTTCTCATATGGTTCAGACGAGATCTTCAGCGAGTGAGGACGACACCCCTGCCCCTACAGTTAGAGCCCCAGCCAAGGGATGGGGTATAGGTCAACCCAGAGGTAAAGGTAAGGCACAGGCTTTCGCACCGGCTTGGGACCAGGCTAGATCACCATCACCAGAGCTTGAGGTTAGAGAGGATGAGGTTCAGTATGAGCCAGAGCATGCAGGGCCATCCCAGCATCCGGTAGGGTTTATAGCTACTCCAGTATTGCAGGACACCTTGGTCCAGTTGTTGGGGTTTCTTGAGGGTATGACTCTGCCATCCGCTTTGCCTTGCACTCTGATTGGTTCTCAAGTCGAGGTGAGGCTCAGACTTTGGCTCGGGCGGCAGCACAGGGTTCAGGAGCACGACCTATTATTGTGGCTCCCAGATTTGAGGTACTACCGGTCTCTGCAATTGTTTCCTCTCTTCTAGTTGTGCCAGTTATACCTTCTGCGGAACAGAAGATACTAGGTAGGTTCGTGAGATTGGGTTCTCTGAGGTTTTCAGGTGCTTCTAGGGAGGATACGCATAATTTTTTGACTAGTTGCCAGGAGAGGTTACATAATTTGGGGTTAGTTGAGTCTCACATAGTCAATTACACCGCGTTTCAGTTGGATGGTCCAGCAAAATAGTGGTGGAGGTCATATGTTGCTTCTAGACCAGTCGGTTCACCTCCGCTTACTTGGGATCAGTTCTTTACAGCTTTTCTGGAGAAGTATGTACCACGTAGCATGAGGGAGTATCTGATGGATCAGTTTGCTGGGTTGGAGCAGGGCTCCATGACTGTGTCTGAGTATGAGGTTCATTTCCACCAGCTGTCCAGACACGCCACTATGATTCTACCCACCGAGCATGAGAGAGTACGCCAGTTTGTTTGGGGTTTGACCTAGCACCTCCGCTTTGCCATAGAGGGTATGGTAGCATCGAGTCAATCTTTTCTAGAGATAGTAGATCATGCTAGCACTATTAACGGTATAGTTTGCGAGGCCCAAGGGGGAAGCGATAAGAGACCCCGCTATCAGGGCAGTTCAGTAGTTCAAAGGGCCGTGGTAGGGGATACTATGGTAGAGGACAGCACCAATAGCGTTTCCAGCCAAGTCGGCCTGTTCAGGCAGCATTACAGACTACTGAGGGTCAGAGTAGCCAGAGTCTCATTCCTGCTCCCCAAGGTGTTCATTTAGGTTCTACAGGTCATGGTGGTCATTCTGATTCGGCCGGGTCTTCACAGCGGAGAACATATGGTCGTGATTGTTATGAGTATGGAGAGATAGGCCACTTGGCTCAAGAGTGCCCATTGGTACAGCACCCTAGGCGACAGGATCCGTTAGTTCAGGCCCCCAGGGATCCAACACATCAAGCTATAAGTGGTTCACAGGGTAGTAGGGGTGGTCCACAGGGCACTAGAGGTGGCCCTCAGCCCAGTAGGTCAGGTGGTCATGGCGGTCGGGGCCACATGTATGAAGTTTCGGGCCGGACAGAGGCCGAGGCTTCAGATGCTGTGATTAAAGGTACAATCTCTGTTTGTCATCAGTCTGCTTCTGCTTTGTTTGATCTGGGGTCTACATTCTTGTATGTATCAGCTTATTATGCTACTCATCTAGGGTCTGCTTGTGAGTCCTTGCATGTGCCTTTGTGTGTATCTACTCCCATAGGTGATTCTTTAGTAGTGGATAAGGTGTATCAAGCTTGTGTGCTAACTATCTTGGGGTATGACACCTGGGTTGACTTGGTTGTCCTTGATATGGTTGATTTTGATGTGAACTTGGGCATGGATTGGTTGTCTCCTTATCATGCGATCTTAGATTGCTTCGCCAAGACTGTTACTCTTTAGATGCCTCGTATCCCTATTATCATATGTAATGGAGCCAATAGCCATATGTCGAGGGGAGTTATATCTTTCCTGAGCGCCCAGTAGTTGGTTGGGAAGGGGTGCTTAGCTTAACTTGCGTACGTCTCTGATACTAGTGCCACCACACCTCCTCTTGAGTCGGTTCCTGTGGTTTGCGAGTATTTAGATGTGTTTCCTTCTGATCTTCTGGGTCCTCCTCCTGATCGTGACATTCATTTTGGTATCGATGTTGAGCCAGGCACCAAGCCCATTTCTATTCTACTATATCGGATGGCACCTGTTGAGTTAAGGGAGCTTAAGGATCAGTTCCAGGATCTGTTGAGTAAAGGGTTTATCCGGCCTAGTGTGTCTCTGTGGGGTACTCCAGTTGTGTTTGTGAATAAGAAGGATAGGTCTATGCATATGTGTATCGACTACAGGCAATTGAATAAAGTGACAGTTAAGAACAGATATTCGATGCCGCATATTGATGACTTGTTTGATCATCTACAGGGTGCAGCCATATTTTCTAAGTTAGATCTGCTGTCCGATTATCACCAATTGAGGATTAGGGATGAGGACATCCCAAAGACTGCATTTAGAACTCGATAGGGCCATTATGAGTTCCCTAGTCATGTCTTTTGGGTTGACTAATGCCCCAGCAGCATTTATGGAGTTGATGAACCGTGTATTCAGTGCTTACCTGGATTCATTTGTGATTGTGTTCATCAACGACATTCTGATTTATTCGAGGAGTAGGGAGGAGCATGGGCAACATCTTAGGGTTGTACTTTAGGCTTTGCGAGACCACCAGTTGTATGCCAAATTCACTAAGTGCGAGTTTTGGCTTGAGTCTGTGGCATTCTTGGGACACGTGGTGTCCAAGGATGGGATTATGGTGGATCCAGTGAAGATTGCAGTAGTTCGTGATTGGGCTAGGCCTACTTCTTCTATCGAGGTTCGTAGCTTCGTCGGGTTGGCAGGTTATTACAGATGGTTTGTGGAGGGTCTTCGATAGCAATACCGTTGATTATGTTTGACGCAGAAGAATATTGCCTTCCAGTGGTCAGATGAGTATGAGGCGAGCTTTCTGAAGCTCAAGGCCTTGTTAACTTTAGCTTCGATTCTTACACTTCCGATCGAGGATCAGGGTTTCACCGCTTATTGTGATGCATCAGGTATTGGTTTGGGTTGTGTGTTAATGTAGCAGGGCCGGGTTAATGCATATGATTCCAGACAGCTGAAGGTTCACGAGAGGAACTACCCAACTCATGACTTGGAGTTAGCAGCGGTAGTCTTCGCATTGAAGATGTGGAGGAATTATCTTTATGGCGTGCATTATGATATCTTTACTGACCATCATAGTCTTCAGTACATTTTCAGCCAGAAGGATCTAAATTTGAGGCAGCGGAGGTGGTTGGAGTTACTGAAGGACTATGATATTTCTATCCTCTATCATTCGAGCAAGGCATATATGGCAGTGGATGCCTTGAGCTGGAAGGCAGTGAGTATGGGTAGTTTGGCTTTCTTAGCTACAGAGGAGAGACCTTTAGCTTGGGACATTCAGTCCTTGGTTAATAGGTTGGTTCAACTTGACATTTCTGAGCCGGGTCGTATTCTTGCTTGTGTTGAGGCTAGGTCTTCCTTGTCGGAGAAGATTTGAGCACAATAGTTTGATGATGCAAGATTGAGGATCATTCATGAAAAGGTGTTGAGTGGTGAGGCTAGGAAGGTGACTTTAGATTCATAGGGTGTTCTGAGGATCGAGAGTAATATTTGTGTTCCTAGAGTTGGTGACTTGGTCAGATTGATATTGGAGGAGGCTCATTACTCTAGATATTCCATTCATCCCCGGGCAGCTAAGATGTATCGTGACTTGAGGCAGCACTACTGGTGGTGTGGGATGAAGAGGGATATTTATTGCTTTCATATCCAGGTGCTTGAACTATGAGCAGCTGAAGTTTGAGCACCAGAGGCCAGGTGGTTTATCACAGAGGCTACTCATTCCGGAGTGGAAATAGGAGCGTGTATCCATGGACATTGTAGTCGGATTTCCACGTACCTTGCGGAGGTTTGATGCTATTTGGGTTATCGTGGATATGTTCTATCACACCCCGAGGCTACCCCCTAGACGTAACACGGGACTCGGGACCATAAGTGCCCCAAGTAAACCCTTGGTCATAGCATAACATAGGCATACACGAGGAAACATAACGGAAGAATAAATAGAAAGCTAGGAAACCCAATCCATAAATGATGAAGTCAATAAGAAATATAATCCAAAAGGGATACTCGATTACTGTCTATGTCTGAAAAGCCTCTACATGACATGAGGAGTTACTAGGACAAGACCCTAGCTAACTCAAAGTATGAAAGTAAACAGCCATACAGAATACTAAGATCATAACTAGCCCTCGAATAATGAGGACTCACAAACACTGACTGGAATGGGCCACGTGCCTGACAGAAGGAGCTTGAGTCTGCATCATTAAGAGGATGCAACGCAAATATGCATCAGGACTATAGGATATACTGAGTATGTAAGATATGCATGTGATATGATGAAATATACTTTGAAGCATGCTTAAAACTGAGATCATGGATTATTTGTGATAAAACATGCTTAAAATATCCTTAAAGCTGAAATCATATGGTAATAATAAAATCTGCAATGTAATGACTCAATGCAATATCATAAGCTGAAAACATAATAAAATCATATGTCATAAGTAGTAAGTCTGAAATCTAAAAGCAAAGAGTCAATACAATCTTTTCATGAAAGCTAGCTTTTGTGGGAGGTTCTCTTAACCGACATAGACCATGTGAGCTACATGGAATACAATGTATCGTCCCCATCGAGAGGACCTAATATACCTTGACTGGGTATAAAGGCATGATTGTGGCATGATCACTAAATCTGATGCCCAACTAAGGGGACTTAGAACCTACGGGGGCACGTAGTTCTGGGACTAAGGGTACTCTCACCCTATCCAACTCGGTGCTAAATACTACTCCCAAAACATATACATATAGCTCATAATACTTGTGACATATTTGATGTCAAAACAGTTCATAACTTAGGTAGACATATCTGGATGCCAAACCTTTCATAAAACATAGGGACATATCTAATGTCAAAAACTGTTGGAAAAGCATAAGGACATATCTGATGTCATGCAATTCACAAGTCATGAGTCTTAAAGCTTTGCAAAACCATAATTCAAAATATACTTTCCTTCTAATATCATAGATTAAAGAATTAGGCATGAAAAAATCATAAAAAATAGAGGTCATGTTATCTAAACATACCAATTTTGCTTGAAGACATGCAATTCAAAGGAATCATGCTAAAATTCATCATCAACATATGGCTTTTGAAATCAACTAAGGAACTTCAATTAAATCATAGATACGTAATGAGAAACCATGAACTTATGCTTTAAAACTGAACGCATAAGTTTTCCCCAATTTGGGTAAGAACCCAAGTTTCTTAAATTGGATAAGGATTATCCTTAAAATCATGAATAGGAAACCACTTATAAAAAAAACATGCAAAATCATGCAATTTATAGTCAAAATCCATAGAAGAATCATGAGGAAACAGCTTGTAAAGAAACCCATGAGAATTGAGTAAGAACCCTAATTTGGAAATTCAGAAATCAATTTAGGAAGTTGGGGTTTTTGGCACAGGGGTGAAGGTTACCCATGGAGACTTGAAGATGGAATCCTTAGGTTGAAGCTTGGAGAATGGAGACCCTTTTCTTCGCTGGGAACTTGATTGAGAGGATGGAAGAGAACTTAGGCTAAGTAAGAATAAAACTCCTTCTAATTTGCCCAAAAAGGCTTAAATTAGGAGTTAAAAGATTGAGAAATTACAAAAATATCGCAAGGAAAAGGGTCTGAAAAATTTCTGAAAATTTCGTCACAGGCTTCTACGGACATGAATCACAACCCATGGAATGAATCACGGTTCGTGGAAATGGTTTGTGGTTCCTGGGTGAAGTTTCTGGCCTCTGGACTGATTTCCACGAGTTAGTTTCACGACTCGTGGAACCTTCTCATGGTTTTCAGGTAAAAAACTGATTTCCACAAGTTGGTTTCACGACCCGTGGAACCTTCTCGTGGTTGTTGTCTATCATTTTGACATACAGACACCCTTTGGTAAAACATTGATAACCTTTTTCTCCCGACTTAGTTTAATGGACGGTTTGTGGCGTTGGAAAGAAGATTCAAAAACCTTTAATTTGGTGGGTACTAGTCCACCTAACTCTTTATATTCTAGGAGTTATTGTCATTTTAATTTGACC
This sequence comes from Jaltomata sinuosa, assembly GCA_003996215.1. Classification (NCBI taxonomy): domain Eukaryota; kingdom Viridiplantae; phylum Streptophyta; class Magnoliopsida; order Solanales; family Solanaceae; genus Jaltomata; species Jaltomata sinuosa. Next base: position 115,000 of record QJPP01002249.1, read on the forward strand.
CTTGAAAAATCTTACACTAAAACTCAATCGGTAAGGAAGCTTTCAACTCAACTTTGAGCTAGATGTTCTTTATGACCCTTATTCATGTCTAATACACCTTCAAAACTTAAGAATAGGTCTTAATACTTAGGTATATAGAAAATTTATCTAGTTTTGGTCTAACAACACATGAAAAATGATTCATATTTGGCTTAGAATTTGTGGGGTGTGACAATATCTCCCCCTTGGAATCATTTGTCCTGGAATGAATACTTCTAAGTTGAGAGTGTAGGGGGAAAGGGTTTCAATTCTATCAACTGAGTTTTAAAAACTGAAGTATTTACATGATAACTTATCTATGACTGAATTATAAATTGAGCTGAATTCATGAGGCATGTAAGCATATTGAGGGCATGAGAATAACTGATGGTGTATGAAACTGAATGGCTAACATGATAACTGATCTGGATTAAGAGTAGTGTCTCAGCTAAAAACTCATAAGGAACGAACGTATTTTTAGAAATCACAGATAACTGAAAAGCACGTCAAACTGAGAGGGGTAACTATATGAGGAAACCATTCTCTTTTAAACTAAACTTACTACCTTGGACTAAACTGAATGTAAGGCCTTCTAACCTTAGGAATGATTATCAATAGGTCTGAACTAATCTGGTATAAGAAGTCTAGTATTCTTGCAAGCTGAAGTTGCTATACCTAAGATATGGTCACCCTGGGCTAGGAGTAAGAAAAGACTATTATTTCCTTAATCAATACGGTTGACAACTCGTAAGCATAGAAACACCATTCAACTACACTAACTCTTCTGAATACTAAGGTTTGAGTCTAACTACCTACTTTCACTATGTTCAAGCCTATCTTGACTAAATATCTTACATCCAGAATTACCTCCCAAGAATGATATTCCTCCTTACCATGAAAATCAACTAAGCTTGAGCTCTAGTCAATGGGTCACTAGGCACACAAAGAAAAAGCCCACATGTATTTCATCACGACTTTTAAGCCTATCACTATGATCACCCTATGGTTTGTAGCTCATATTATCCACGACTTATCCTCTCTTCCTATCATGTCTAGGAGCTGTAAATTGAAGAACTTCTATAAAGGGACATACCAAAATTCCTCGTCTAACTATTTCACATGAATAATCCTCACCAAAATTTTCTTCCACGCTTACAACCTACTACTTTCCATCTTGGCTACTACTTAGCTTCCTCTACTAACAACTATGACAACACAAGCCAAGATTATTTAGAGAATAGAGTGGGAGTATGAGCATTACGAATGAAGGAATACTGATCAGTCTTGACTTATACTTAGTTTGATCTAGCCACTCAAGGTGGGGTTTGAGAAGTCAAGTGAAAAGGGCATGAGTGTCTCACATCCTGGACATACAAAGCATGGTTAGAGTAAGGATATCACAAGCATGAATTATTAGAGAAATCTGGTATGAGCATATACATGATCTACATGATTTCATTAGCCATTAAGGCATATCTTGAGAACTGAGTATGTGGATTGAGCATAGTGTGAGACATGAGCTTTCATATATGACAAGTATCATGGTGTAAAGCTAGAATTCCTAGAATCATAGAGTAAGATTGGAATTATATCTGGAGCAATTTTGGTTTGTTCTGGGAGTTGAGTATGGACGTGAATCTGCATGAAGTCCGTGAATTTGAATTAAGAACATGGAACTGGAATACAAGACATGAATGGGGTGTTGTAATGAGGGAAGTATAGTTAAGGTTGTAGGATAGAAATAAGTCCCTGCATCCCTCCTAACTTCATTCTGACACCCATTAGCATCACTACCCGAGTCTCAAAAATATTAATAATTCTTTATCCCACCATTTCCCCCTTAGATTCATGCTACGTTCTAAGTCTGTGGACTTCTCGCTAACTTATAAATGGAACTATGATCATTTTAATCTAACAGAGCAAACATTACTCTAGGAGTTAATATGAATATACACTTCCTTCTATAGTCTAAGGATCACTCTTACCTAAAAATCTTGGCCTCAACCTTTCTATCTCATATAAGGGTTGTACATATCACACTCAATAACTTCCAACCTATCCCTTGCAAAGACATGTCAAGCTTACATGGTTCCAACTCCCAAAGCTCTCTCTTTCTACTACCTACCAAATCAAATGTGTTAAAGCCTATACCGAGAGGCTCAAAATTGCCTATCCTTCTCTAACTCACATATATATATATATATATCATGCCTACACATTCACACTTGCTGCAACTCATCACTTAAACTCTTGCATACACTATACCAAGCCTACCAGAAAATACCACAAAACTATCATTCTCACTCTCATACTATCATCATTTTTGTCACATCCTATACCTGGTCTATACTAACACAAGAAATTACCACTCTTTAATCCACACCAAGGGATGTTTCATCCCATTACCCATCTAGTAAAACACAACTCTAAATACATACTCCAATCAACTATCATTACCCCGTCTAGGCTACAATCCTTCTGACTTTATATTTTTGGCTCTAGGTTCAATCTACTACTAATGGCTAACAATACAATATCTGTCGGGTGGCAACACTATCCAAGGATCTAGGTACACATTTTCCCCTCTTACGAAATAATTAGTAACAAGGTTTTGAAAGAGGATCTTTGAGCACCTCGCTAAGAGATAATCTGAGATTTACTACTTCTGGCACCGCAAATATGAGGTAAAGTATGAGGAATTAGGACAATGCATAAATTGGAGAATAAATAAATTTAAACTCTATCGCACGATATTGAACATGAAAGAAGCGAAGTTTTTCCTAAGACACCTCGTAGCCTCTCTCTCATAAGTGTGGCACGCTTCACACCCATGATAGAGACTCTACTTGATGCGGCTTTCAGACACCCTAGGGCTCTTGAAACTGATGCTCTGTTACCAAGTTTGTCATGCCTCGAGGCTACCCTCTAGACGTAACATGGGACTCGGGACCATAAGTTCCCCAAGTTAACCTTTGGTCATAGCATAACATAGGCATACATAAGGAAACATAGCAGAAGCATAAATAGAAAGCTAGGCAACCCAATCCATAAATGATGAAGTCAATAAGAAATGTAATCCAAAAGGTAGACTCGAATATTGTCTATGTCTAAAGAGCCTCTACATGACATAAGGAGTTGCTAGGACAAGACCCTAGCTAACTAAAAGTATGAAAGTAAACAGCCATATAGAATACCAAGATCATAACTAGCCCTCGAATAATGAGGACTCACCAATACTAACTGGAATGGTCTGCGGTCTCTAGCCATGTGCCTGATGGAGGGAGCCTGAGTCTGCATCATCAAGAGGATGCAACGCAAATATGCATCAGGACTATAGGATATACCGAGTATGTGAGATATGCATGTGATATGATGAAATACACTTTGAAGCATGCTTAAAACTTAGATCATGCATAATTTATGATAAAACATGCTTAAAATATCCTTGAAGCTAAAATTATATGATAATAGTAAAATTTGTAATGTAATGACTCAATTCAATATCATAAGCTGAAAACATAATCAAATCATAAGTTATAAGTAGTAAGTCAGAAATCTAAAAGCAAAAAGTCAATACAATCTTTTCATGTAAACTAGCTTCTGTGGGAGGTTCTCTTAACCAACATAGACCATGTGAACTACATAGAATCTGATGTATCCGCCCTATCGAGAGGAACCAATATACCTTTTCTGGGTATAAAGGCATGATTGTGGCGTGATCACTAAATCTGATGCCTAACTGAGGGGACTTAGAACCTACGGGGGCACGTAGTTCTGGGACTAAGGGAACTCTCACCCTATCCAACTCGGTGCTAAATACTACTCCCAAAACATATATATATAGCTCATAATATTTGTGACATATGTGATGTCAAAATTTTTCATAACTTAGGTAGACATATCAGGATGCCAAAACTTTCATAAAACATAGGGACATATCTAATGTCAAAAACTGTTGGAAAAGCATAAGGACATATCTGATGTCATGCAATTCACAAGTCATGAGTCTTAAAGCTTTGAAAACCCATAATTCAAAATATACTTTCCTTCTAATATCATAGCTTAAAGAATTAGGCATGCAATTTCATAAAAAATAAAGGTTATGTTATCTAAACATACCAATTTTACTTGAAGTCATGCAATTCAAAGGAATCATGCTAAAATTCATCATCAACATCTGGTCTTTTGAAATAAACTAAGGAACTTCAATTAAATCATAGATACGTAATGAGAAACCATGAACTTATGCTTTAAAACTGAACCCATAAGTTTTCCCCATTTTGTGTAAGAACCCAAGTTTCATAATTGAATAAGGATTAGCCTTAAAATCATGAATAGGGAACCACTTATAAAAAAAACCATGCAAAATCATGCAATTTAGAGTCAAAATCCATAGAAGAATCATGAGGAAACAACTTGTAAAGAAACCCATGAGAATTGGGTAAGAACCCTAATTTGGAAATTCATAAAATCAATTTAGGAAGTTGGGGTTTTGGGCACAAGGGTGAAGGGAACCCATATTGAATACCCACATACCTGAATTGAGCTTTCCTAACTTGGGACTTGAGGATGGAGACTTGAAGATGGAATACTTATCTTGAAGCTCTGAGAATGGAGACTCTTTTCTTCTCTTGGAACTTGATTAAGAGGATGGAAGAGAACTTAGGCTAAGTGAGAATAAAACTCCTTCTAATTTCCCCAAAAAGACTTAACTTAGGAGTTAAAAGATTGAAAAATTACAAAAATACCGCAATGAAAAAAGTCTGAAAAACTGCTGAAAATTTTGTCACAGGCTTCTAAGGACATGAATCACGACCCGTGGAATGGATTATTGTTCTTGGAAAGGGTTCGTGGTTCTTGGGCAAAATTTTTGGCCTCTGGACTGATTTCCACGAGTTAGTTTAATGACCCATGGAAACTTCCATGACCCATGGAACCTTCTCATGGTTTTCAGTTAAAAAACTGATTTCCACGAGTTGGTTTCATGAGCAGTGGAAACTTCCACGACCCGTGGAACCTTCTCATGGTTTCTATCTGTCATTTTGACAGATAGACACCCTTTAGTAAAACACTGATAACCTTTCGCTCCGGACTCGGATTAATGCGCGGTTAGTGACATTGGAAAGAATATTCAAACATATTTAATTTAGTGGGTACTAGGCCACCTAACACTTTATATTGTAGGAGTTATGATCGTTTGAATTTTACCCTTGAAAAATCTTACACTAAAACTCAATCGGTAAGGAAGCTTTCAACTCAACTTTGAGCTAGAGGTTCTTTATGACTCTCATTCATATCTAATACACCTTAAAAACATAAGAATCGGTCTTAATACTTAGATATATATATAATTTATCTAGTTTGGGTCTAACAACACATGAAGAATGATTCAGATTTGGCTTAGAATTTGTGGGGTGTTACAGGTTCACAAAGTCTGCCCACTTTCTACTAGTTCAGACTTCCTACAGTTCTGAGAGGTTGGCCCGGATCTATATTCGAGAGATTGTCTGTTTGCATGGGGTGCCAGTTTCTCTTATTTTCGACTGAGGTACTTAGTTCACTTCACACTTTTGGCAGTCTATTCAGAGAGAGTTGGGTACTAGAGTTGAGCTTAGCACTATGTTTCATCCGCAGACAGATGGCCAGTCAGAGCATACTATTTAGGTTTTGAAGGATATGTTGCGAGCCAGTGTTATTGATTTTGTGGGTCAATGGGAACAGTATTTGGCCTTGGCAGAGTTTGCATATAATAATAGTTTCCATTCTAGCATCCAGATAGTTGCGTTCAAGGCTTTGTATTATAGGAGGTATAGATCTCCAGTGGGTTTGTTTGATGCTTTCGAGGTTAAGCCGTGGGGTACTGATTTGCTTCGTGATTCAATGAATAGAGTTCGGGTTATTTAGGAGAGGCTTCGTACTGCCCAGAGTAAGAAGAAGAGTTATGCTAACCGGAGAGTTTGAGATCTTGAGTTGAGGTGATTGAAAAAGGGGAAGCCCGGTCCCCTTACATAGCCATAATAATAAGTTTTTTCGAAGTAGCTGCACAATTGAATCGGCTGGTATAGAATCAGCTACACATTAATCTTCCTCTATTCTATCAATTTCATTCTTTTTTATGTCCACATGTTTGCTTTAAAAAGGAAGTAAGGCCACCTCTGAAGTTTGAGAACCAGCTGGAACTTGGATTGCTGACTAATCTAATATCCTATCAAAGAAGATGAACTTGCGGGTAATATACTGTATGTAATGCTGACAGGCTTCGAATAAGGCTTTGAAGAAAGAGATAGAGGTTCTCAAGAGCGGATCTTCAAGAGCAAAGACCGGAGAACTGTAAGAGTTGATTTGTCTCAATTAGGATTTTGACGGAGCGGAGAAAGATCTTATTCGAATTTAGGGGATTCCTCTATAAAGAATAAGGGAGAAGATCTAAAACCTAGCAAACTTATGGTTGGTGATAGTGTGTTCCTTCGGGTATCACCCCTGAAGGGAATGATGCAGTTCGGGAGGAAGGGTAAGCTCAGTCTGAGGTTAATTGGTCCATTTGAGATCCTTTGTCATATTAGAGAGGTTGCTTATGAGTTTTCCTTGCCTCCTACTCTTTCTAGTGTTCATCTGGTGTTTCTTATTTCTATGCTGCGACGGTATATTTCTAATGAGTCTCACGTGCTTTAGTTAGAGTCAGTTCAGTTGGATGAGTCCTTAGCCTTTGAGGAGGAGCTTGTTGCTATTTTGGACAACAAGGTTAGGAAGTTGAGGTGCAAGAAGATTCCGTCAGTTAAGGTTCAGTGGCAGCATCATCCTGTTGAGAAGGTTACTTGGGAGTTCGAGACCAATATGCGGACCCGTTATCCTCATCTTTTCGAGTCTTCAGGTACTATCCTTATTCTAACTTTTGCGGATGAAAGTTCTTTTAATAGTAGATGTTGTAATGGCCCTCAAAGTCATTTTCTATTTTCTGTGCATTTTCTATATTTTGAGCTTTCCCTCAGTGGCTCCAGGTCATTTATGACTTACCGAGACTGACGGTCTGGTTCCTGGGCTTTGCGTTAGGTCGTTATGACCATTTCCCTATTTTAGCACTTAAGGTTGGTAAATCATTGACTTTTTTCAAATTTCTTGGTTAACGCACTCAGAATCGAATTTCGACAGTTTTGTTGGCTCCAGAATGAGGATTTTGGTCTAGTGGGACCATTGGTTTGGGTATGAGTGCTTCCGATTTGGTTTTGTGTGGCTTTGTGTGTTTTGGAGTTAGTTTGGCTAGTAGGGTTGACTTTGGTCAACATTCGAAGAAGACGGCCTTAGATTAGAATTATGTCACCGTTGTTAGCTCCAGAATGTTGACTTTGGGCTAGAGGGACCTTTGGATCAGGTCCCAAGGCTTTCGGGCTTATTTTTGGGTTTAGAGTTTCGAGTTGGTTTTAGGCTTGGGGCCCACTTATTGTTAAAACGAACTCTGTTGGGAGTTTCATCGATTCCATTGAGTCCGGAATGCCATTTGTGGTAGGCTAGCATGGTTAGTTTGTGTTCACGGGGTTCCGGATGAATCTCGAGGGTCAGTCGAGAGATTTTTGGACTTGGTGTTTTTGCTGGTTGTTGTATTAAGTTGCAGACAACTTTGTTGTTCGCGATCATGGGGGCCCTATCGCGTTCGTGATGGTCTAGTTTCTTGACCATCGCATTCGTGAAGGGTTCCTTCACTTTCGCGATATAGCTGGCTGGGACCCGGCTCGGCTTCCTCTTCACGAACGCGGCCTGAACCATCGAGAACGCGATGGTTGGGCCGGCTGTTCTCCGCGAATGCGGGGGTCCTATCGTGATCCCTATAAAGGACCCCTGGAAATTATATTAAGTTTCAACTTCGTTTTCCCCTTCAAAAATACGATACAACACCATTGTTGAGCTCCATGCTCCAAAGTTCCAGCTTCCTTACTCAGTGTCCTTCATCCGGCAAGTCCCCCCGTCACCCCTCTCCTAGTTCCGTGTAAATTTCCGTGATTCTCCCGCTAAATTCCCTTGTTGCTAAATCTTTAGAGTTGGAGAATTCTTGTGGAATATGATTGTTTGGGGACTGCGTGCTCCAAGAATTATGCAACTAAGCTCCGTGACGTGTTTTCCTTATCGAGGTTGGTCTTCGCTTTGAAATTTTGAACTTTTCCGTCTTAATCCCATGAATCAGTAGTACTTCGGGGCTGTTTTGGGCCTTGAATCAACCTCCAATCACGCCCAAACTTTGGGAATGGGTTCCTTAACCCACCGCGAGCATAGTTGTGATTTTTGTTTTCAGTTTTATTATGCGGGCCTTGAGGGTTGTTTTTTCGACCCGATTTTCGGCCTGATTATCCGTATAGCAATATAGGTGTCATTATTCTTGTCTTGACACCTAGTTTATGTTCCTGATAGCATGGTAGCTTTTTGAGGCTGTTCGGAAGGGCAAGGCACACGAGTGACGGTTCGTGCTTGCAGTTTGACCCCGAGGTAGGTTACGATTTACCTTCTAGACTGAGTTTAGTTGGATTATATATATATGTATGTTACTGGAATGCTAGGTTGGATTTTAGATAGAGTTTAGGCTTAAATATTGTTTATCATGTTAATTGGCCATTTAGGGTTTTCAGCACTAGGACTCTATGTTATCCTTAGCCTAGGAGCTTGTTTCTTCGGTGTGACTAGTCTAAGACCCTTAGCATGCTTTTAGGAGGCTTCAGAGGTAGAATAGAGCTTGTCCGTTATTTTCTGCTTTTATTTTCTGCTTTACCACTTTATTCTATCGTGGTATGTAATTGTGGGCCCGAGGCCATGACTAGGATTTGGATGGATTACAGGTCAGTTCTATTATTTTGGAGGGTACTTTTGCCCTGTTTGATCTGATGGTGTGATTATTCCTCTACCTGTGGACATTCATACTCATATCGCATGGCATATCATTGGCACAGTACGAAAATGATTTTTCAAAGGCTTTTGGGTTGAAAAGAGGTTTCTACTGTTGTGATGAATTTTGGACTAAATTGAGCTATTTTTGAGGATCACCTTTGTTTTGAGAGGGAAAGAGGAACTACTATTTTCTGTATATAAATTTATGGTCCAATGCAGTATTCCAGACCCTCTGTCACGACCCGATTTCTCAAGTCATGATGGCACCTACAATCCCCCAGTAGGCGAACCAATTCCCATAGCCCAGAACGGTTAGTAATGGGCTACTACCTAACCAAAATGCACCACCAAGTAGAAATATGCGAAAGCAAAACTCGAATATAAATACATAAAGGACACTACACCAACCCCAAGACTTGGTATCAATAGTACAGAAGCTTCTAATAGGATACAAGTGCTAGTAGTAACAAAATACAACATAAATTGCCTCCGAAAGTACAAGGAGCAACAGTACAACATATGAGATGTAGACAAGCCCCGACCGTCAGGCGCTCACCCTAGTCTCAAAGATCCAATAGCTGCACGAGTCTCCAACGTGATCAACGGCGAAAGCTCAGCTAATATCTGCACAAAAAAGTGCAGAAGTGTAGTATGAGCACCAAAACCACAACTACTCAGTAGGTATCATAGGCCGACTGAGCGCATATAAGATATAAAAGCAGTAAGTAACAGATAGCAAGAAAGCAGTCACTGAGGAAATAAGCAAGGCACAAGGAGCTAGCACAGATCATCCATAACCAAGAGCTTTAAGTAACACATGCTAGCACAAAGATACAATTACACAGAATCACAGGTGAAGGAAAGGAGAACGCACCTTGAGTCCTTGCACAACAATATAAGTAAGTAGAGAGAGAGTTGAGAAAATAGCGGTATACCGGTAACCTCAAGTGGAAGAAAAAGACGGAGAGCAGTCTAACATACTCAAAATGGAATCAACCAGTATAAGGAAATCATAACACCAATCCAATCATATGATAGCATAACCAGGGAATCACCTCACAAGTACAACCCTAGGATGAAATAACTAGGCCACAATAACCGAGAGATACCACTAAACTTCCCACAAGAATAGAACCAGAGTCTCACACTCTGCTCAGAAGGCCACACAAAAGTGCTTCAATAAGATAGGACTCCAAAGCCCTCTCAATAATCAAAAATCCCACAACCAAAGCCTCAACAGGCTAGCCATCACTAATCTTTCAAGAAACGAGTGCCAAGACAAGCTCTAAGTAAAAACAGGAGTAAATATAGTCTACCTACAGTCCCAATGTCCGCCCATACAACCGAGGAACATAATCAAGTGAGCCTCCGACATCCCATACTACAGGAGCATACACTGAACACACAGCAAACAAGGGTGGAATCCAATGCATCATATGATATGATATGAAATAGAACCTCTGTATGTACCTCCTCCGGTGCCAATCGAGCCCACCAGGAAGGTTCCATGGAAGGACTCAGCCTGTATACCTCTACTCCACCGTATACCCTTCCCTCCGGCGCACGCAGCCTGAAGCCCAGGCCCGGAGCGGCAAGGTCCATGGAGGTCCCCGACCCCATACTAAAACTCAGTATCAAGACATGTCATTCGGAAGCAAGTCCGGGATCAAGATAGAGTCGCAGTCTCAAATATGCATACCCAGACCCTGTCCAGGACTAAAGTAGTATAAAATTCCTCAAAAACCCCTCCAAAGGTGCCCGGGCGTAACCGGGACTAAAACTGTAGTAAATCAAGTCTAGTGCTCTGCCCTGCAGAGACTAGTATCAGTAATAAAATCAAGTCTGGTGCTCTGCCCCGCAGAGACTAGTATCATTAATAAAATTAAGTCTGGTGCTCTGCCACGCAGAGACTAGTATCAGTAATAAAATCAAGTCTGGTGCTCTGCCCCGTAGAGACCAGTACCAGTAATAAAATCAGTGCAAAAACATCCAAAAATCCCCTTTTCTATTATCAACAGTACCAAAAGGGGCCCCCAGGGTAATGCAGATTTAGGAAAACTGTCAGTAGTGGCTCGCAGGCAAAACTATAGTAAAACATGCAGGGGAAAACCTTTCTCATGGATGATATGCTCGCACACAAATATAAAAGTAGCCCAACGGCTCACAACAATTCCTATCAGCCCTACACAGTCCCAATAGCTACTCAGTAGACATAACCAGCCTAAAAGGATAATCTCTTTGTCCGGGACTCGCGGACATTCCCAAATAGCCCACCATCTATGTTCCAGAGTCAATACAAGGCCACACAGGACCACAAAGGTAATATACATTACTACGCGAATACTATAAACAACGTATGAAATAGACGGACGAAAGGCGGACAAGGTCTGGGGTACCAAACTATAAAAACCCATCCAAGGATGCTAATTAATGCAGTTATAGCCTATATACGCAGAGTCTAGATAGGGGAAAACCATAACATAACTGTCATCCGATGACTAGCTGCGGGAACGGCGTCGTCCAGGCTCGAACTGCTCCAGGAGGCTATGAATCACACAAAACAAATACTTTCAACTGAAGGCCCAAAGGCGTCTCTATGAAGCCTGACCAACCAAGGTAATGGAACAATTGCTAGAATCGTCAAGGCTGCAAGAATGAGCCATAGCCAATTGATAAGGTGTTAATGTCACACTCATGACCAGACAACTCCAAAGCATAAAAATGAGTCCAATAACAATAACAAATGGCTGCTAAATCCAACAACAATACGTTAACCACATCTCCAAGGAGCGACGAGTTCCCGAGGCACTATTTCAAGGCATACTTCACGTTTGTCCAATCCAATCACTATCGTATGTGATCCCAAAAAGAATCGCACAATTTCCCAATCCCTCCAGCACCTTACCATAACCAGAACACCACAACAATAACCAAACATAACAAGATAAAGGGGCTGTCCAAAGCCACAAATCCAAAATACCATTTCGGGGCTCAGAAATCCATAAAACGATACTAGAACATATAATAACGAAGGAGGGTCGTAGGGGAGAGATTTCCTTGACAAAAATATTCAATATCCCAAGATTAACAACCTTCCTCCTTGCAGGAACAACAAACATATCCAAATCCAACAAGAAACTACTACAAGTTATCGAAAAATACAACTTTTCGTGACTAGAAGCTTAGAATCTTGATTCAATAAATATATAAGTGTACGGGATCCATACCTCGCCAATATAACTCCATATCTACTACCAAATACTCAGAAAACACCTGCTGGATTGCTGTATCAACACCCACGAAGATACGACATGAAATCGATGGGGAAAACTATACCAAAATGATGAGCTCACGACGTAGAGCAACTTCCGTTAAACTTCCGAATTGAAAGGATCAAAGTCCATGGATTATTTATGGAGTCTCCCTCTGATTTTCTAAGAATTTTGGGTGAAAAATATGGGTTAAAACGAAGGAGAAATCATCTTTTATAAGCTGAACCGACTTAGGACGTAGGCCCCACCTTGACGTGTCTGCTTGCGCAGTCTTACGAAAATGTGAATATCTCTCTATTCTAAAGTCGTATGGATGAACGCTTTAGTGCGTTGGAAACCAGACTCGTAGACCTTCTATTTGGCATATCGTGGGACCACTAACGCTTTATAGATAGGGAGAAACACCCCAAGACATTTAACCCAAATTTGAAGAGAATTCCTTAAAGGAATTTACAATAACTTTTTCCGACTTTTGTTTCGCAATTTGCTTGACTTCAAAACTTTTCATACGACCATTTTGTGATTATAATACCTCATAACACATCCCTCTTAGTATATTAGACACTATTAGTCTTACCCAAAGGCACGAGTTACTTTAAGTCTTCCAAACGGGCGAGGTGTTACACGAGGCATTTCTTTAACTCGAACTTTCGAGTAAGGGATTCCTTTGACCAAGAACCTTGGTTTAATTCTTTGATATTACCAAGAATGTTGTCGGAAGTCAACGATTTCCACAGTTGAAGCTCTAAAACGAGGAACGGCCATAAAGAGCAAACAAACGGCCCGGGCACCGAACTACCGGTCCCGACAAGCCATAAATGACTTGAGCCGCTACAAGTAAGCTCTAATGGTACAAGAAAGGGGAAAACGTGTAAATGACCGGAAGGGTCATTACATCATCCACTACTAAAAAGACTTTCGTCCCCGAAAGTCAGGAAGGAAGAAAATACCAGAGATTTAATAATAGGGGATACAACGCCCGCACTACTCTCTAAGACAACCCGGGTAACCTCCGCGACCAGACGACACCCAATAAAACAGAACCAAAGAAAGCAACCAAGCGTTAATTTCTTACTAGCCAAGCTAGATTTCAACCTCCAAAGATCTGCCAACCCAAACTGAAACTCGAGAATCTTAACCAAAAATCACCGACACAACACCAAAACCAGAGCACCAAGGCGATCAACACACAAAACTTGAATCCTCAAAACTATACCAAGTTTGCCAGAAAATCCATCAACCCAAAACTCTAACTCATGAACCCGTTGTTCCGCAAAAGCCCTTTTTTTTTTTAATTGAATCCTTTAGCTCCACAAAAAGGAATCTGCATACAAGCTGAACACTCAAACCACCCTCGAAGCATCAACTGACACACCAGAGATCCATAGTTCCTGCTTATACTTTACCACGAACGAAGTCACCAATTGTACAAATGCGTTTTAAGCCAAGATATATGCTACTAGGCTTTGCCATCCAAGATAACAAACCGTAGCATATCATTGAAACTAAAGTTACCTGCCTTGACTGACCACCAACCAACGAACAAACATTTTTTCTAACATGAAATTCTCTAACTGAACTGTGCAAGGTCTGAATCAGCTGAAAGTGAATGAACCAGGGCAACCTGCCCGAAAGACCCAAACCAAAACCACGATCCTGCAAGAAGTGTGGTAAGCCTACCATGAATTCTGTAACCATGAGCCAAGCTCTCAACTCTAGAAAACATTGCTGCTACTCTGAACACTCGAACACCATTTGAATGTGAAATCACCTTACGAATCTCACCTCAGGAAGAAGTCCACCATGCCACAAATATCAAGTCCAAACTATCCGAAGGCAAAGGAAAATGTGCCTGGGGTTCAAAGTTACCATCTAGCCATAGAAATTTTGGCATATACTTTCAACTCATTCCTTTGGCTCGAATCAACCGCTCTACTGGTTCTCCAAACACCAACCACTTCGAAGCATATATCATAACAAACTTCTAGTCCATACTAGCCGAGTCTAACCAACACTGAAACCCCACATAAACAATAACTCTGGAGCAATCAATTAAATAAGCTTTCAAATCCTTGGCAAATGAATGGCGATTACTAGTCTCTATGTATCATTAGAACTCAAAATAGCATCGATAGTCTCAATCCGTACAAGTTGACCACATAAAGCATACACTACTACCGAAGCTCAAACTCACGCCACTAAGTCTTTCCAACCATGGTAGAAGGACCTCGTACTAACTAGAACACTGCTGAAATCTAGAATATCTTGCCTCTTGCAGAGGTTAGCCAAGGACTAGGTGTCCAAGGCCAAAAGCATCTACAACTGCAGTAAAGAAGCTAAGTTGCTTGCACCCACTGCCTCCCGGCACTGGATGTTGCAACCAAATAGAAACTGCCAAAACCATCCGATGTAACCTGCCAAGCCATGATTCTGAACCCCAACTTTCAAAACTACCAACTAAAGCCTTGGTCGAACCAGGATGTTGCCAATGAACCCTTAAGAACCCAAGCCAACTAGGCCTGAATATGCAAATTGCCAACACCGTAGTTGCTACTGAAACCAAACCAATTGATGGAAAACCCACAGCAATGTGTAGACGGCTGAATCGAATCACCGACCCACAATCCCAAAGCAAACCTTCATCGCCCCTCAGGAAACTACGAGGACACATAAACACATACAAAGAGTATCTCCCTTCTTTTCAACTAAACAAAAATGCTTCCTTAGCACATACTAAACCTTACAAATCCTTTCTCAAATAAGAACCTGAAGTCATTACCTTACTACTCATAGCTACACGTCAAATTCAATAAGGTAGGAGAAGAATGGGTCGAATGCCCAACTCACCTGAAATGCCCACAAATACAACCTAACCACGAGGTTATGATCAACACTTAGTCGGAGTGCTTAAAGTCAAGACCCAATCACGATGCCAACATCCAGAGCTCAACGAAAGAACTACGATCAAGATTTGTTCCAACTGGAGCTAGGGATACAACAAAACACCCAGAGGACCAAGAAGTGGAGGAGACTATGGGAACAACCCACATACCTGCCAACCTCCTAAACTAATTAACAAAGAGGGTCGACTCTAGACACTCGGGAGACCAAACCAATATATGCACACTAGCATAACCAATATCTCCCAACTGAGGCAAAATCTCAACTTTGGCCCAACTACCGGTACTACACCGAACCATCACATGGATCTCTAGCCACGCTAGATAACGGCCTAGGCAACAACCATCTAGGACCGTTCAACAAGGGCAACTCAACCACAAGTCCAAAATCATAATGAAATAGGGATAACCCAACTAGAAACAGAACAAGAACTACCCACGAGCTACGACTCTGGGAAAACACCTCTCAAGGATAACTTACCCCCATCCACTACTAAAGAATAAACTACCAATAAAACAACATATCGATACTACAATTCGAGTAGCCAAACAACTTAAACAAGTAGCAGGTAGGCATATACGCAATTACACAACAGAAGGGATAGAGTCGCAACATGAGCGGGACTAACATAAGTCGAAGGTAGCAAAAGCCTGACCTGGAGCAATAGTATCAGGAACCTCTACCTCTAGCCCACCAAGAGGAGCATCAAGCGGACGGGATCTAACTCTGGACTGAGTAGTCAAAACTTAAGGCCCAACCGGCCCTCGCCGAGGACAAGCTCTATAAAGGTGACCAGTCTCTCCACATTGATAACAAACAGGCTGTCTGGGATACACAATCGTGGGGCAATTCCTAGCAAAGTGCCTACGCTCACCACACCGAAAATAGCCTCTACCAGATAAAGTTCGATGGGTAAATCTCACATCGTACTCCAATACCGACAGACAACCCTACTGAAGAACTAGAAGCTCAACTGTAACTGAAGCACCACTCACAGAACCAGGTACTGTAACACTCACCAGAGGGCTCAGAGTCCTAGCCACGGTGTCCTGAAGCGTTGAGGTTGCTATAAATCCAATCGGAGGTTGGGCTGACCCCACACCCCTATCTAGTGCAGTAAGCCCTCACTCTGGAGTCTTGGTACTGATGGAAACACTGAAGCAACAAGCGCAAAAGCCTCGGAACCAACCGCTATCGCACTCGTATGAGTCATCTCAGAATCAAAGAACAACTGAAGTTTAGAAGTCAATAGAGCCAGGAACACACGATGAGGAGCCAAGAAGATGAAACTTTCCTAACAATGCCCTGTAGCCTCCCGCAGATAGGATACGGACGTCATCGTACCGATCCGCGAGAATCTACTTAGACACTTGCTTCTGTACAATGACACCAGTGAACCTAGAGCTTTGATACCAAGTTGTCACGACCCGATTTCTCAAGTCATGATGGCACCTACAATCCCCCAGTAGGCGAACCAATTCCCGTAGCCCAGAACAGTTAGTAATGGGCTACTACCTAACCAAAATGCACCAGCAAGCAGAAATAAGCGAAATCAAAACTCGAATATAAATACATAAAGGAAACTACACCAACCCCAAGACTTGGTATCAATAGTACAGAAGCTTCGAATAGGATACAAGTGCTAGTAGTAACCAAATATAACATAAATTGCCTCCGAAAGTACAAGGAGCAACAATACAACAGATGAGATGTAGACAAGCCCCGACCATCAGGCGCTCACCCTAGTCTCAAAGATCCAAAAGCTACACGAGTCTCCAACGTGATCAACGGCGAAAGCTCAGCTAATATCTGCACAAAAAAATGCAGAAGTGTAGTATGAGCACCAAAACCATGGGTACTCAGTAGGTATCATAGGCCGACTGAGCGCATATAATATATAAAAGCAGTAAGTAACAGATAGCAAGAAAGCAGTCACTGAGGCAATAAGCAAGGCACAACCAAAAGCTTTAAGTAACACATGCTAGCAGAAAGATACAATTACACAGAATCACAGGTGAAGGAAAGGAGAACGCACCTGGAGTCCTTGCACAACAATATAAGTAAGTAGAGACAGAGTTGAGAAAATAGCGGTATACCGGTAACCTCAAGTGGAAGGAAAAGACGGAGAGCAGTCTAACATACTCAAAATGGAATCAACCAGTATAAGGAAATCATAACACCAATCCAATAATATGATAGCATAACCAGGGAATCACCTCACAAGTACAACCCTAGGATGAAATAACTAGGCCACAATAACCGAGAGATACCACTAAACTTCCCACAAGAATAGAACCAGAGTCTCACACTATGCTCAGAAGGCCACACAAAAGTGCCTCAATAAGATAGGACTCCAAAGCCCTCTCAATAATCAAAAATCCCACAACCAAAGCCTCAACAGGCTAGCCATCACTAATCTTTCAAGAACCGGGTGCCAATACAAGTTCTAAGTAAAAACATGAGTAAATATAGTCTACCTACAGTCCCAACAGCCGCCCATACAACCGAGGAACACAATCAAGTGAAAGCAAACCCTCCGGCATCCCATACTACGGGAGCGTACACTGAACACACAGCAAACAAGGGTGGAATCCAATGCATCATATGATATGATATAAAATAGAACCTCTGTATGTACCTCCTCCGGTGCCAATCGGGCCCAGCAGGCAGGTTCTATGGAAGGACTCAGCATGTATACCTCTACTCCACCGTATACCCTTCCCTCCGATGCACGCAGCCTAAAACCCCTGGCCCGGAGCGGCAAGGTCCATGGAGGTCCCCAACCCCATACTAAAACTCAGTATCAAGACATGTTATCCGGAAGCAAGTCCGGGATCAAGATAGAGACCCAGTCTCAAATATGCATGCCCAGACCCTGTCCAAGACTAAAGTAGTATAAAATCCTCAAAAACCCCTCCAAGGGTTCCCGGGCGTAACCGGGACTAAAACTGTAGTAAATCAAGTCTAGTGCTCTGCCCTGCAGAGACTAGTATCAGTAATAAAATCAAGTCTGGTGCTCTGCCCCGCAGAGACTAGTATCAGTAATAAAATTAAGTCTGGTGCTCTGCCACGCAGAGACTAGTATCAGTAATAAAATCAAGTCTGGTGCTCTGCCCCGCAGAGACTAGTACCAGTAACAAAATCAGTGCGAAAACATCCAAAAATCCCTTTTTCTATCATCAACGGTACCAAAAAGGGCCCCTAGGGCCATGCAGATTTAGGAAAACTGTCAGTAGTGGCTCGCAGCCATAAATATAGTAAAACATGTAGGGGAAAACCTTTCTCATGGATGATATGCTCGCACACAAATATAAAAGTAGCCCAACGGCTCACAACAATTCCTATCATCCCTGCACAGGCCCAATAGCTACTCAGTAGACATAACCAGCCTAAAAAGATAATCTCTATGTCCGGGACTCGCGGACATTCCCAAATAGCCCACCATCTATGTTCCAAAGTCAATACAAGGCCACACAGGACCACAAAGGTAATATACATTGCTACGCGAATACTACAAACAACGTATGAAATAGACGGACGAAAGGCGGATAAGGTCTGGGGTACCAACCTATAACAACCCATCCAAGGATGCTAATTAATGCATTTATAGCCTATATACGCAGAGTCTAGATAGGGGAAAACCATAACCTACCTGTCATCTGATGACTAGCTGTGGGAACGGCGTCGTCCAAGCTCGAACTGCTCCAGGAAGCTATGAATCACACAAAAAAATACTTTCAACTGAAGCCCTAAAGGCGTCTCTATGAAGCCTGACCAACCAAGGTAATGGAACAATTGCTAGAATCGACAAGGCTACAAGAACGAGCCATAGCCAATTGATAAGGTGTTAATGTCACACTCGCGACCAGCCAACTCCAAAGCATAAAAATGAGTCCAATAACAATAACAAATGGCAGCTAAATCCAACAACAATACGTTAACCACATCTCCAAGGAGCGACGAGCTCCCGAGGCACTATTTCAAGGCATACTTTACGTTTGTCCAATCCAATCACTATCGTATGTGATCCCAAAAAGAATATCACAATTTCCCAATCCCTCCAGCACCTTACCATAACCATAACACCACAACAATAACCAAACATAACATTATAAAGGGGCTTTCCAAAGCCACAAATCCAAAATACCATTTCGGGGCTCAGAAATCCATAAAACAATACTAGAACATATAATAACAAACGAGGGTCATAGGGGAGAGATTTCCTTGACAATAATATTCAATATCCCAAGATTAACAACCTGCCTCCTTGTAGGAACAACAAACATATCCAAATCCAACAAGAAACTACTACAAGTTATCAAAAAATACAACTTTTCGTGACTAGAAGCTTAGAATCTTGATTCAACAAATAGATAAGTGTACGGGATCCATAACTCGCCAATATAACTCCATAGCTACTTCCAAATACTCAGAAAACACCTGCTGGATTTCTGCATCAACACCCACAAAGATACGCCATGAAATCGATGGGGAAAACTATACCAAAATGACGAGCTCGCGACGTAGAGCAACTTCTGTTAAACTTCCGAATTGAAAGGATCAAAGTCCATGGATTATTTATGGACTCTCCCTCTGATTTTCTAAGAATTTTGGGTGAAAAAGATGGGTTAAAAAGAAGGATAAATCAGCTTTTATAAGCTTAACCGACTTAGGACGTAGGCCCCACCTTGACGTGTCTGCTTGTGTAGTCATACAAAAATGTGAATATCTCTCTATTCTGAAGTCGTATGGATGAACGGTTTAGTGCGTTGGAAATTAGACTCGTAGAACTTCGATTTGGTATATCAGGGGCCCACTAACTCTTTATAGATAGGTAGAAACACCACAAGACATTTAACCCAAATTTGAAGAGAACTCCTTAAAGGAATTTACAATAACTTTTTCCGACTTTTGTTTCGCAACTTGCTTGACTTCAAAACTTGTCATATGACCATTTTGCGATTATAATACCTCATAACACATCCCTATTAGTATATTAGACACTATTAGTCTTACCCCAAAGGCACGGGTTACTTTAAGTCTTCCAAACGGGCGAGGTGTTACACGAGGCATTTCTTTAACTCGAACTTTCGAGTAAGGGATTCCTTTGACCAAGAACCTTGGTTTAATTCTTTGATATTACCAAGAATGTTGTCGGAAGTCAACGATTTCCAAATTTGAAGCTCTAAAACGAGGAACGGCCATAAAGACTAAACAAATGGCCCGGGCACCGAACTACCGGTCCCGACAAGCCATAAATGACTTGGGCCGCTACAAGTAAGCTCTAATGGTACAAGAAAGGAGAAAATGTGTAAATGACCGAAAGGGTCATTACACCCTCGATGCATTATTCTTGGTATTTTACTTTCTCATTTATATACATATTAGTCTGATGCGGTATTTCGGACCCCCAATGCGTTATTCCGGGTATTTTATTATTTCATATAAATATATGCATAGTCCGATGAGGTATTCTGGGCGCCCGATGCGGTATTCTGGGTTTATAATATATTGCATTCAATATGCATTATCGTGCATCGCAATACATTTGCTTGGCATGTGGATGGACACTTGTTTGGCTTGATGTTGTATCCCTTTCTCTTTTATTTATTGACCTGTCTCCGGCCTTATAACTAGAATTAGGAGGATCCCTGTATAGTTAGTTGCTTTCATGTAATCTATATTTATATATTATCTTTCTGCGCTCGGTCGGCCTATGATGTCTACTGATTACCCATTGTCTTGGTACTCATACTACACTCTGCATCTCTTTTCTGATGTTGCACCTAGTATGAGCCACCCTCGTTGATCTCTTGTTGTTCGAGGCCCGTTGTTTTTCGGATCACGGTGAGCTTCCGGTGCTTTGGAGACTTTACTTGCTTTCCATCTTGTACTTCTTGTCTATATTTTTGTATTTTTAATAGATAGAGGTTATTGTATAGCTACTCCTTGCTTTAGTCGCTCTTGTACTAGTGACACCAGGTCTGGGTTGGTGTTCGGGTCGTTTTGTCTTTTTCGGTCACTTTAGGGCCATCGTTTGTATATTGTGTACGTTGGTATGTATATATATTCTTTTGGCCCTATCTCTTGTTATATCTTCCGCTTCTCTTTAGTTAAATTATTATTTATTGTTTTTCCGTATGTTTGGGATAGGCTTGTCTACTGGGGGATTATGTAGATGCCATCATGGCAATTTGATGTTTGATGATTTCGACCGGGGATTTAAACATCTATACCCTAGTCTTTTCCCGATTTCGGGTTGTGAAAAGAATATTCAATGATCTAATAAACAAGCAATTATAAGAGTAATTAATCAATTATTCTTCAAATAAACAATTTGGAAATTCAAACCCACTAGTTCTACCCCATAATCGAGGTCTATAGTATTCCTCAAGGGTTAATTAATCATCAAAAAGCTCCACAATATTCATACAATCAAACCTCATAAAGTTTCTAATCAAGTTAACTCCTTTTTAGCTATTTTATGCTTAAAGGTCTCATTTTTATGGAACCAAGGTTCCCCATTAGCCCTAATAATGTTTAGAACTATCAATTTCATGCTAGAAATTAAAGAAGAACATCCTAGGACCAATTCTAGGTGAAATTACACCTACCCATAGGCTTTTTCCTATTTTTCATACTTTTATGGCTCAACCCCAAAAATCTCACCATTAATCTTTAATCTAATGATCTTTCAAGGATTCAAGATTGATAAACGAAGAGGTTTGCAGAGTAACTTACCTCAAACAAAGAAAATTCTCAATTCTTGGAAAAATTGCCCCCTAGGAGCCCTACAAGGCAACTTAAGAGTTTTTGGGAAAATAATACAGAAAACTGACTTAAGTTCAGGCAATATGTCGCATCACTCATTATGATGGACATTGGATCCTTGTGATGACTCGTCATGATGGACATCGGCTTGTCATTATGGGATGGCTCATTATGAATGGCACTGGCTTATCATGATGACTCATAATGACTGACACGGGCTCTTCATGATGACTCATATTGACTGACACCGACTCATCATGATGACTCATCACAACTGACACTGGCTCATCATTATGACCTTTCATGACTGACATCAGATTGCTATGATTAAGAAAAAAATAAAAGTTTGGAAACTTACCCAAAACTCCTCATTTCACAATACACTTTGATTTCTAGATATTAAGGATCAAACCCAATATAGTAACCACCATAATAAGAGTTCTATGAACCCGTTTATCATCCTAAAACTTCCTATGGGACCCTACACCACTTGACTATCCAAAATTGGACACCATACTACCATGTATTACACCACGAGACACAAACCATCTCTAAAACACACAACACTAGATTTTTGTCAAAACTCACCCTAGCATAAGATTTTGCCCACTCTCACTTTAGGGAATTTTCTAGATGGACAATTAGACCCTATCAACTCTATAACAATTAAATGGATTGTTATATCCGATACCAATTAAATAATTGTTCATCCCCGAATGACAAAAAGAAAGAATAGGGGAAAATAATAAGCTAACCAATGCAGATACTGCTATGTATGTCCGCTTTGGTCTCTCAAGTGGCCTTCTAAACAAGACGGTTCACCCTTTTAACTTCCCACTGATATTATCCAAAAAGCACCCTAGATATGCGTGGTCAACAACTTCACGACCCTACTTTACCCATTAGGGTATGTTCACATAATTTCAAGTTTACTCAACCTCCCAAGAATCATATAGCTCACAATAACAAATGCTAGCTAACAGCCATACCAATCAAGTCAACAATCATAAAGACATGTAAGTAATGAAGATGAAATAATAAGTCATTAGTCTCGCTCTAATTATACTAGAACTCACAATAGCCACTCGCTAACCCTTCTTTACTCCAACTAGGTGAATCAACCACTAGATCCCCCTTCTATGCCCAATATATATATGTATTTTCGGTCCACAACAACCAGGTCTAGTCAATAACCAATGAGTAGATGCAATGTTTCTACTCATTTACTCTGACCACAAGAAAAAATTTCCACACAATTAACACACCATTCAAGAATACACAAAAATTGGTTAATTATAGCAGTGAATCTTTTAACCAATCATGTTATTATGCTAGGTTTGTAGTTACATTATAGGTTACCCTCTAACATAATCCAATTTTAGGTTTTTCCACTTCAAGGATGCATAACAATTTACCAAGCCTATTCACTCAAATATATAGATAGCAATCTCATACTAACTCAGGTATTATCCAACCATAACAACACTTCCAGCCACAAAACTTATCAATACAGACATCGGCAAATACAACAAATAAACCATTCAACCAAATCAATAATCCAGTCAACCATATAGAGTTTACAACAAGAGCACATAAATCATTCCTAGTATCACCATATCCTCCACTCTGATGTCACAGACATAACATCACAATGGCGAGTAACTCAATAAGGTTACCAAGTGCAACAACCACAACCAACAATGTCATAGACAATCACATAAGTAATAATAGTATAAACCACTATACAATAACCACAAAATATCAATCATAGCATAAGTGTAACTTATTAATCTTATTATCTCATAAATTTAATCACAAAAGGAATTTTCAATCGACATTTCAAGAAACAATTACTATGGACACTTTACAAAAATTAATTATAATGACCCTTTTAGTTATTATCGCAATTTCACTTTCCTTGTATTGTTAGAGCATTCTTGTAGTGGCCCTAAGTCATTTATGGCTTGTTGGGACTGATTGTTCGATGCCCATGTTGTTCATTAGAGCATAAATTTAGGACATTATTGACTTTGGTCAACATTCTTGGTAAATATGCTAAGAATTGAATTCTGATAGTTTTGTTAGCTCCGGAGCATGGATTTTGGTCTAGTTTGACCCTTGTTTGGGGTCTAGGAGCTTTTGATTTGGTTTTGTCTTGCTTTTTGTGTTTTCTAGCCAGTTGAACTAGAGGTTTGACTTTGGTCAACATTTGGAGAAGACAGCCTTGGATGAAAATTCTGATAGTATTGTTAGCTCTTGAATGTTGACTTTGGGCTGGAAGGACCTTTTGTTCGGGTATCGAGGCTTCCAAACTCATTTTTGGCCCTTAGGTTCCATTTTGGAAATAGTTGGCCATTTGGGCTTACGACCCACTTTTCATTAAATCGACCTCCATTGGAAAATCCATCAACTCTACTAAGTCTGAAATGTTGTTTTTGGTGTGTATCATAGTTCGTTTGTATGTGTGAGGTCCCCAATGAGTCTCATGGGCCCATCTAGAGACTTTTTAGCCTTAAGTTTCTGCTGGTTGTTATTGCAGGTGCAGGCCTCAGGCCTTAATCGCGACCGTGGGAAAGGCCATATGATTGTGATGGTCTGCCTCATTGGACATCATGACCACAAGGGTCCATTCATGCGACTGCGAGGGTCCCTTCACGCGTATGTGATGAATGGCATGTGGACCTGTCACCCTTTATTCTACATGATCACAGGACTCTTTCTCGCGATCGTGATGTAGTCCTTCCCTTCTTATTCTTCATGACCATATGTCTAGCCATTGCAATTGCAATGGTCTAGCCAGCATGGTCATTGCAATCGTGTGGGGTCCCTTCGCTATCGCGAAGAAGGACCCCTAGCAGTATATATAGTCCTCTCTTCATTTTCTTCACCCTTTAAATGACTTCCTCAATTAATTCTAAGCTCTAAGCTTTCCATCTACTGTGTGGCTTCAATTCTAGGTGTTAGGGTGATATTTTTCGGTCCGTGATTATTTCCTTGACATTAATTCGGTAAGTTTACTTGTTAATTCTGGTATTCTCTTCTTAGTTTTCCTTCTTTGATTCTTTAGTTTGTGTGGCTAGTTTCACCCCTCTTGTTGGTCTGATTCTGCTAATTCTCAAACCATGTACTCACGGGAATGTTGGGTTCATCGTGGTGATTTTCAAATCAAGCTTTGGCTTATGGGTCCCACAGTCCCACTTGTTACCCGAATTTTAGACCCGAATATACTTTTAGCAATATGGGTATCGTTAGTCTTGTTTTAATGCATAGTATTTCTTCTTGATATTGGGATTTTTTAGGACTTCTTGGAGCAGTTTGGGCTTGGAAAACGTCATTTCACTGACTTGTCATCGGACAACAGGTAGGTTATGGTTCTCTTTTCCTAGACTTTGCGTATATAAGCAATAACTAGACTATTTAGCATTCTTGGGTTGGTTTTATTAGTTTGGCACCCCAGACCTTGTCTGCTTTTTTTATGTCCGGTCCTTTTCATATTGTCTCATTGTAGTATTCAATGTAGTTGGTAGCATTACCCCTTGTGGCCCATGTGGCCTTGTATTTGACTCTGGACCATAGAAGATGGGTTATTTGGGAATGTCCGTGAGTTCCAGTCATTAGATTATAACTTTTGGCTAGTTATTTATGCTATAGAGCAATTTGAGCCTGTGCAGGGCTGATAGGTTGATTTTAAGACATTGGGCTACTGTTTGTGGTTCAGCATACCATTATCTATCACACCCAAAGGCTACCCCCTAGACGTAACACAGGATATGGGACACGAGTGCCCTAGATTAACCCTTGTCCATAGCATACTCAGATAACTTAAGGAAATAAAGCGGAAGCATACATAGGGAGGAGATAGAAATCCATAAACTGAAATAGCCAAAAGTCTACAAGGACTCATCCAGAATACAAATAAATATGTCTTAAGCCTCTAAATCTGAAATAGGAGTTGATGGGACAAGACCCCAACTAACTCATGAATCCAACAAAAAGGACATAAAGAGAACCAATCATAACTCCGATCCTCGTAGGGAGAGAACTCACCAATAAGGTCCGACCGGCTGACACTGACTAGCCATGTGTTTGAGGGAGGAAACCTGAATCTGCATCATCAAAAGGATGCAGCGCAAAATTAGCATCAGTACTATAGGATGTACTAAGTATGTGAGATATGCATACATATGATAAAAACACTTGAAGTGTAATTTGAAACTTTGTTCATTCATAAAGAAGTTATCAACAGTAAATCTCATGATTTTAAAGGAGTAAGCGTAAGATGAGAGTCAAAACTTCAAAATAGATATCATAAGCTTAAATAAGTCAAAACATTCATACGGGAGTTTCTTATAACCAACAATAGACCATGCGAGCTACATAGAATCTAACTATATAACCCTAGTTAGCAAAGCTTACTTGAATTGTTCCAAGGAACGAGTCACCATATCCAACTATATAACCCTAGTTGGAAAAGTTGCCCTGATGCCCGCTAAAGCACAGGACACCATACATAAAGATGTGGAACCACTCTCATAAGCCCATAGGGAAATTCATAACCTACGCTGGCAACGTAGTTTGGTCTTGGGTAATCAAACCCTCATCGCTCAGTGCTAAATACTACTCCAAAAATATGTACATATAGCTCATAAATTCGTAGTGGCACAATCTCATGCCAAATCTTGGTGAAATGCATGAAAACACATCGGGTATCATGCAATTCTCATATTATAAGTTCTTGAAGCTTAGCATGGCCATAATTCAAAACATACTTTTCCTTCTTAAATTCATACTCGAAGAATTAGTCATGCAATTTCATAAATACATAAAGACATGTTATTTAAACATGTAAACTTTCACTTGAAACCATGAAATTCAATGGAATCATGCTAGAAATCAACTTTAATGCATGGACTTTTGAAACCAATTAAGGAATCTTATTCAAATAATAAATAAACCATAAGAAACCATAAATTGATGCATAAAAACTGATTTCATAAGCTTTCCCCAATTTAGATCAAAACTCTAATTTCACAAGTTCATAATTCAAAATACGAATTGGGGGTTTTGAGCACAAGGGTGAAAGTTACCCATTGTTGAATACCCACATACATTGATTGAAGCTAACCCACTTGAAATTAAAAAGAAAGGAGACTTGATCTTGGAGCTTGAGACTTGAAGCTTGAAGGAATTCATTCCCTTTTTGGGAGATGAATAAAGAATTGAGGAGGGACTTAGGCTAATGAGGGTGAAAACCCTTCTAGAAATAGTCAAAATGACATCATTTAGGAGTTAAAAGTGTGGGTAATGACTAAAATACCCCTGGGACGTAATTAGGAAAAAAATTAGAAAATGTTGACTTTCAGGGACCACGAATGGATTCCACGGGTCGTAGACCAAACCATGGCTCGTGGTTTCCATCCGTCGTTTATGTCCAAGTGATCAGACTGCAGAATCCAAACTACGGGTCAACAAGACGGACCCGTAGAATAGATCACGGGTCGTAGACCCAAGTCATAATTCTTGGGGACTTACCTGGCCTCTGGTTAAGTTCTACGAGTTACAGGACAGTTCATAGTTCAAACTACAGGCCATAGAAACCAATCCTGAAACCTGGGGAACCTGTCAACCCTCTAACTGATTCCACGAGTTGACAGGACAAACCGTAGTCAGAACCACAGTCCATAGAACCAACTGGTGGTTCTCAGACCAGAGATTGAACCAGAAGACTAGAACAATGGGTTCACTTCACGACTCGTGATTCAAACCACGGTCCGTCATTTGGACCTGTAATTTCTGAAAAGTACAAAATTCTCATATATCTAAAGTTTAAAAGCTGGATCAAATTTTGGAGTGTTACAATATCTCCCCCTTGGATCATTTATCCTCGAATGAAGACTAAAGCAAGGAAAACTGAAAGAAAGCTGCCCAACCAGTCAACAACACATAAAACCTGAAGAACAAACATGAAAATTGAGCTTTTCCATTTAAAACATGATTAAATCAACTTCGAAAACATGAATGCATGCTAAGATCATAAGAGGAACTAGTGGAGTAGAGTAGGAGGGACATACAAAGGAGGAAATTATTACCTCAAGCTGAAACAGAATCGGAAGGAAAGAGATGAGGGTACTTGGCTTTCATGGCTAACTCTGCTTCCCATGTAGCTCCTTAAACAAGATGATTCCTCCAAAGGACTTTTACCGAAGCAACTTATTTGTTCCTCAACCTCCAAATCTGACGATCAAGGATCTCTACGGGAACCTTCTCATAGGTGAGACTATCCTTCACACCCACATCCTCCAAAGGAAAAATCAAGGTTGGATCACCAACACACTTCTTTAACAAGGAAACATGGAAAACTGGATGAACCGCTTATAATTTCGTAAACAAATCCAACTCATAAGCAACGTTATCAACTCTCTTTAGAATCCTATAGAGACCTACAAAATGGGGACTAAGATTCCCTTTCTTGCCAAATCTCATCACACCCTTCATGGGTGACACCTTCAGAAAAACCCAATCATCAACTTCAAATTCTAACTCTCTTCTCCTCACATCCGCATATGATTTCTGTAGACTCTGAGCGGTCTTCAATTTTTCCCTAATCAGTTGAACCCTATCCATAGTCTCGTGAACCAAATTTGGGCCAATCAAAGCTGCCTCACCTACCTCAAACCAACCAATATGAGATCTATATCTCCGACCATAAAGTGCCTCATACGGAGCCATTTGGATGCTATAGTGAAAATTGTTGTTGTAGGCAAACTCGATAAGAGGTAAGTGATCATCCCAATTACCTTTGAAATCAATCACACAAGCTCTCAACATATCCTCCATGTTCTGAATAGTACGCTCGGCCTGGCCATCTGTCTGAGGCTGAAAAGTTGTGCTATGCTTCATATGAGTACCAAGACGTCTCTAAAATGATTTCCAAAAGTGGGAGGTAAACTGAATGCCTCTATCTAAATGATAGACAAAGGAACACCATGCAATCAGACTACCTCTCGGATGTAGAGTCTGGCATAGTCATCTGCTGAGTTTGTAGTCTTAATAGCCAAGAAGTGGGATGACTTTGTTACCCGGTTGACAATCACACAAATGGAATCATGTTGCCTTCGAGTATGAGGAAACCCATTGATGAAGTCCATATTGATCGCTTCCCACTTCCAAGTAGGAAGGTCAATATCCTGAATCATGCCACCCAGTCGCTGATGCTCTACCTTCACTTGCTGACAGTTGGGACACTTAGCTATAAAACTGGCTATGTCTCTCTTCATTCCATTCCACCAATAGACTTCCCATAGATCACGGTACATCTTGGTCGCACCCGAGTGAATGGAATATTTGGAACTGTGACCCTCAGTCAAAATCTGTTATCTCAACCCATCTATATCTGGCACACATAATCGACCCTAATAACGAAGCATACTATCTCCCCCTTAGGAGAAAACCTCAACTCTATGTTGATGAACTACACCCTTTAGCTTAAGCAAAATAGGATCACTATCTTGCTTTGCCTTCAATTCGGTTGCCAAATCTGATTTGGAACCATTCTGAATAATAACACCACCTTCTATCGAGTCCATAAGGAGAACTCCCAACCGAGAAAGCCTATGAACCTCCTTAACCAATTCCTTTCTTCCGTCTTCAACTGAGGACACACTACCCATGGACAATCTACTAAGTGCATCCGCCACAACAATGGCCCTACCCGGATGGTAAAGCACACTCATGTCGTAATCCTTAAGAAGCTCAAGCCATCTCCTTTGTCACAAATTCAATTCCTTTTGAGTGAACACATATTGAAAACCCTTATGATCGGTGAAAACATCCACATGCACAATATACAAGTAATGTCTCCAAATATTCAAAGCAAAAACCACTACTGCTAGCTCAAGATCATGAGTAAGGTAGTTCTTCTCATGAATCTTAAGTTGTCTAGAGGCATAATAAATCACTTTACCATGCTGCATCAAAACACAACCCAAACAAATCCTAGATGCATCACATTACACAACAAAGTCATCTTAGCCCTCGGGTACAGCCAACACCGGAGCTGTGGTCAATCTAGTCTTTAATTCCTGAAAGTTCTTCTCATATATATCGGACCACTAAAACTTCACCTTCTTCTGAGTCAACAGAGTCAAAGTAGCAATGGAAGAAAACGCTTCCACAAATCTCCTATAGTAACCAGCCAAACCCAAAATGCTTCTAATGTCAATTGAGGAAATAGGTCTAGGCCAAATCTTTACTACCTCAATCTTTTGAGAATCAACTCGAATACCATCCCTAGTCACAATGTGACCCAGATAAGCCACAGACTGCATCCAGAACTCACACTTGCTAAAGTAGCAAATAATTGTCGGCCCTTGAGAGTTTGCAACACCACTCTAAAATGGTCCACATGCTCCTTCTCACTCTAAGAATAGATAATAATATCATCAATGAAAACAATCACGAACATATCCCAATACTGCTTGAACACACGATTCATCAAATCCCTAAAAGCTGCGGGAGCATTCGTTAAACCAAAAGACATAACAATAAATTCATAATGACCATTCCTAGTCTTTAAGACTGTCTTTGGAATATCACACTCTCGAACACAAAGCTGATGATAACTGGATGTATCCTGCTGGGGGAAATCTCTAGCAAAATGACCAATCACACCACAAGTAAAACAAGCCCCTGGCAGCCTACTCGGTCGGGATGAACCATCAGATCCCATATGACCACCATGGCCTGATGCCCCTGAAACTGTACCCCTCAAAGACTGGCCGCTATAACTCTGATGGCTGCTCTGACCTTGCTCGAATTGGGTACTACTGAAAGTCTAAAGGGAAGCCTGAACTAGTCGGCTAGACTGACCCTGGTGTTGTTGTGGCTGATAACCCCATCCCCACTGGCCTGAACCTCTACCACCATATCTGGAACCACTGTAGCCACCCTGATATTGAGGCCTCTTATATTTGGACCCCTGATCATGTCGCTGTAAGTCCTCCACAATATAGGCATAGTCTGCGATAGCCTAAAATGACCGACCACCGGCAACTAATATCTCAGCTGGCTGCCTAATCTCTGGCCTCAAACCCCATACAAATTTGCGAATCCTATCTGCCTAGGTAGGAATGATCGATAATGATACAAAATAACCTGCATAACTACATATTTCGTGCATACGACTGCCTGCTTATAAACTTATCTTCAAAATAGAAGCTTTCCTTGTTATTCTTTGAAGTAGTAATTCACATAAGCTCTCATTGAACATAGAGTTAAAATAATTTATTTATGATAAATGGACTGTTGAGTTTTGAATTTTCCTCTTCAAGCTCAACCCGTCATTAAATTTGATCAAAATGACTGACTTTTCCGTATTTAGTTCATAGAAACGTGTTCCTAATTAATATTCTAGAATTACCTTACTGAAATCTCCCTCCCTTCACATGGTTTCTTCTAGCATAATTCTGCTCAAAGACTTTGTCTTCCCCTGTTTAAACTTTGTATATGGCTTTTCTTTGTAATTTAACAGTATTCATAAAAGTGCAGCTTTAATATACACAACATTTGATGTTTTCTTCTGCTTTGAACACTCCATTCAGATAAGATTAGGCTAAAGCTCTAAATGGTGTTGATTCAAGGCTAGATGTAGGAATACTAAAATACAAATCCCTTTTCCCATAGTCTTTTCCCATAAGTTTCTTCCCGACGTGACTGTTAGGCGTGATTTCTTGGCTCATGTTTCCGTTATTCCTAAGTGTGAATGTTTGATAGCTTCTTGCTGCTCATATTAAGTTAAAAATGCTTTATTTTGGTTATTTTCCATGCATATTGATTAAGGTGCTAAATGCCTTACTAATCCTTTTCCTTATTATTTCTATGCATGAACACCAATTCGAGTTCTCTTGGACTTTTACTTTGCATCCTCCGATGGTCTAAAGCTCATTATTCTTCGTGTCAAGACTTAACTGAGCCTTAAATAGGCTGATATACATTGAAGATGTAGTTGGTATACAGCCATATACCAGAGAAGGAAGTTGATATACAGATTTAAAGAAGCAAAGAAGGTTGTAGTATACAACTGATGTACCATGGACGAAAATGGCTAAAAGTCCATTATTATCAAGAGTCCAAATCTGGATAGTCCAGTGGGTTAAATGGCTCGATACTAACTCTTTCTCATTTATTCATTCGTAACAAGTATTTATGCTATCTATTTTTTTTATTAACACTAACTTTAATTAGTAAGTTAAATAGATCCCCTTCGAGTGGTTACTTTTATTTTATTTTTATTTATTTTTTATTAGTTGTTGTCACATAGATTTATTCAAAATGAACTTTGTGTTAATTGCCTTAAAATGAAGTTTAACATTAAAATTGGCTATCTCTTTCTTTCAAACGTCTAAAGTTTTCTCCTTTAAATAATTCTTTAATATCGCAAAAAATGCTTTCCACATTTTAATCAAATAAGTTTAGTGGTTTATTTGATTATCAATTCTTTCAAATTAGTCTAAAATGAATTTTTCAATCTTAGTTATTTTAATTCTAAGTGATCTTATTTTCGCTGGTTTAGCTATATCTTTCTTCTAAAGTATGTATTGTTTTCTTTCAACCTCAATACTTGCATAAGTTAATAAAGAAAATCTTTTGAACATCATTGAATTAAAAAAAAATTGGGTATTTTTAATAAGTTGTATTTTTCATAATCGTTCTTCCTTAAATAATTTTTGTTTTAAATAAATTTCCAACTCTATTTATTTTCACACTCTTAATTTGAAAAAGATAAAAATTATTCAATTTCTTTTTTTAAACAATCTTCTCTCTAAATAATTATGTTTTACTTGGTTAAATGAATTGTTTAAAATTATGTTATTGTGCAAGTCTTTAAATATTCTTATCATTTTTGGATAAAATCAACCCTTTGCAAAATTAGTCATTTTCTTCAAGTTAGTCAAAATTATTTTGGTCAACCATTTTAATGCACATTCTTAAGTGTCTTAAAAACCTTCTTAAGAAGTTACTTTAACCCCTACCTAGTTTTCTCTATTTTTTTAAAGATTTGTTTATTTTCTAATGTAATGACCCTTCCGGTCATTTTGCATTTACGCTTTCTTTGTACTATTAGAGCATTCTTGTAGCGGCCCCAAGTCATTTATGATTTGCTGGGATCGGTGGATCGGTGCCCTGGCTATTCATTTGGTTGTTATGGTCATTTTGCTATTTTAGAGCTTTAACTTAGAAATTAATTGACTTCGGTCAACATTCTTGTTAAACACTCTAGGAATCAAATTCGAACAGTTCTTTTAGCTCCGAAGTATAGATTTTGGTCTGTATGGACCCTTGGTCGAGGTCTAGGAGCTTTTAGTTTAGGTTTGTGCGGGTTTTTGTGTTTTCTAGCCAGTTGAGCTTGAAAGTTTGACTTTGGTCAACATTCGGAGAAGAAGGCGTTGGATGGAAATTTTCACTGCGCTGTAAGCTTTGGAATTTTGACTTTGTACTAAGGGGACCTTTAGTTTGGGTCCCAAGGCTTCCGGTCTCATTTTAGGCCATGGGGTTCCGTTTTGTAAAGTTTGGCCTAAAGTTGGTTCTTGGGCGTGGGGCCCACTTTTTTGCTTATCAACCTCTGTTGGGATTTTCATCGATTTCGTTGAGTCCAGATTGCCAGTTTAAGTCGAATAGCTCTGCTTGTTTGTGTTCATGGGACCCTGGATATGTTTTCGAGGGTCCCTCGTAGAAAAATCTTATTTTGGCTTGGCTGTTGGCAGCTGGTTGCTGTCATGGCACTAGCATGGCCTTCGCCTACGCATGAGCATGGCCGCCTACGTATAGGGAAATGCCAGCCACCCCCTCTTTTTGGCCTTCTTCTATGCGATGCCTTGGTCGCGTCCGCAGGCCAGCATGCGCGGTGCTTGGCCACGTGCGCGCTAGGCAAGTGCCTAGCCTGCCTATCTCCTGGCCTTCACGTGCGTGATTCCTGCCCCCGTACGCATGGCCGCATAGGCAGTGGCCTGGCCGCGTGCGTATAGGGTCTTCTGGACCATTTTAAGTTAGCCCTTCTCCCCCTTCTCTCTTCATTTGTTTCACAAGCTCCACCTCATTCTTCAATTGAAACAACCCCCAAAACTCCATTTTCCTTCACCTTGGCTTACCAACTCTTGGAGGGTAATTGTATCTTGCTTCGTAATCATTTTATCAGCCTCAATTCGGTAAGTTTCTTTGTTAATTTGCATTTTTAAATCTTTCAAACTCTCTTTAATTCCTTGATTCGGGTGGGCTATTTTAGCCCCAGATCTTGCTTAACTATCCTAATTCATTAAGCATGCACTCCTTGGGATCATTATGATCATCTTGTGTTCGTTCATTTCCAACTTTGGGTTATGAGGCCCACGGACCCGCTGTTGACCTAAATTTTGACCCGGCTATAGTTATAGCAATATGGGTATCATTAGTCTCATTTTAACATGTAGTTTATGTTCTTGATAGTTTTATTTCCATTCGTAGCTTCTTGAAGCGTTTTGGTCTTGGACATCATCGTTCCATCAGCTTATTAATGAATGATAGTTAGGTTACGGTTTAACTCCTCTAGACTTTGCATATATAGGATAAAATTATATTAATGGACCTCCTTGGGTTGGGTTTTCTAGTTTTGTACTACAGACCTTGACCGCTTCTTCATGTCTGACTTGTTTTTTGCCTTCGATGTTTGTAGTATTTATTATAGACGATATTATTACCCTTGTGGTCCTGTGTGACCTTGAATTGACTCTGGACCATAGATGGTTGGTTATATGGGAATTTCCGTGAGTCCTGGACATCGATATCATAATTTTAGGCTGGTTATGTCACGCCCTGAGGCTACCCCCTAGACGTAACACAGTTCTTAACATCACAAGTGACCCCAAGCTAACCCATGGTCTGGCATATCTAGACAATTTCAATTAAAGACATACACTGTGCAAAAGCTGAAAACAATTTAATATATGAAGTGGGAAAAATCCCAAACAAGTCTGAATGTAAAGATATATAAAGAGTATAGTGATGACTAAAAACAACACCAACAACTCAATAGCTGAATCTAATCTGCGTCTAAAATCCTCTAACTAATGGGAGTTGTTGGGACATGCCCCCAGCTAACTCTAATAATCAAAAACTGAAAGATAAAAACTGAAAGATAAAGCATGTCTATCGTCCTCAAACTATGAGGACTCACCACTGAAGCTGCTGAGTGAGGAGTGAAAGTCGTTCTAAGCACGGTATAGATGTTGAGCGCCTGAACCTACATCATATAATGATGTAGCACAAAAGTATGCGTCAGTACTTTGAATGTACTGAGCATGCGAGATATGTGCTAAGCTGAACAATGTGATAACTGAACATGGAAATACATACTGAAACATAGACTGATAGATAAGCTGAATGAAATGACCAAATAAATATCATGAGTATATGCAACATGATGAACTGACTGACTGAATATAAGGTCAATCCAATATGAATCTAACTGTGGGAGATACTATTAATCGACATACGTATAGCTGAGCTAACTATGTGGCCAACCTATAACCTTGGATAAGAAGGTGTTCATACTTTGCCAAGGGTACAAACAAAGCTGACGTGGATCCACTAAGCTGATGTCCATAAGGGACAAGGGTGTCAAGCCTAGTCTGACGGTGACCCTTTTAGAACCTACGGTGGAACTGTAATTTTGGGACTTAGGGACTGCAACTAAAGGTCTCAGCCTAAGCTGGTGGGTGAGCTTTCCTCCCTTCGTCCGCTCGGTGCTAAGTCTACTCCCAACTGAATACATAAGCAATAAAATGTAAACTAAAGTGCTGGATAGCTTAAATACTGATAATAATTTGAGAATGCAACATACATATACTGAAACTGATGGCATTCTAATTTTGAAACGTGATTGTCTGATTTATCTATCTAGCAAGTATAAATTATGAATACTGAATTTAAGACGAGCTAGGGTTACTGATTTTTGTACATGGACCTATGACAATTTCTCCAAGAAACGTGTAATTAATACCACATAAAATATAGCAGTTGAGTTATAATGAATCCCTAAGACTTAGTAACCCTAGGTCTGAACAATTCATGGAGAAGCTGAAGAACTGACTGAATTCTAGGGACCTAATGGGTGAAGATAATCCACTAGTGAAATCCCACATACCTGGAGAAGAAACTATAGAGGAAATCTTTGGATTTAGGGATGAGCTTTAAGAAGACCTCCTGCTTGTTCTTGAGAGAAAACTGTCCCTTCTTTTTCTTCTTTTCTTTCTAAGTTTGATGATTTTAGGAGAACAAGTAATTTAGGTAGTTTTTGACTAATAAACTAGGTTTAGAATAACCAAAAAGTTGTAGCTTAGTCTTTAAAAGAGGTAGGAAAAGTCTAGAATGCCCTTTGAAATTTTAAAAGAAATTTGCTAAAGTTCGCGACTCGGGTTCCACGGATGGGAACCACGACTCGTGGAAACTTCCACGACTCGTGAAACCCTGTCGTGGTTCCTGGGTCTGGAAATATAGGCTACTGGAATTGGGTTCCACGATGGTGCTCCACGACTCATGGAAACTTCCATGAATCGTGGATCCCACTCGTGGATCCTGGGCACTTGGTCTGAGCAACTGGAATTGGTTCCACAACTTGGGTTCACGACTCGTGGATCCTTCCACGGTCTTTAGAACCCAATCGTGGTTCTCAGAGAAATGGTTGGCCTCAAGTTTGGTTCTACGACTTGGGTTCATGACTCATGGATCCTTCCACGGTCCATAGAACCCAATTGTGGTTCTCAGAGAATTCTTCACGTCTCTGATCTGATTCTACTGGTCCAGTCCATGACTCATGGAAACTTCCACGGGTCGTGGATCCAACTCGTGATTCTGGCTGACAGTTGAAAAAATTATTTTTTTCTGGTTTTCTAAGCTGAGTCTAGGCTTGGAAGTTCTGGGGTGTTACAATATCTCCCCCTTGGGATCATTCATCCTTGAATGAAGACTAAACAAGTTGATTTTGGAGGAAAAGAGCTACAATTCCTACAAACGAGTACTAGAAATTGATATCTAACTGAACTGGGTTCCATGAGTATGCAAATATCCTGAAATGCAATAATAGCTGAGGGAATATGATACTGAGACTAAAGTACATGAGAGTAAAATGAGAAACTAGAGAGGAACTATTACCTCAAGCTGAAACTGAATTAGAGAGGAAGAGGTGAGGGTACTTGGCCATCATGGTTGCTTCTGCTTCCTAAGTAGCTTCCTCTACAGACTAATTTCTCCACAAAACCTTCACTAAAGCGACTTCCTTATTTCTCAACCTATGAACCTGATGGTCAAGAATATCAACTGGAGCTTCCTCATAGGTGAGGCTATCCCTCACATCCACACTCTCTAAAGGAATTATCGATGCCAGATCACCCACACACTTCTTCAGCAAGAAAATGTGAAAGACTTGATGAATCGCTGCTAGCTCTGATGGCAACTCTAACTCATAAGCCACATTACCAATCCTTTTCAATATTTTGAAAGAACCTACATACTTGGGACTGAGCTTTCCTTTCTTGCCAAATCTCATCACCCCCTTCATGGGTGACACTTTCAAGAAGACCCAATAATCGATCTCAAACTCTAAGTCCCTTCTCCTCACATCTGCATAGGACTTCTGACGACTCTGAGCTATTTTCAATCTTTCTCTGATGAGCTAAAATTTCTCCATAGCATCATGAACCAAATCTTGCCCAACCAAGGCTGCTTCACCTATTTCAAACCAACCAACTAGAGACCTATATCTTCGCTCATAGAGTGCCTAATATGGGGCCATCTAAATATTAGAGTGGAAACTGTTATTATGGGCAAACTCTATAAGAGGTAGGTGGTCATCCCAACTACCCTTGAAATTGATCACGTAAGATCTCAACATGTCCTCTAAGGTCTGAATGGTACGCTCATCCTGACCATCCGTCTGCGGATGAAATATTGTATTGAGATTCACCTGAGTACCAAGACCTTTCTGAAATGATCTCCAAAAATGAGATGTAAACTGAGGAACCCTATCTGAGATGATAGACAAGGTAACCCCATGCAACCTGACTATTTCACTGATGTAGAGTCTGGCATAGTCCTCCACTGAATCTATAGTCTTGACAGCCAAGAAGTGAGCTAACTTAGTAACTCTGTCCACTATCACCCAAATGGAGTTGTACTGTCTACGAGTACGAGGTAAACCCAAAATGAAATCCTTATTGATCACTTCCCACTTCCAAGTAGGAATGCTAATGTCCTGAGTCACACCTCCTGGTTTCTGATGTTCTACTTTAACTTGCTGACAATTGGGATATTTAGCCACAAACTCTGCAATGTCCCTCTTCATGATGTTCCACCAATAGACTTCCCGTAGATCATGGTACATCTTGCTGGCACCGGGATGAATAGAATATCTGGAATTATGGGCTTCTGTAAGGATTTGCTGCCTAAATTCACCCACATTAGGTACACATAAACAACCTTGGTAGCGAAGCACACCATCTCCCTCTTGGGAGAAAACCTCTACTCTCTGCTAATGAACTGCACCTTTCAACTGAAGCAATATGGGATCACTGTCCTGTTTCTCTTTAACCTCCGCTACCAATGAAGATTCTGACCCATTCTGGACTATCACACTACCATCTGTCATGTCTATAAGGCAAACTCCTAAACAAGCAAGCCTGTAAACATCTCTAGCTAGTTCTTTTCTCTCTTCCTCGATATGTGACACACTACCCATGGACAGTCTGATGAGGGCATCAGCCACTACATTGGCCTTACCCAGATGGTAGAGCATATTTATATTATAGTATTTGAGGAACTCAAGCCATATTCTCTGACAAAGATCCAACTCTTTCTGGGTGAACACATATTGGAGGCTCTTATGATCTGTGAGCACATCAACATGAACACTATACAAGTAGTGTCTCTAAATCTTTAGGGCAAACACCACAGCTTCAAGCTCGAGGTCATGAGTCGAGTAGTTCTTCTAATGGACCTTAAGTTGTCTGGAAGCATAAGGTATGACCTTACCCTGCTGCATAAAAACACAACCCAGGCTAACCCTGGATGCATCGCAATAAACCACATAATCGTCTGAACTCTCTCGTAGAGTCCAAACGGGAGTTGGAGTTAACCTGGTCTTCAGTTCTAAGGAGCATTTTTCACACTCTTCTGACCACTGAAACATAACCTTTTTCTGAGTCAACTTGGTCAATGGGGCAGCTATGGATTAAAATCCTTTAACAAATCTCCTGTAGTAACCATCCAAACCCAAGAAACTTCTGATATCAGTCAGGGAGGTGGGTATGGGCTAGTTCTTTACTGCCTCAATTTTATGAGAATCCACTCGGATCCCTTCATGGGATACCACATGACCAAGGAAGGCAATAGACTGCAGCTAACATTCCCATTTGCTAAACTTAGCGACTAACTAGCGATCCTTGAGAGTTTGCAGAACAACTCTCAGATAAATCGCATGCTCCTCCTAACTCTGAGAATATGTGAGGATATCATCAATGAAAATGATGACGAACAAGTTTGAATACTATTTGAACACCCCGTTAATTAAGTCCATGAAAGATGCAGGAGCATTTGTTAGTCCAAAAGACATAACTACAAATTCATAGTGACCATACCGAGTCCTGAAGGCTGTCTTCTAGATGTCACTATCTTTGACTCTAAGTTGATGATAGTCGGATATGAGATCTATCTTAGAGAAGTAAATATCACCCAGAAATTGGTCGAACAAATCATCAATCCTGGGGATGGGATATTTATTCTTAATTGTGACTTTTTTCAACTGACGGTAGTCGATTCACATCCTGAGAGAACCATCTTTCTTATGGAAGAAGAGCACTGGAGCACCCCATGGAGAGACACTGGGTCTGATGAATACCTTATCTAGAAGGTTTTTCAGTTGTTCTTTCAATTCCTTAAGCTCAGCTGGAGCCATTCTGTAAGGAGGAATCGAAATAGGCTGGGTATCTGGAAGGAGATCTATTCAAAATTTGATTTCCCATTCGGGAGGAACTCTTGGGCGATATTCTGGAAACACTTCTGGGAATTCATTTACCACTGGAACTGACTCAAGAGTTGGGGTCTTAGAGTTTGAATCTATAACTTGAACAAGATGATATATATACCATTTGGAAATCATTTTTTTGGCCTTAAGGTAATAGATGAATTGACCTACAAGCACTGAGGTACTACGCTTCCATTCTAAAACTAGCTTTCTTGGAAACTGAAACCAAATGATCCTAGTTTTGCAATCAACTGAGGCACAACAGGAATGTAACCAATCCATTCCTAGAATAACATCAAAGTCAGTTATTTCAAACTCTACTAGATCGGCTGAGGTGACTTTCTGGGAAACTGTGACAGGGCAATTTTTGTATACCCGTCTAGCTATAACTAGGTCACCAACTGGAGTAGAGACTGAGAAGGGTTCTGTGAGGATTTCTGGACTGACACCAAAATTTGCTGCTATAAAAGGAGTTACAAAACAAAGTGTAGCTCCTGGGTCTAACAAAGCATAAACATCTAAAAAGAAGACTTGTAACGTACCCGTGACCACATCGGGAGAATCCTCCTGGTCCTATTGAGTCAGAAGGGCATACAACCTATTTTGGCACTGACCACCACTTGTACCAGATGAGGCACCCTACTGAGTGGGGCGACCCGCTGGAGTTGTTGAAAAGCTAGCTTGATTCTTCGAACGAGTATCCCTGCCCTTCTGAGAATTTATAAGGCACTCTTTCCTCTTGTGGCCTGGCTTAGCACACCCAAAGCAATTTCCACTACCTGCCATAAACTCACCCCTGGTGATTTCTACCACACATCTTACACACAGGATGAGTGCGCCCACTAGTAACTATACCTTGGGACTTAGAGCCTGGTGCTCTATCCCATCGATCCTGTTTGAATTTAGGCATTGGGGCACTAGCAGAAGGAGCTGGAGCTAAAGATTTCGAATGGAACTAAATGCGGTTACCACCCTCTGACCTCTATTGAGAGCAGTTGAAATCACCTGTCCTAGCTCTCTTACTGTCTCCTCCCCTCTCTTTGATTTTCTCTTTCTCAATTTGCTGAGCATAAGTAACCAACCTGGAGATGTCCATTTCCTTAACAAGCATGGTAGTCTTGCATTCCTTGACCATATCATCGGACATCCCAGATACGAACTTACTCATGCGGGCTATAAGTCAGTGACTATCGTTGGGGGCATACTTACACAGTTGTGTGAAATTGAGTGCATACTCTTTCACACTCATATTATTCTGCTTCAAGTTTATGAATTCCTGGACCTTGGATTATCTGAGCTCAAGTGGGAAAAACCAGTCCAGAAAGGCAGTCTTGAAGTGATTTTAATTTATCGGACCTGCATTAGTACCACGAGATTCCTTCCACTGCTGATACCAAGTGTAAGCCACTCCCTTTAACTGATAGGCGTCCAAATCTGCACTCTCGACTAGAGTGACACCCATAATATTTGTTACCTTCTGAATGTCATCGAGAAACTCCTGTGGATCCTCTTCTGATTTAGACCCATAAAATTCTAGAGGGTTCATCCGAGTGAAATCCCGAATTCTAGCTGCAACATTGTTAGTCTAAGTCGGAGCTGGTGCCACAGCCCGCTGATTGACCTGAGTTGTTATGGCCTGGGAAAGCACTTTAAATTCTGCCCTGAATTCGGCATACGTGACTTTCTCATTCAATGAGTATGCTGGAGTTGCTGGTTCTAGCTGATTCCTGGAATTAGCTCTTTTGGGAGGCATTTTCTGAAATGTGAAGAGCATGAGATATAAGGAGATTAAATAGAGTTCATACTCTATAGCACGAGCTAAAAAATAAAGAAGGGAAGTTTTTCCTAATGACATCCCATAGCTTCTCCCACATAAGTGTGGCACGC
This sequence comes from Jaltomata sinuosa, assembly GCA_003996215.1. Lineage (NCBI taxonomy): Eukaryota > Viridiplantae > Streptophyta > Magnoliopsida > Solanales > Solanaceae > Jaltomata > Jaltomata sinuosa. The sequence goes on from QJPP01002249.1 coordinate 156,769, forward strand.
TTCACACCCATGAAGAAGACTCTACTTGATGCAGCTTTCAGACAACCTAAGACACTTAAACCTTATGCTCTGATACCAAGTTTGTTACCCCCTGAGGCTACCCCCTAGACGTAACACAATGCTTAACGTCACAAGTGACTCGAAGCTAACCCATGTTCTGGCATATCTAGACAATTTCAATTAAAGACATACACTGTGCAGAAGCTAAAAACAATTTAATATCTGAATTGGGAAAAAGCCCAAACAAGTCTGAATGTAAAGATATATAAATAGTATAGTGATGACTGAAAACAATACCAACAACTCAATAACTAAATATAATCTGTATCTGAAAGCCTCTAACTGATGGGAGTTGCTGGGATATACCCCCAGCTAACTCTAATAATCTGAAACTGAAGGTAAAAATTGAAATATAAAGCATGTCTATCGTCCTCGAACTATGAGGACTCACCACTAAAGCTGTTGAGTGAAGACTGAAAGTCGATCTAAGAACGGTCTGGATGCCGAGCGCCTGAAACTACATCATACAATATTGTATCATAAAAGTATGTGTCAGTACTTCGAATGTACTGAGCATGCGGGATATGTGCTAAGCTTAACAATATGATAAGTGAACATGGAAATACATACTAAAACATAGACTGATAGATAAGTTGAATGCAATAACCAAATAAATACCATGAGTATATGTAACATACTGAACTGACTGACTAAATATAAGGTCAATGCAATATGAATCTGACTGTGGGAGATACTATTAATCGACATACCCCAAGTTGAGCTAACTATGTGGCCAAACTATAACCCATGATGGGAGGGTGTTCATACCTTGCCAAGGTTACAAACAAAGGTAATATGGATCCATTAAACTGATGTACACAAGGGACAAGGGTGTCAAGCCTAGTCTGACGGGTGACCCCTTTAGAACCTACGGTGGCACCATAGTTCTGGAACTCAGGGACTACTACTAAAGGTTTGAGCCTAAACTGGAAAGTGAGCCTTCCTCCATTCGTCCGCTCGGTGCTAAGTCTACTCCCAATTGAATACATAAGTAATAAAATGCAAACTGAAGTGTTGGATAGCTCAAATACTGATAATAATATGAGAATGCAACATACATATACTGAAATTGATGACATTCTAATTCTGAAACATGATTGTCTGATTTATCTGTATAGCAAGTATAAATTATGAATACTAAATTTAAGACAAGTTAGGGTTACTGAGTTCTGTACATGAGACTATGCTAATTCTCTAAGAAACGTGTAATTAATATGACATAAACTATAGCAGTTGAGTTACAATGAATCCCTAATATTTAGGAACCCTAGGTCTGAATAATTCATAGAGAAGCTGAATAACTGACTGAATTCTAGGGACCTAATGGGTGAAAGGAACCCACTAGTGAAATCCCACATACCTGGAGAAGAAACTATGGAGGAATCTTTGGGTTTAGGGCCGAGCTTGAAGAAGATCTCCTGCTTGTGGCACATGACTCATGGAAACTTCCATGGATCGTGGATCTTGGGAACTTGGTATGAGCTACTGGAATTGGTTCCATGACTTGGGTTCATGACTCGTGGATCCTTCCATAATACGTAGAACCCAATCATGGTTCTCAGGGAAATGGATGGCCTCAGGTCTGGTTCTATGACTTGGGTTCACAACTCGTGGATCCTTCCATGGTCTATAGAACCCAATCATGGTTCTCAGAGAATTCTTCAGGTCTCTGATCTGATTCTATGGGTCTAGTCCATGACTCATGGAAACTTCCATGGGTCATGGATCAAACTCGTGATTCCAACTGACAGTTGGAAAAATTATTATTATTTGGTTTTCTGAGCTGAGTCTAGGCTTGGAAGTTCTAGGGTGTTACATGTTATCTCTATTGTACAGCAATGAGAGCCTGTGTAGGGCCGATATATAGATTGTGAGCCGTTGGGCTGCTATTTGTGATTGAGCATGGCATCTTCATGCATATAAAGGAATTTTTCATATGTTTTACCATGATTTTTTCTTCGAGCCCATTATTATTGATTTTCTAAACTTTGCGTGGCCATGGGGGCCCATTTTTGGCTGAAATGACTTTAAAATGATTTAGAACTGACTTACGTGGATCTTCTTGGGGTAAGAAAATTAAAAAGGATGATTTTACCCCTGTTTTCGTACTTATACTAGACCCAGTTGGGCTTGGTGCTAGACATGATAATGATTTGAGATTATACTAGACTCGGTTGGACCGAGCATCAGACCAATTTTACTATTATTTTAGACCAAGTTATGTCCAGGCACCCTTGATGGGTTTTTTGAGACTTATTTCACTGTTTTAGACTTGGATAGAGTCTGGGCATGCATATTCGATATTTTGGGCTACTAGCTTAGATCCGAACCTACTATGGATGATGTTATTGAGATTGAGATTTAGTATGTGGTCAAGGACCTCCATGGATTTTGCCGATCCGGACCAGGGGATTCGGGCTGTGTGTGTCAGATGAGGGGTATACGGTGGAGTTGAGGTATACGGGCAGTGTCCTTCCATGGATTCTACCTACTGGGCCCTAAGGCATCGGATGAGGTATATACAGTGTTACTATTCCACTCAAGTTACATCATGAATCATACCATTCATCTGTGTGAGATTCTACCCATGTTTGCTATTTGTTGAATGTATGCTCTAGTAGTATGGGATGCCGGAGGGTTTGTCTTCACTTGTTTGTGTTCCTTGAATGTATGGGCGCCCGTTGGGACTATAGGTAGACTTATTGTTGCTTTATCTAGATATGGGTCCTTATGTTGATTTCTTATTATAATTAGATATTGAGAGTAGTATTATGTAGCTTGACTTGGTTATTATTCTTGTGTTTGAGCATGCCATCGTTATTCTGCTCTCCACCTTCCCTTTTTGCATGAGGTTACCGGTATACCACCCATTTTCTAAAAGCTTCTACATATATTGTTACTGAAAGGACCCAGGTGCATCATTCCTTTCTTCCACTTGTGCCTGTGATATATATTCTAGTATCTAGCCATGCATGTTGTTTTCTGCTTGTATTCCTTCCGTGCTAGCTTCCGTGTGCTTATTCATTTTTTTTCTGTGACTATTTGCTTCTCTTCTTCTTATTACTGCTCTTTTATCTTATATGTGCCCAGTCGGCCTATGATACTTGTTTCTTAGCAATTAGTGCTCATGCTACACTCTGCATCGTCTGGTGCAAATCCTAGTATGGGCCATTGTTGTTAGCTCGTGGAGACTTGTGCGAGGAGATTTTGGACCGTCCCAGACTGAGGGTGAGCGCTAGCTGACTGGAGCTTAGCTTTTAGTTTATATTTTATATTATGTACTCTCTTACTACTCAGAGATATTTGTATATATTATCTTGGATCCTTTTGTACTTTATTGATGTAGTTCCGGCTCTTATACTATGATACCATGTTTTAAGATGGTGTTAGCTTCTATATATATTCATGTTGTCTCTTTTCTTTATTGTATATCCCTTTCTTCCACTTATAATATATTTTCTTTCGCCTATTTGTTAGATAGTAGCCCATTACTAACCGTTCTGGGCTACGGGAATTGGTTCGCCTACTGGGGAATTGAAGGTGCCATCATGACTGAGAAATCAGGTCGTGACATCTAAGTCTTTGAAAAAAAATTCAAGTTTTCTTAATTTTTTTATAAAAATTAAGTGAAGACTCTATGATTTTTTTCTTAAATTATTTTAGAACTTTCTTTTGAGTTTTAAAACGATTTGAAGTGTCAAAAACCATTTTTTCTTTTTAAAATTTTTAAATTCTGAAAAGGGATAAAACAACGTTGAAGAGAGATTTTATGGAAGATATTTTTGATGCAATATTTGATTCCCGATGGAAAATCATTTATCTACATCAAGTTATTTGAGCTCGAATTTTACGTATATAAAGGCTTTTTCTTTCTTTTCTTGGCATGATTCCTTGATTTTAGAGGTTTTAAATTCTCGTGCTTTTGAGGATATATTTGTAGGGCTTTTGAATTATTATATTGTTGTACTCCTCTAGTATAGTTAATCCTTATCATGAACTCATATTCAGTAGTATCGGCTTCGTGTCAAGTGAGGAAGTAGGAACTACGTATGTAATCTTATTGAGGGGCTTACTTGGGATGAGCTTATTTCCTAATTTATAAAGAGTTGGGGGGCCTATTATATATAAAATTAAAGGCCTTTGAGTCTAGTTTTTAGAACATCAAATCGTTCATCAATCAGATGTTGGAGTAAAGAGTTATAACTATTTTACTGCAGATTGTGGGCAGAACCGGGTAGGGTCAATATTATTATAAAGTTGTTCTTTGATGTAGTTATGAGGTAGTAGCGGTGGTGGGTCCTTCTAACAACTTGTTAAGATTGGGATTTTAAAGCTTTTGTGGAGATAATCTCCCTCCTATGACCGTCCTTCCTAATTCCACATTCTAGAATCATTTTTATAGATTTTTGAGCCACAAAGCGATGCTTTGAATACCGTGGCTCTGGACAGTATCTTTCTCATTGAGTTGGGTTATCATTGTTGCATATTGATTTTTTTAAGGTGTTGGAGGGACTGGTGGGTTGGTGCACTTCTTTTGAGAGTCGCGTACGATGATTGTCATATTGAAAAACGTGAAGTACACCTTATTATATTACCTCTAGAGCTTGCTGCTTTTGTGAGGTGTTCGTAGCTTCTTGTTATTATTATTAGTTATTTATTTAGTATAAATTATGATGTCGATTGTTGAGTTAAAGTGGGCTGGTTGTAATGATGACCTTAACACCTTACTAATTGGTTGTGGCTCATTCCTGCGGTGTTTTTGATTCTCGCATTTATTGCATTACAATCAGTGGATCGAGCTTTATAGCAACACCATTGAGGCTTCAATTAAAAGGTTTGTTAAGGCCATCCTTCTTTGCACGTTCCTTTATAGTCCATAGTGTGATAAGGCTAGCTTAGTACCGATGAATCACTTTTGGTCGTAGTTCTCTATCTTGTCCATTTGAGTATATTACTACATCCTTGCTAGGTTCCTTTCCCTTCGTTAGCGATCGAGCCCTAGATATGGCTTAGACTTGCTTACAGGTTGCATATAGTATATGCTCTCTTGTATTTCTTTGGGTTATATTATTTATCGATTTACCTCCTATGGAATAGTATTGGCTGCTACAGATCGTAGGCTCTATGGCTAGTTTATTATAAATGAGCTATTTATAGCCATAATGCTTAATTGTGTTGGCTACCAGAGTAGATAAATTTATCCCTTGTCGGGACTCTTACTCTATAGATAGAAACCTCATGCTAGAAATGACTTAGATTACTTGTATAGTCACTTGTAGCTTATCTTACTCACCTTTTTGGCTGCTTGAGTATTGAAATTTCCTTTGGGATTAGAGTAATTACATTACAAAGAATCTAATGTTTGGTATTTGTGACCCTTGGGGAAAGAGATTGGTCTTAATTGAAATTCCTATTGTATAGTTCCTTGGTTCTATTTGACAATGATGTTTGAGATGTAGACGATGCTCAGAATGTAAGTGTAACACCCCATATTCTGCGTATACTAATTCTATTCATATAGCACTTGATAGAGTCTTGTCGTATAGTTGAGGGACCAAGTTTATTATATGAATAATGATGGTTTGATATATATATATATATATATATATATATATATATAGGAAGGCATTGTAATGCCCCATTCATTTTAGCACGTATATGGACAAGTTAACCTCGACGAAAGAATTTAAACTTGAGATAGTAAGGTGGTATTTTAGCTCAAAGTTAAAGTAAAGTGTTAAGTTAAAGAAAAAGGGATTAAGATTCAGAAAATAGAATAAAATAATTGAGTTGCTTGCTTGATTTAATTAAGCTAGTAGGTGACGAGAAGGTGCATCACCTACTAGACTTTTTGACCAGCTTAAAGGGCCATGTAGGTGCATCAGATGCTTGGACCTTTTTGACCAAATTGTGGCCCAAATTAAAAGTACAATCCTGGCCTAAAACCCACTAAAGAGAGTTGGTCAATAGGAGGACCCTTTAAACGGATAAGATCAACTCATTTACTCAATTTAACCTCCAGAAAAATTATATGGATCTCTTAAGTTCTCTCAAGTTTCTTACAGCACCCCTAAATGTCCAATAGGGTTCTTGGAGAGTTCCTCTCTTTCCAAGTAAAAGGTAAGTGAAAATACTTATGGGTTTAGCTTATTCCTTCAATGGAATCATGTTCTCCATGTTTGAAGTGTAGGACAGAACCTATTCTCGAAAGCTGGCTACCCCTCTCTCTCTCTAACTTTTCAAGAAATATTCTCTTGTTCTTTGGTTGTAGTTTGAAGGAGAGTTTAAGTTCTTGAAGAATCTAAGATAAGGGGATAAGATTCAAGAATTTGAGGTAAAATTTCTGCCCATATTCACCTTTCCTTATATACAAAATTGGTTGAGAATTTTTGTAATACCCCAGAATTTGATCCAGCTATCAACTCAGAAACTTGTAGAATTTTGAGCTTTCCAGGAATTACGGATCCAAACCATGGACCGTGGTTTGAACCACGGGCCATGGAATGAACCCATGGTTTGAACCACGGATCATGGAATGAACCCGTGGTTTGCATCTGCTGGTTCAGTCTCTGGTCTGAGAACCACAAGTTGAATCTACAGGTCGTGGTTCAAACCACGATCCGTTCTGTCAACTCGTGGAACTTGATCAGAGCGCTGAATTTTTGCCTAGAACTACGAATTGGGTCTATGGACCGTAGTTCATTCAACGGTATATCCTGCTGACTCATAGAATGTAATCGGACGCCTGACACTGTGGCCAGGGACCACGAGTGGAAACCATGAGCTGTGGTTCAGTCTATGACCCATGGAATCCATCCGTGATTCCTGAAGCCAACTTTTTTTTGGAAATTTTAATTTAATTTCTCAAGGGTATTTTAGACCATTCCTTCTTATTTTAGATCTGACTATAAATAGTCTTCAGCTTATTTTATTTAGGAAAAACCCCAAAACAAATTAATTTTTCCTCTCAAGTCAGTTCTCTAGCAAAAGGAGCGTTCTCCTCCAAATTTCCAGACCCAGGGTTCTCTCCTCCAAGCTTTAACTTCAGTTTCTTGTAGGGATTTTCATCCACTAGGTATGTGGGTATTCAGTAAGGGTTTATTTTGCCCTTATGCCCAAAAATCTCAGGCTTTTACGACAATTTTTCATGGTTTTGAAACTAGGGATGTTACCCATGTTAGTAGATTGCTACATAAATCCATCTTCTCGATTTAATCATAATTTTCATCCTATTTTAATAATATATATTGCTTATATTAAAATTTCATGGATTTGTACAAGGTCTTGAGGAATCATGAGAATTTTCCTAAATTGTAGGATTTTTAAAGTGTTAGCTTTCTTCAAAATTCAACCTAGATTATCAGTATAAGCTTTAAAAGAAATCAGAATTTAACTAGTTTTCAGTTTACTACAGTATTTCAGAAGTTAGCGATTTTGGACCATTTTAGTTCTATCTTAGAAAATCCAGGACTTCAGTTTTAATGATCTATTAGTCTTCAGTTGGGGAGTAGTGTTTAGCACCGAGTTGGACTAGGGTTCAGTGGGCCCTTAAGATCCCAGAACTACATGCCAATGTAGGTTTATAAGTCCCCTCTGTTGGGCATTAGATTTAGTGATCACGCCACAGTCATGCCTTTATACTCTGGCAAGCTATAATGGGTCCTCTCGATGAGGCGTATACATCAGACTCCACGTTTAGCTCACGTGGTTTATGTCAGTTAAAAGACTCTCCCACAATATTAGTTTTAGTAAAGTGCATTAGGCCCTCTGTTATGTTTACTTTCAGCTTTCAGCATGCTTTTCAGATTACTCTTGCATTTCAGCTGTTTATGCATGATTATATTTTGGGCCTGTGTACTGCAACTTAGTTCAATATACAGCTTTCCTGCATTTTAGAATAATGATATTTCAGTCAGCCTTACATATCTCTCATACTCAGTACATTCAAAGTATTGATGCATACTCTATATGTTGCATCCTATCATGATACAGGCTCAGGTTCTCAGCTTCAGCCTCGTGATTAGCTCGCCTAGTGCCATATAAGTGACAGTCAGTGGTGAGTCCCCATTATCCGAGGGCACATCTTTTACATACTTTTTGAGTTAGTCTGTTTGTCTTTACCTTTAGTATTTAGAGTTATTTGGGGGGGCTTGTCCCAGTAGCTCATCAGTATTAGAGGCTTTCAAACATAGAGTCAGACTTCAGCTTTTATAGTTCCATTGATTTTCAGGCAGACAATTTTTTCAGATACCTTGAGAATTATTATTCCTTTCAGTTATGACGTATTCAATATGCTTCCATTTACTCAGAATTATATTTAGTATGCTTGTGATATTCCAGTTTCAGGGTTAGCTTGGGATTACTTATGACCCTAGGTACCGTGTTACGTCAAGAGGCTAGCCTCGGGGCATGAAAAACTTGGTATCAGAGCATCAGGTTCAAGAGTCCTAGGATGTTTGAAATCCACACTAAGTAGAGTCTCTTTCATAGTTATGAAGCGCGCCACACTTATAAGGGAAAGGCTACGAGGTGTTCTAAGAAAAACTTCACTTCTTTTGCTATCTTTATCGTGCGATGTAGTGTAATTCAACTTATCCCTTCTAATCCATTGTTATGCGTTTCTGATCATGCCTCCTCGCAGAGCTAACACACGCAATGCTAATGCAAATCCTCCAGCCCTGAACCATGAGGTTATAAATGCAGAGTTCCATAATGTGATCCAATTATTGGACCAGACTGTAGCCAATCAGGATAATCAATAGGCCCCAGTTCCTGCAAACCCAAATGGTGGATCAGCTGCAGCCCGAGTTCAAGATTTTGTTCGCATAAATTCACCAGAGTTTTTAGGGTCAAGGGTTGGTGAAGATCCACAAAATTTCATTGATGAGATCAAGAAGATTTTTTGAGGTGATGCAGGTGACTGGTACTGATAGTGTGGAGTTAGCATCCTACCAACTCAAGGATGTGGCTCACATCTGGTTCACATAGTGGAAAGACAACAGAGGTGTGAATGCAGCTCCTGTGACATGGGACTATTTTACTGGAGCTTTTCTGGACAAGTTCTTCTCGAGAGAGTTGAGGGAGGCTAAGGCCCGGGATTTTATGAACTTGAGGCAGGGATCAATGTCAGTCCAGGAATATGGGCTAAAATTCACTCAGCGCTCCAGGTATGCTCCATATATGGTGGCCGATCCGAGGGAACAGATGGGTTATTTCTTGTATGGGGTATCTGATCTGGTGAAGACAGAGTGTAGGAATGCCATGCTATTAGGAGATATAGATATCTCTAGGATGATGACCCATGCACAGCAGGTTGAGGAGGATAAACTTAAGGAGATGGCCAGAGATAGTAAAAAGGCTAGGACAGGAAACTATGAATATTCTCAGCAGAGGTCGGGAGGTGGGAATCGCTCATAGTTTCAGCAAGGTCGGCAGCCCTAGCACCCTCATCAGCTAGTTCTCCTTATCCCAGGCCCTGATAGGATCAAAAGAAGCAAGCACCAGGCTTTAAATCTCAAGGCAGTGTTTCAGGTAACCGTACTTTTCTAGCCTGCCCCAAGTGTGGTAAGAATCATCTAGGTGAGTGTTTGGCTGGCAGAGAAGGTTTTGGGTGTGGTCATCTTGGCCATAGGTTAAAGGGGTACCCTTCTTCCAGGCAAGGGCAGGGAGGTAAAAGAGCTCAGTCTACCACTTCAGCAGCCCCAGCAGGTCGTGCAGCTCAGCAGAGTACTACTTCTAGCATAGGTGGCGCTCAGCGTCAAAAACGTCTCTATGCTATTTCTTCATGCCAGGATCAGGAGAGTTCACCAGATGTAGTCACTGATATGTTATCAGTCTTCTCTCTAGATTCTTATTCCTTGTTTGACCCAAGGGATTTTTTATCTTTTGTAACCCTGTATGTTGCATGTAAATTCAGAGTCAACCCTGAAAAACACTTGGAACCCATCCCAGTCTCTACTCCAGTTGGTGAGTCAGTCCTAGCTAGGAGGGTATATCGAGATTGCCAAGTTTTATTCCTTTATAAAGACACCTCAGCAGATTTAGTAGAGCTATATATGACCGACTTCGATGTCATTCTCGGCATGGATTGGCTACATGCCTGTTATGCCTCAATCGACTGCAGAACTACAGTCGTGAAATTCTAGTTTCCAAATGAGCCAATCTTAAAGTGGTAGGGTAGTCCTTATTCATCAAAAGGTCACTTCATATCTTATCTCAAATCTGGGAAGATCATCCCAAAGGGTTACATCTACTATATAGTTCGGGTTAAGGATTCTTAGTCCGAGACCCCACTTTTCCAGTCAGTTCTTGTAGTTAATGAGTTTACAGAGGTGTTTCCTGATGATCTTCCCGGAGTCCTTCTTGAGTGGGAGATCGACTTTGGGATAGACCTTCTTCCAGATATGCAGCCCATATCTATTCCTTCCTATAGAATGTCTCCAACTGAGCTTAAGGAGTTGAAAGAACAGCTCAAGGACCTCCTAGATAAAGGTTTCATCAGACCTAGCATCTCTCCATGGGGTGCTCTAATTCTCTTCGTGCGTAAGAAAGATGGCTCCCTCAGGATGTGCATAGACTACCGTCAGCTGAACAAGATCACAATCAAGAATAAGTATCCCATCCCAAGGATTGATGAATTCTTTGACCAGCTTCAGGGCGCCAGCTACTTCTCCAAGATTGACCTCAGATCTGGTTATTATCAGCTCAGAGTTATACAGTGTGACATTCTGAAGACAGCCTTCAGACTCGGCATGGTCACTACGAATTTGTGGTTATGTATTTTGGACTAACAAATGCTCCTGCAGCTTTTATGGACTTGATGAACAGCGTGTTCAAGCAGTATTTGGACATGTTTGTTATTGTCTTTATAGACGATATTCTAGTCTACTCGCAGAGTGAGGAGAAGCATGCTAATCATTTGAGAGTGGTGATGCAAACTCTCAAGGAACACCAGTTATTCGCCAAATTTAGCAAGTGTGAGTTTTGGCTGGAGTCAGTTGCCTTTTTGGGTCATGTGGTGTCTAAGGATGGTATTTGAGTGGATTCTCAGAAGATAGAGGCAGTAAATAATTGTCCTAGACCCACCTCTCTGACTGACATTAGGAGCTTTTTGGGTCTGGCTGGTTACTACAGGAGATTCATTGAGGGATTCGCATCCATAGCTTCTCCGTTGACTAGGCTAACTCAGAAGAAGGTCAAGTTCCAGTGGTCAGATGAGTGTGATAAGAACTTCCAAGAGTTGAAAACTAGGTTAACCACAGCCCCAGTTTTGACTCTACCAGAGGGTTCAGATGGCTTCGTAGTATACTGTGACGCATCCACAGTTGGCCTTGGTTGTGTTCTGATGCAGCATGGTAAAGTTATTGCATACGCCTCCAGACAACTTAAGAATCATGAGAAAAATTATCCAACTCATGATCTTGAGTTAGCAGCACTGGTCTTTGCCTTGAAAATTTGGAGACACTAATTGTATGGTGTCCATGTAGATGTGTTTACCGACCACAAGAGCCTTCAATGTGTGTTCACTCAGAAAGAACTGAATCTTCGACAGAGAAGGTGGCTAGAGCTTCTCAAGAACTACGACATGAGTATGTTTTACCATCCGAGTAAGTCCAATATAGTAGCTGATGCACTTAGTAGGTTGTCCATGGGTAGTGTGTCACAAGTTGAGGAAGGAAAGAATGAATTATCCAAGGACGTTCACCGGCTTGCTCGGTTAGGGGTTCGCCTCACTAACTTGTCATAAGGGGGTGTCATTGTTCAGAATGGGTCAGAGTCTTCATTGGTAGTTGAGGTGAAGTAAAATCAAGATAGTGATCCCATCTTACTTCAGCTCAAGGGTATTATCCAGCAGCAGAGATTAGAGGTTTTCTCCCAAGGGGGAGATGGTGTACTTCGTTATCAGGGTTGGTTATATGTTCCTAAAGTAGGTGACTTGCGGCAACAGATTTTGACAAAATCTCATAGATCTAGATATTCCATCCATCCTAGTGCCACCAAGATGTACTGTGACCTACTGGAAGTCTATTGATGGAATGGTATGAAGAGGGACATTGCTGATTTTGTGGCTAAGTGTCCCAACTGTCAGCAAGTGAAGGTAGAACATCAGTGACCAGGTGGTATGACTCAGGAGATGGAAATTCCTACTTAGAAGTGGGAGGTCATCAATATGGACTTCATAACAGGTTTCCCTCGCACTCGAAGGCAACATGATTCTATTTGGGCGATCGCAGATAGGGTGACCAAGTCAGCCCACTTCTTGGCTGTCAAGACTACCTATTCAGTGGAGGACTATTCTAGAATCTACATCCATGATATAGTTAGGTTGCATGGAGTTCCGTTTTCCATCATCTCAGATAGGGGTACTCAGTTCACATCTCAGTTTTGGAGATCATTTAAGAAGGGTCTTGGTACACAGGTTAATCTTAGCACAGCTTTTCACCCGCAGACAGATAGTCAGGTAGAGCGTACCATTCAGACTTTAGAGGACATGTTGAGAGCTTGTGTAATCGACTTTAAAGGAAATTGGGATGATCACTTACCTCTTATAGAGTTTGCCTATAATAACAGTTTCCACTCTAGCATTCAGATGGCTCCGTATGAGGCACTTTATGGGCGAAGGTGTAGATCACCTGTAGGCTGGTTTGAGGTAGGTGAAGCAGCTTTGATAGGGCCAGATTCAGTCCATGAGACCATGGAGAAGGTCCAGCTAATTAGAGAAAGGTTGAAGGCAACTCAAAGTCTTCAAAAATCTTACGCAGATGTGAGAAGAAGGGATCTAGAGTTTGGGGTTGATGACTGGGTTTTTCTGAAAGTGTCCCCCATAAAGGGTGTGATGAGATTCGGTAAGAAGGGGAAGCTTAGTCCTCAATATGTAGGCCTTCACAGGATTCTGAAGAGAGTTGTCAAGGTAGCTTATGAGTTGGAGTTTCCCGCAGACTTAGCATCGGTGCACCCAGTCTTTCATGTGTCCTTGTTGAAGAAATGCATCGGTGATCCAGCTTTAGTTGTGCCTTTAGAAAGTGTGGTTGTTAAGGATACCCTCACTTATGAGGAGGTTCTAGTTGAGATTCTTGACCGTCAGGTGCGTAGGTTGAGAAATAAGGAAGTCGCTTCAGTAAAGGTTTTGTGGAGGAATCAGTCCGTAGAGGGAGCTACTTGGGAAGCAGAAGTAGCCATGATGGCCAAGTACCCTCACTTCTTCCCTTCTGATCCAGTTTCAGCTTGAGGTAATAGTTCCTCCTCAGATTATCAGTTTACTCTTATATATTTCTGTCTCAGTATCATGTTCCATCAGCTATTCATAAAATTCAACACTCTTTCATGTACTTATAACCTATTTGATCTAGAAATTCACCTTTTAATGCTCAGTGGTAGGGATTGCAGCTCCTTTCCTCCAAACTCTGCTTGTTTAGTCTTCATTCGAGGATGAATGATCCCAAGGGGGAGATATTGTAACACCCCAGAATTCGATCCAGCTTTCAAACTAAGAAACTTGCAGAATTTTGTACTTTCCAAGAATTACGAGTCCAACCCACAGACGTGGTTTGAACCACGGGTCGTGGAATGAACCCGTGGTTTGCATATGCTGGTTCAGTCTCTAGTCTGAGAACCACAAGTTGGTTCTACGTTCTGTGGTGCAAACCACGGTCCGTCTTGTCAACTCGTGAAACTTGATCAAAGAACTTGCTTTTTCCCTAGAACTACGTATTGGGTATACGAACCAGAGTTCACTATACAGTCCCTCCTGTTGACTCGTAGAAAGTAATCTGCAGCCTGAATCTGTGGCTAGGAACCACGAGTGGAAAGCACAAGCCGTGGTTCAGTCTACGACCTATGGAATCCATCCGTGATTCTTGAAGCCAACTTTTTTCTAGCAGTTTTAATTTAATTTCTCAGGGGTATATTAGACCTTTTCTTCTTATTTTAACTCCGACAATAAATAGTCTTAAGCTTATTTTATTTAGGAAAAACCCCAAAACAAATCAGTTTTTCCTCTCAAGTCAGTTCTCTAGCAAAAGGAGCGTTATCCTCCAAATTTCCAGACCCAGGATTCTCTACTCCAAGCTTTAACTTCAGTTTCTTGCAGGGATTTTCATCCAACACGTATGTGGGTATTCAGTAAGGGTTTAGTTCACCCTTATGCCAAAAAATCTCAGGCCTTTACGGTAACTTTTCATGTTTTTGAAACTAGGGTTCTTACCCATGTTAGTAGATTGCTACAGAAATCAATCTTCTTGATTTATACATGATTTTCATCCTACTTTAATGATATATATTGCTTATATTAAACTTTCATGGATTTGTACAAGGTTTTGAGGAATCATTAGAATTGCCCTAAATTGTAGGATTTCTAAAGTGTTAGCTTTCTTCAAAATTCAACCTAGATTATCAGTACGAGCTTTAAAAGAAATCAGAATTTAACTAATTTTCAGTTTACTACAGTATTTCAGAAGTTAGCAATTTTGGACCATTTTAGTTCTATCTCAGAAAATCCAGGACTTCAGTTTTAATGAGCTATTAGTCTTCAGTTTGGGAGTAGTCTTTACAACCGAGTTGGACTAGGGTTCAGTGCGCCCTTAAGGTCCTAGAACTACGTGCCAACATAGGTTTATAATCCCCTCTGTTGGGTATCAAATTTAGTGATCACGCCACATACATGCCTTTATACCCTGGCAAGGTATATTGGGTCCTCTCGATGGGGCGTATACATCGGACTCCACGTTTAGCTCACGTGGTTTATGTTGGTTAATAGACTCTCCCAGAGTGTTAGTTTCAGTAAAGTGCATTACGCCCTCTGTTATGTTTACTTTCAGCTTTCAGCATACTTTTTAGATTACTCTTGCATTTCAGCTATTTATGCATGATTATATTTTAGGCCTATATAATGCAGCTTAGTTCACTTTACAGCTTTCCTGCATTTTAGCATATTTACATTTCAGTCAGCCTTGCATATCCCTAATACTCAGTACATTCAAAGTACTGATGCATACTCTATATGCTACATCCTATCATGATGCAGGCTCAGGTTCTCAGCTTCAGCCTCGTGATTAGCTCGCCTAGTGCCATATCAGTGACAGTTAGTGGTGAGTCCTCATTATCCGAGGGCATATCTTTTACATGCTTTTTGAGTTAGTCAGTTTGTGTTTACCTTCAGTATTTGGAGTTAGCTAGGGGGCTTGTCCCAGTAGCTCATCAGTATTAGAGGCTTTCAGACATAGAGTCAGATTTCAGCTTTTGTAGATTTGTTGATTTTCAGACAGAATATTATTTCAGATACCTTTAGAATTATTATTCCTTTCAGTTATGACGTATTCAATATGCTTTCGTTTATTTAGAATTATATTCAGTATGCTTGTGATATGCCAGTTTCAGGGTTAGCTTAGGGTTACTTTTGACCCTAGGTCCCATGTTACGTCTAGGGGCTAGCCTCGGGGCGTGACAATTTTTGTATGTGTTTTTGTCAAAAACTCATGGGATGGTGATTAGAATCCTTGAGTTCAATATTTCTTATTGTATTGAAGGATGTTTGGGGCTATTTTGTGAGCTGTTTTATATGTATATATTGCGGACAACTTGGTTTACCTTGTAAAAGGTTGTGTGAAGTTATATTGAAGTATGGAAGAAGGGTTTGGTGATACACCAGTTAATTGGGTGTTACATGAACTTGCCGTCTGTCACACTTTTATATATACTATTTGGTATGTGTTGTGAAGCACGAGGTTGTAACACCCCAAAATTTGAATCAACCTTTACATTTAGAATCTCTGAAAATTTTGAACATTCCAGGAATTACAAGTCCAAACCCCAGGCAGTGGATTGAACCACGAGCCATGGAATGAAATTATAGATAGTACTCTGCAGGTTCAATCTCTGATTTGAAAACCACGAGTGGGTTCTATAGACCATAGTTTGTTTTAAGGAATGTACTGTTCACTCGTGGAATCAGACCTGAGGGCTGCCTGTTCCCCAAGAACCACGAGTGGGTTCTACAAACCATAGTTTGTTCTATGGATTACACTAATCACTCGTGGAACTTGATCTGCAGCTGAACACTTGGTCCAGGAACCACGAGAAAAAACCACGAGTCATGGTTTTGTCTATGACTCATGGATTGAACTCGTGGAACCTGAAGCCGCAGTTTAATAGTTTTTTTCTAATTTAAGTCCCTAGGTTATTTTGGTAATTACCCACTCTTTTAACTCTTAAGTGAAGTTGTTTTGGACTCTTTTGGTAGGGTTTCATCCCGAATTAGCCTAAGTCCCTTCCTAAACTTTCATTCTCCTTCTAAAATTGGAAAAGGGTCTCTCAAGCTTTAAGCTCCAAGTTCCAAGTCTCCATTTCTCTTCATCCTAGATCAAGCCAACTTCAAATCAGGTATGTGGGTATTTAATAAGGGATCCATTCCACTCTTATGCTTAAAACCCTCAAGTTTTACTTTGATTTATGAATTTATGAAATTAGGGTTCTTACCCAAATTGGAGAAATCTTATGGATTCAGTTTTAAAGCATAAATTCATGTTTTCTCATTACTTATCTATGATTTATTTGAGATTCCTTAAGTGTTTTCAAAAGCCCAGGCATTATAGATGAATTCTAGCATATTTTCACTCAATTGCATGTTATCAAGTGAAATTGACATGTTTAGATAAGATGACCTCAAGTATTATGAAATTGCATGCCTAATTCTTCAAGTTATGAATATAGAAACAAAGGTATATTTTGAATTATGGCTATGATAAGCTTTAAGACTTATGATTTGAGATTGGCATGACATCAGATATGTCCTTATGCTTTTCTAACAGTTTTGACATTAAATATGTCACAAGTATATTATGAGCTATATGTATGTTTTGAGAGTAGTATTTAGCACTGAGTTGGACAGGGTGAGCATACCCTAAGTCCTAGAACTGTGTGCCTTCATAGGTTGATTAGCCCCTCAGTTGGGCATTAGAACTAGTGATCACACCACAATTATGCATTTATACCTTGGCAAGGTATATTGGGTCCTCTCGATGGGGCAGATACATAGGATTCCATATAGCTCACATGGTCTATGTCGGTTAGAGAACCTCCCACAAAAACAGTTTTAGGTTTTTAAATGCATTGACTATATTTTGCCTATGATATTGCATTGAGTCCTTTGCATTTCAGCTTTTACCATTATAGTATGATTTCAGTTTTAAAGCACGTATAGCATGTTTACTTGAGATTCTGCGTATTTTTCATACTCAGTATATCCTATAGTACTGATGCATCCTTTTATGATGCACATTCAGGCTCTCGATCTCACATTCGTGGCTATAGGTTAGCGGGTGTTCCAGCCTTGAGTGGTAGGTCCTCATCCTTCGAGGACCAGTATCAGTTTAGCTTTTTTATGGATTTCTTCTTAGTATTTGGAGTTAGCTGAGGTCTTGTCCCAACAACTCATTGTTCAGTTTAGAGGCTTCTCAGACATAGTTAGAGATTTTGTACTTGAGGTTTCAGATTCTTTTATGTTTAGACTTGATCTATTCATGGTTCAACTTGCTTATTTCTTCAGTTTATTGCTTCCTCTAAGTTTATCTATGTTTGTTTAAGTCATGCTAAGGCCAAAGGGTTAATTTAGAATCACTTGTGGTCCCGAGTTCCGTGTTATGTCTAGGGGGTAGCCTCGGGGTATGACAGAGGTGTTTTGGGGGACCATATAAGAAGTTGGTATAGAATATAAACGTGTTTAGAGGAGAAGAGGTGAAAAGAACACTCTTGAATTGATCAATTATGAGCTTATCGCCCGATTTCTGATTTAGTGAGATTAAGTAGCCCAAATTGGTTGATTAGCTACTAATACTAGTTTTACCACTTATTTCATTGTAGATTAATAATCTGGAAGTTAGGAGGTTAATTCGTTGTAATATCTGGTTGCACAGCAAGGTATGTAAGGCTATTCAATTCCATATTCTTTTGCATGAAATACAATACTTGTGCTACTATCAACAAAGTGAGTTTCCTAAGTTCTCTTTCGAGTAAAAGATACATAGTGGCAACATACAATCCCAAATGTGGCTAATGATATTTCCCCAGCTCCATATAATGTCAAAGTACTTCAATATGTGTTTACTATTAGATCTGCGTGTTTATTCTTCCAAGTATATGACAAAGGTATTCTACACAACAAGCTTCGTGAGTTATTCTCTGCATCAAATGAGGTTCATTGTGCCATATAAGTTCTTATGTACTATGTTGATGTCACATTTGCTCCCTATGTCATTGTTACTGCCCTAATTGCATATTCATATGTCTTCTACTACTGATCCATAATTTCAAAGCTCAATAATTATTGTGACCACCAAAATAACAATCTCAAAGATTAAAGAAACTACGTGAAGCAATCTGTATATTTATGGGTGGAATCCCAGGGGCAGAAGCCTAGCATGGGTCCATCCCAATTTATGTATTTGTGGGTGGTATCCCAGAGGCGAAAGCCTAGCATGGGTCGATCCCAATTTGTATATTTATGAGGATAGCATCCCAAGGGTTAAAATACCTTGCATGGGTCATCCTCTTCTACCACTGATCAGTTGGTCATTTGTATCACATGCCTTACAAAGATTATAAAGCAAGGAAGAGTAAAGAAAAGAATGTAATATACATGATTCCACAAGTGTAAGCAAAGGTGTTCTTTCATTCTTATCTATACGTTATGAATTGATAACTGATTTCATTTGAGCTCTTGTTTTACGTATGGTTACTTTACGCCTTACATATTTAGTATATTCTTTCGTACTGACGCCCCTCACGGGGGACTTTGCATTTCATACCGCAGGCACATGTACTCCAGTTAGTAGACCTCCCTAATATGAGCACAGGATACTCAGCTTCTATTGGTGACCTCCAAATTAATTCGGGGCTTTACCGTGTCTTTGCTATATATATTTGGTATTGTATAGTTAAGGGTAAGGCGGGCCCTGTTCCAACCTAAACTAAGTTTGTTAATCTTTTAGAGACTTTGTAGACTAATGTTAAAGTAAAGCTTAGTCATATCTTGTTTTTTAATAATTGTAGCCTCAATGGCCAGATCATGTACATATATTTTAGGCCGATCTACGTTGGTCTTGTTATTAAGACAGATTATCTATATCCAAAGCTTTGTAATTTTCATAGTTATATGTATGATTCATACCTTTAGGGCATCGGGTGCATGTCCATCTAAATGGGATTTGAGGCATGACAGTAAGAAATGTGATTGATTATAGCTGTTATAAACCTCTAGTCTAGCGTGCTGTTGTAGACACTACTAAAAATAGCTCCAAAAGGGACGGATAGAAAAGCAACGGACAACGTCGCTCCTGAAAAGCGACGGAAAAAGCGACGCTGTCCGTCGCTTTTCTATTTTTTTTTAATTTATAATTATTTTTTTACATAAGCGACAGACAACGTCTCTATTTCCGTCGCTTTTTTTGGCGGATTTTTGCGCCAAAAATATTTATAAATAAATATTTGTTTTTTATTAAAAGCGACGGACAGCGTCGCAACTATTAAAAAAATAAAAAATAATTTTAAAGAAAGCGACGATGTCCGTCGCTTTCTTTAAAATCAAATTTATATTTAAAAAATAAGAAAGCGATGGACAACGTCTCTTTTCTCCGTCGCTTTTCGGTCAAGATGTGGTCAACACATTTAAAAAAGTGACGGACAGAAGCGACGTTGTCCGTCGTTTCTTTAATTATACAGAGACCCAGTCGGGTCTCTTTCTCTCATTTCTCTCTTTCTCTTTTTCTCTCCTCCTCTCGTCTTCTCCTCCTCTCCTCCACCACTTGCTCTGCCGCTCCCTCCACCGTCATCCTCCTTCCTCCAACCTCCTCCGATTTTGAGGTTAGTTGTTTTGTTTATTTGAAGGTTAGGGTTTAATTTGGGTATTTTTATTTTTGAAAATTGATTGTGTATTCTAGACTAGGGTATGTTGTTGTTGTTGAATTCTAGACTAGGGTGTATATGTTGTTGTTGTTGTTGTTGTTGTTGTTGAATTTTGAGAAATTGATTGTGAAAATTAATATATAAAAAAATTGATAGTGAAAAATTCCATTTTTAGATTATATTTTTAATTTATGAACTTTAATTAGTTTAGGCTTGCTATCAGTTTGTGAACCTTAGTTTAGACTTGCTATTAGTATGTGAACCTTAGTTTAGGCTTGCTAATTAGTTTGTGAACCCTAGTTTAGGCTTGCTATTAGTTTGTGAACCTTAGTTTTAGCTTGCTAATTTGTTTGTGAACTTTAGTTTAGGCTTGCTATTAGTTTGTGAACCTTAGTTTAGGTAATGCTTGCTAGTTGTTATTAGCTTGTGAACCTTAATTAGTTTTAGGTTTTTTTTTTAACTAGAATTAGGTTGGTTCTTGAATTTGGAATTAGATTATTGACTTGAATTTGAGAACTTTGAATTTGAAATATGTTCTTGAATTAGTTTTGGGTTTTGTTTTAGAATCTTGAATTAGTATTTAACTTTAACCTTTTGAATTAAGTTCTTGAATCTAAGTTTTTTTAAGTTAAGTTTTTTTAAGTTAAGTTTGTTAGTTTAAATTGTTAGTTTTGAGTTAAGAATTAGTTTTCAACTTTAGGAATGATTTTTTGAACTAGAATTAAGTAAGTTCTTGAATTTGGAATTACATTCTTGAATTAGATTATTGACTTGAATTTGGGAACTTTGAATTTAAAATATGTTCTTGAATTAGTTTTGGGTTTTGTTTTAGAATCTTGAATTAGTATTTAACTTTAATCTTTTGAATTAGGTTCTTGAATCTAAGTTTTTTTAGGTTAAGCTTTTTTAAGTTCTGTTTGTTAGTTTAAATTGTTAGTTTTGAGTTAAGAATTAATTTTCAACTTTAGGAATGATTTTTTGAACTAGAATTAGGTTGGTTCTTGAATTTGGAATTAGGTTCTTCAATTAGATTATTGACTTGAATTTGGGAATTTTGAATTTGAAATAGGTTCTTGAATTAGTTTTGGGTTTTGTTTTAGAATCTTGAATTAGTATTTAACTTTAACCTTTTGAATTAGGTTCTTGAATCTAAGTTTTTTTAAGTTAAGCTTTTTTAAGTTAAGTTTGTTAGTTTAAATTGTTAGTTTTGAGTTAAGAATTAGTTTTCAACTTTAAAATGATTTTTTGAACCCGGTTTGAATTAGTTCTCGAATTAGATTATTGACTTGAATTTGGAAACTTTGAGATTTGAATAGGTTCTTGAATAGTTTTGGGTTTTGTTTAGAATTTGAATTAGTATTTACTTTAACCTTTTGATTAGGTTCTGAATCTTAAGTTTTTTTAAGTTAAGCTTTTTTAAGTTAAGTTTGTTAGTTTAAATTGTTAGTTTTTGAGTTAAGAATTAGTTTTCAAAATTTAAGGAATGATTTTTTGAACTAGAATTAGGTTGGTTCTTGAATTTGGAATTAGGTTTCTTGAATTAGATTATTGACTTGAATTTGGAAACATGAATTTGAAATAGGTTCTTGAATTAGTTTTGGTTTTGTTTTAGAATCTTGAATTAGTATTATTTAACTTTAACCTTTTGAATTAGGTTCTTGAATCTAAGTTTTTTTAAGTTAAGTTTGTTAGTTTAAATTGTTAGTTTTGAGTTAAGAATTAGTTTTCAACTTTAGAAATGATTTTTTGAACTAGAATTAGGTTGGTTCTTGAATTGTGAATTAGGTTCTTGAATTAGATTATTGACTTGAATTTAGGAAGTTTGAATTTGAAATAGGTTCTTGAATTAGTTTTGTGTTTTGTTTCAGAATCTTCAATTAGTATTTCACTTTAACCTTTTGAATTAGGTTCTAGAATCTAAGTTTTTTTAAGTTAATCTTTTTTAAGTAAGTTTGTTAGTTTAAGGGAAAATGGTTCAGAACACACCTAAACTATGACCGAAATTGCTGTTACACACTCCAACTTTGTGGGGGTCCTATGACTCTCTTGGACTATTTAATAGTGTAATATTGACGGTATTATCAACATAGCTGGACGTGCAAGTGAACACACGTATAAGCAACAACTTTAAAACAATATATTGAAAGCAAAAATCACAACAAATTTGAATGATTTGTGTTATTTGATCAATAATTCTAAAGATAAAGTTAGAGAGTTTTAGGAAAATCCTAAGGTTAATGGAAGATAAATTAACATTAATGGTAATTGACTCCTCTTTTTGGTAGCGTGTGTAAACACTCACTTTAGTTTGAGTGATTTAATGGTCCAACTAAGCTGATAATGCCCTCAATATTACACTATAAAATAGTCAAGGGGGGTCATAGGACCCCTACAAAGTTAGAGTGTGTAACAACAATTTTGGCAATAGTTTAGGTGTGTTTTGATTCATTATCCCTTAGTTTAAATTGTTCGTTTTCAGTTAAGAATTAGTTTTCAACTTTAGGAATTATTTTTTGAACTAGAATTAGGTTGGTTCTTGAATTTGGAATTAGGTTCTTGAATTAGATTATTGACTTGAATTTGGAAACTTTGAATTTGAAATAGGTTCTTGAATTAATTTTGAGTTTTGGTTTAGAATCTTGAATTAGTATTTAATTTTAACCTTTTGAATTAGGTTCTTGAATCTAAGTTTTTTTAAGTTAAGTTTTTTTAAGTTAAGTTTTTTAAAGTTAAGTTTTTTAGTTTAAATTGTTAGTTTTGAGTTAAGAATTAGTTTTCAACTTTAGGAATGATTTTTTGAACTAGAATTAGGTTGATTCTTGAATTTGGAATTAGGTTCTTGAATTAGATTATTGACTTGAATTTGGAAACTTTGAATTTGAAATAGGTTCTTGAATTAGTTTTGGGTTTTGTTTTAGAATCTTGAATTATTATTTAACTTTAACCTTTTGAATTAGGTTCTTGAATCTAAGTTTTTTTAAGTTAAGCTTTTTTAAGTTAAGTTTGTTAGTTTAAATTGTTAGTTTTGAGTTAAAAATTTGTTTTCAACTTTAGGAATGATTTTTTGAACTAGAATTAGGTTGGTTCTTGAATTTGGAATTAGGTTCTTGAATTAGATTATTGACGTGAATTTGGGAACTTTGAATTTGAAATAGGTTCTTGAATTAGTTTTGGATTTTATTTTAGAATCTTGAATTAGTATTTAACTTTAACCTTTTGAATTAGGTTCTTGAATCTAGGTTTTTTTAAGTTAAGATTTTTTAGGTTAAGTTTGTTAGTTTAAATTATTAGTCTTTGTGAACCTTAGTTTAGGTTAATGCTTGCTATTAGTTTTCAACTTTAGGTTAGTGTTAGTTTTGAATTAGTTTCTTGAATTTGGAAATTTTGAATTAGTTTTGGGTTATGCATACAGATGTCATCAGGTGATGGTGATCGAGGTCGTCCTAGTAAAAGTACTAGCAAGTCTAGTAAGTCTAGGAAGAGCTCTAGGAGGCCTATAGAGCATGACGATATTCCAGGTCGTCTTTCATCTTCACCACAGATTCGCTCTACTCCACTAGTGTCTATCCCCTATGGCACTGGGAATATTGTAGATTATCATGGTCCTAGACCCACTACTTCTCATCATCACATGACTTTCATGCCTACACCCTCTATGCCTCCGCCACATGGCAGCGGGACTACAAGATTACCATCTGGTACTCCATCCCCACGTGATTCTTCTTCACTCCACTTATCAGGCTTGTGACTTAGATATACCAGCTCTGAGTCTGACACACAGACCTCTACACCCCTATTGACTCAGTGTTATAGACTTACGCCATTTCCTGCATCAACACTTTCTGAGGAGGAAGAGGACGACGTGAATCTGAGACCCGGCGAGAAGGACGCCATTGGTAGAGTCATGATTCGCCCTGATGGATCATCGTAAGTTTTTTCTAATTAATTGATAAGTTTGTTTTTTCATATTAATTAATTATTTATCACTTGATGACATGCTTATTATGTTCTTTACAGGTGGTATCCCACGAAAGAGCCCCGACGTGCTCTTAAGGAGGCATATATGAGGCTTTTTACCGAACCTTGGAGCTCCTGATCAGAGATTCCAAAATCGATCCAACAGGCCATGTTTGATTAGTTTAAGGGTATATATACTATATATATATATATATATATATTAACTTTTCATAATATACATACATATATATATCATCTAACACTAATCATTTTTTTCTTTCAGACAATGTGTACTTGGAAGAGAAAGTACAATAAGATCATTTCTATTACTTTCGCGAGGAAGGCCAGTGCCAGGCTACGCCAATAGCTTAAAAAAATTTGGGATAGTAAAAAGTGTGGATTTTGGCTTCTACCTGATGTACATGAGCAGCTTAAAAAATATTAGGATTCGGAAGAGTTCAAAGCATTGTCTTAACAAGGCAAGAAAGCCAGAAGCTGTGTCAAAGGTGGATCGTTGCACACTATGGGTGCAAAGAGTGCAGCGGACCTTGCAAGAGAAATAATAAGTAATAATATTAACCTTTTCACTTATATATTTATATAAAATTGATTAAATAATATTAATTACTTGATTATGTTAAATTTTATTTTGTTTACAGGAGAAGGATTTGGGGTGCCCTCCGACTCAGGCTCAGCTCTTTAAGAAAGCCCACATACGAGACCAAAAAAATGAGTCAGATCAGGATGTATGGGTCGAGCAGAGGGCTCAAAACGCCTACGTAAGTTTTAAAGTTTAAATATAATTAATGTACTAACATATATATATTTTTATATATATTTATTATGTATATATTATATTTATTTTTTTTATATGCAGGATGAGTTTGGATGTGTTTTGTCTGAGTATAGCCAAACTCAGCAAGGTCTGGGCTTGCCGACCGATCCTACAAATGAGGAAGCCACTCAAATATGGATCGAAAAAATGGCAGGGGGAGACAAAAGGGGAGAGTCTATGGTCTAGTCTCGAGGAATGATTTGCGATGAATACAGTCAGGACTGGATGGTATTGGATCCTCGCGCCAGGCTGAGGCGATTGATGGTTTTCATCTTACACATATGTCACAGCAGATCGCAGATCTTACTAGGGTATTGGCAGAATCCGAGAAAAAATGGACTAAGACCATTAATGATTTGTCCAAGACCATCCAGGCGCTTCAACAACAAATGTCGTCATTTGTTGGTCGGCGTTGTCGTAGTATAGATCGTACTCCTTCCTCCTAGTCATCAAGTGACGATGTTACTGAGACTAGTGAAAATGAGGAGGAGTATGTGGATACTACCCCCCATTAGGATTGCCTCATTTCCTTCTACATTTTGACTCATTTTGATATTTTTTGACACTTTTTGACACTTTTTTTTATTGTTATTGAATACTTTATAGGTCCTTTTGGTGGACCTTTTATGTGTTTAGCATATTATTACTTCGTTTTTAGTTTATTAATGATGTTTTAATTATTTTATGAATGTTGTAATTGTTGGTTTAGGCTGTATTGAATACGTTTTTGAAATGGCAGGTGGTGCATATTGAAAATACAGATTTTTGAAGCTGGAAAAAATACAGAAAAGCGACGGACAATGTCGCTTGTCCGTCGCTTTTCTGGATTTTTAAAAAAAATTCCCAAAAAGAGCGACGGACTGCATCGCTTTTCTGAAAAAATGAAAAAAAAAAGTCATCTCTTTTGCGTTTGCGTCACTTTCCATCGCTTTTAAAGCGACGATGTCCGTCGCTTCTGGAAAAGCGATAGGCCATTTTCCCGTGGGAGTGAGGCCGTCACTTTTCCGTCACTTTTTGCCAAAAAAGCGACGGCCAACGTCCCTTTTGTCCGTCTCTTTTTGGCCTTTTTTTAGTAGTGAGAGTCATTCATAGAAATTTTTATTGGTCTTAACCCACTAGAAGTCGACGAGAAAAGTGTGCTAGGGCTATTCCCTTCTTTCGGAAATTTTTCTTAGAGCTTAATGAACAATTAAGCTAATATTTGTAGTCGAATCACTCATAACCTTATTTGAATTAGTTAGCTTCTTGACTTGATATACTCATCCCTCGTGGGGATTTGTATTATATTGATAGCAACCCCGAGCTTAGATACAATTTAAAGATTATTTGTATATGTCGCTTATAACTATATTGCTTGTCTTTGGGTCATTCGGTTGTTTGTTGTTGCCCTTGGGGATATTATAGTTAGCTATAGAGACATGATTAATTCCTTACGGGCTATATGCAGGTTGCCTAAAGGGATATTAAGATGAATTAAAGCCTGCGAGCTACTCTAATTGGCTACGGGGCTATAGTAGAGCCTGAGGGGCTATTTTGGTTGCCTAAGGGGCTATAATGAAGCATGTTCACTCACAGGCTATAATGTTTGCCTGAATGGGGTAGATTGATGCTTATGGGCCAAAGAGTTGCCTTCGGGGTTATGTGATGAGCCTTAAGGGCTGGATATGAAGTGCCTTAGGGGCTAAATATGTTGCCTACTTGGATAGATATGTTGCCTACTGGTCTAGATACAGATACATGAGCCTTGTATGCTTAGATACAAATATAGGAGCCTTGTGTGCTCAGATACAGATGTGAAGTGCCTTAGAGGGTAGATATATAGTTACCTTTAAAGCTATACAAATATACAGCTACCTTCGAGCTATGTGTAGAGTGCATGAGGGCCTATCGAGATGTGATGATTGCCTACGAGGCTAGGGGATTACCAATAGGGGTATACAGATTGAATTGGCACCTCTCAAGCTTATGGGGGCTCGAGTAGATGGTCTTGTTTGTTGTTTGTACTTGCCGAGCTTATGGGGACTGGTTGGGTTGTTGATTGATGTTTGTACCTATAGAGCTTATATGGGCCGGTTAGGTTATTCTTTGATTATTATTGTATGATTTACAGGAACGGTTCGGCTATATTATGATGATTTTCGATCCTCTTCCCCGGGTACTTCATTATTTGATGGTATTAGTTAGCTCAATTCGAGAAGCGAATAGCTCAGTTAGTTGTTGTTTGTAAGATTTAAGTTGAGGACAGGTAAGTACCTTATTGCTAACCTCTTACTCCCTACTTGACTATTTACGGTACTTATGATATTAGTTTCATCTATTTATCGATTCAGGAGCAGGTAAGTACAATCAGATTATCTGACTCTCCTATCTGATTACTTATAATATTTATGACAGTAGCTTCAGTTTTAGCTTCCATTTGCCTTACAGACTCGGTACATTATTTCGTACTAACGCTCCATTGCCTGGGGGCTGCTGCATTCATGTTTGCAGGTCTCGAGCAATGATCAGACAAACCTGCTAAGTAGCACAGTCAATTTTTTAGCGGATAAGTTGACTCCTTTTCTTCCAGGGGTCGCCAGAGTCTTAGAGGTTTGCCTGTTTTACTGTTTATAGCTTTTGGGTTGGTCGAGGCCTTGTCCCGCCAAGTATTGTATTCATAGAGGCTTGCACACTAGTCTGTTGGGTTGTGTAGTTACGTCATTGGCCAGTTGGACCTAGTTGTTATTGTTGATAGTTTGGTAGCATGTTGGCCTATGTTATATTGCTTAGTGTCTATGCTTTTCTAGATATCATGGTGTCCTTGACGGCTCAAATAGGACTTGCATGCTACTTGTTTATTGCTTTATATGAACTATGGGAGTAGTTATTTTCTTTATAGAGCTGTTGACAGGAGTCTCGGCGGTCGAGAGCTCATTTTTTAAGCCGAGATACACTTGTTTTTCCATCAAATTTGAAAGGAAGACACGGTTTGAGCAGAATACATCTTTGTAGTTGAAGTTCGTAGAGATTACTCTAAGAATCTAATCTTTCCGCGACAAAGTTACATACTGTAGGTCATTTTAATATAACAGAGTAAAAAATATCACATACATTATTAGACACAAAAGTTAGTCCAAACATTCTATACCGAAAATCCTCCTCCTTGATTTGCTTCTTTTACCTTTTAATCAACTGCCATTATCTGTTTCCAACATGTAATATGTAATAACAATCAGGGACCCTTGAAAGAGGCTAAAACGGAAGAGAGAATCGAAAGAATTTGCAATGTCGAGAATAAAACTAGTGATATTTTATTAGAGAACCCTACACTTGAGCTAAATTAGCATGTTACTAGAAGTACCCCTGCAACTGGCGGAATTCATTTGGTATAGTTAATAACAGATATATACAAGATGATATTTGAATTGCTACTTTGAAATAAGTATGATAGAAAATGACAAAGTTAAAGACAATGAGCCAAGAAACTCAATCGCATTGAAAGCTGAGAATTATCATCGTTCTCGTGGGGATTTTGTACCTTCTGAAACACGAGAGGCGTGTTTTGTCCTAACACTGCCTGGAAATGGAGATTCAGATTTGTGTCGAGACTTAGATATCTTTCTCCGATCTCCAAATGGACGACCAGACATATACTTAGAAGGAAGCTGTTCCAAAGCACTCAACACAAATGACATATCTGGTCTGCCCCTTGCTTCAGGATGTACACAATGCAATGCAAGAGTGGATGCTATTGTAGCTGCTTTTCGAGGATATTGCCCTTCTAACTTAGTGTCCATAATCCTGAACAACTTTTTCTTGTCATGCAAGTAAGGCGTTGCCCACTCGATCAGATTTTGCTCTGCACCAGCCTTCCTTTTATCCATTACACGACGACCAGTAAGCAGCTCAAGTAAAACAACCCCAAAGCTATAAACATCACATTTGGCTGTTAGTTTACCTGCTAAATAGAAAAAGATGTGGTCAAACTAGCAGGAAATGATATTTGCATCTTTTATACACTTTGTTGATGTAGCATGTGATCACCAGAAATGCACAGGCTTAGCTACTTCCGTCAAAGGTGTTCTGAGGGGACGGGGATACAGAGATTCTAACAAACATGATGCTTGCTGCAAATAGAGTTATTGAGGCCATACAGATAGCGGAACCCCATAAATCACTATTTCCTAAATATTATAATCACAAGCAAACTGAGAGACCTGAATTGGCTAAATTCATTCCTGCAAAAGTTTAAATGTACTGACATCATTTGGTTCCTCAGAACTGAAACTAATAGGGGTATATTAGAATTGCACTACTGACGCTCTAAATTACAATGAATGGACACAACTTCAAACCTCTTTCATTCACCTTTCTGTACAGTTATAAAATAAAAGTTCAAGGAGTCAAACAACCGAAAATTAACTAAAAGTATTGAAACACATTGCTACTACAGATGATGAACATTCCACAAGAAACATCTTTTTAGTCAGAAAAAAACTATTAACAAAGCTTTAAAAGAAGAGACCAATTTTTTTTTTTACGGTATGACACAACCATGCTATAGAGCATGAAAATCAAACCCGAATTTGTCCTAAATGATGATATGATATGGTGAATGATTGGATTAAAGAATCAAAATCCTGTTGCCAAGTTTTAGCATCATATGAACACCTTGGATGAAGAGAAACTCAATCAGGAATTTAACAATATAAAGCAACAGCACTAGAAGAAATCTTTACTAACCTGTAGCAAGATATTCAGGAGCAGTATATCCTTGAGTACCCATAACTTGAGTAGACACATGAGAATGATCACCAGTTGGACCAGATTTTGCCAAGCCAAAGTCTGAGAGTTTTGCATTAAATTCCTACACCAAGAAAATGAATCTCAATAACGAAGTACCCATCCACCCGCCAATCAATCAACATGTTAAACCAGAGAAGAAAATGAAATCCAAGGCAATCTGGTTTAATCCATGAAAGAAAAGTAATTCTTGAGCATACCGAATCTAAAAGGATGTTAGAAGCTTTAAAATCACGATATATAACTTGTGGTTCCGCGTCATGCAAAAAAGAAAGTCCTCGAGCAGCAGCTATAGCAACTTTTATCCTTGTAACCCAGGGAAGAACTGATGCACTCTCTGCAAACCGGACAATTTCAGATCCCTAGACTTCAATCTTAATAGAACAGGTTATTTGATCTATAAAATGTCAGGAAGAAGCGGTGGCCAGCTAAACCTGGATTCCCATGACCATCCAAAAGCCACAATTTTGGATAGATTAGATTTTAAGTAAAGTGGATTTGGACAAAATTATAAGATGGATCATGCAAGTATAACTTTTCGTGTTGCATATGATATCCAAGAAGCAAAAACAGAAAATCGA
Organism: Jaltomata sinuosa; assembly: GCA_003996215.1. Lineage (NCBI taxonomy): Eukaryota > Viridiplantae > Streptophyta > Magnoliopsida > Solanales > Solanaceae > Jaltomata > Jaltomata sinuosa. The sequence goes on from QJPP01002249.1 coordinate 186,880, forward strand.
CCGAGCTGAGCCAATCTCCTTCTATCATCTCTTATGAATTGTGTACCATAACATCGAAACACCGTATCTCTAGAGCTGCTTACCATCTCCTTCTATTGGGATGATTGATATTGAAAACCCTTGAAGAGTTTGCCACCTCTAATGTGTGTTTGCGAATTTGACAATATAAAAAAGTTTTAATATCCATCGTTGTAAAATTATAATTCAATGACTTCACTGTTAAATCGTGGAATGTAAAATCTTTTGAAGATAATTGAAAGTGTGTAGTTGTGAAGAAACAAATTTTGAGTTTATTTTCACACAAGCAAAATAAGTGAACGGATTTCGAATCACTTCCATTAACATGGTCTCAAGAGTAATTGAACAAAATATGAAAATGAAGACTCACTGCGAAACAAATGGTTCTCCAAGCTCCCTCTAGGCATAAATTCATATACTAAAAGCCGGTTTTCACCTTCCAAGCAGAATCCAATGAGCTTGACCAAGTTTGGATGACGAAGTTGCCCAAGATAATTCACTTCTGACTATAGGAAGAAACCCATCAACATACTTAACAGGGTGGTGTGGGGGGAATAGAAAAACAGCTTAGTTAGCAAACAAAGGATAAAACCAAACAACCCACCAGCCACTCCTTATGGCCCTGCAAACCTCGAGGCTTGAGTTTTTTTACTGCAATTCCAAGTCCTGATCCAGGTGTTGCAGCAGTTAGGGTCTCCTTGCATAGCCATCCCTTATAAACATAACCAAATCCTCCTTCACCAAGAAGGCAATCACGATGGAAATTGCTGGTAGCCTTTGCAAGTTCAGAGAGCAAAAGAGCTCTTAGATAAGGAGACGATAGTATTTCACTCTCAGACCTTGGACTTGGTATAATCCCTGTTCTCTTTTTCCTAGTAGAATTGTTGTCTGAGACAGTTGGAACAGGCAAAGGGTGACTTCTTTGGAGTGAAGCTCCTGAATAATATGCATATTCTGAGTAAAGCAGAAGAAACATGTCAGCCTGGGAGACGTTTGATCTTATATGGTAAAACAAGAACAAATTATGCAATTGGTGACATAATAACTCATATTTTTCAGATACAAATAACTAGATCCTCACTCTTGTAAGAGAAAATGTTGATGCAATACATAATGCACAAAACAAACAAGCAATTATGCAAATGTCTAAGGCTGATATATCTTCGGCAAATTCAGTGTGCTGCTTCATCATTAAAAAGTATCTAGAATTAAAATTGCTTAATATATCTTGAACATACAACAACTAAGAGAAGGGAATTGTATTAGAAAAGGATCAGCACTAAGCAAGTGAAAAAAATGAAGTCACAAATCATGAAATTCACAATCATGTCTAACAAAAAATCTAAATCCTGTACAAAGGACAGCTTGCAGCAAAAAACTAGCAAAGAAAGAGCACTATGTTTAAGGCTAGCCTTCAAAAATTCTGTCCAGCAAATCGCATGGGGGGTGGTTTTCAAAATTTTCTGAGACTTTTTGTGAGTTCCAGCTAGAAAGGAACTCACTTGTGGAGTTTGGTATGGTCCAGTGTATGCTAAGCATGTTAAGAAGTGGTCTTGCCGTGAAGGAAGAGGTGATTTGCGTATTTAGATTGGTTTTCACAGAGGGGACATCTGCTACAAATTTGAAAACCTTTTTTCTGAAAAGGTAATTCTTCAAGTCATTGAACTTATAGTTTCTTCCTACAAAAGTAACTAAACTATTTTTTGTCACTATAAAGTCACTCAACTTATAGATAATCTCTTAAAAATAAATATGGCCTGAAAACCAACTAAATCTCACCATAAAACCACATAAGCAAGCCAAAATGCCATGTAACTTCTAGTCTTCAATCGACAGTCATCAGACAACTGTTCTCGACAAGTAATTCTTGCTCTTTCTCATTTTTTTCCATGGAATGCTCTGTTTCTTAGCAGCTTCATCAAATCTCTTCTATCCAGTGCTTTGTATTTTGCGCCACCATTTGATTTAAACTTTTAAACTGATGGCAAACTTTATCCCTAGTAGCCCGATATGTAGAGCTTCTTATGTAGAGCAGAGACTATCTATAAGTGGACTGACTTTACAGTGACAAAACATTGTTTAGTGACTTTTGCAGTAAAAAACTGTAAGTCCGACGAGCACTGGAGGAATTAACTCAGATAAGGAAGCAGGGAAAATGAATTAGGTTAGCGAATTTATTCGACAAAATATTTACAGGCAAAACAAGGAGTAGAATATTGTATTTGCAGTCCATCCTTGAGTTTCAAACTCAACCGAAAAGCTAGTATCTCAAATTGTCTTTTTAAGCTTGCATCTCAAACAAATTTGAAGCTTGAATTCAACCAGCATTCACGGCATTAAATCTTGCAGTAAAAGTTGGTGGTCCTCCGTATCATTCTCTTAGGCTATTGCATATGTTTTGAAAGAAAACTATGATACAAACACATCCATCCATTCATAGGTTCACTGGCATGCCATGTAATCCATGTCCACCTCCCGGAACACATAATTTCAAGAAGCTCAAATTTTTTATCCTTTGCTACCTCATGAAACACACTATGATGACCTTCCAAGACCAGAAAGAACGTAACGTCTTGCAGTTTCTAATATACAATGGAACATAATCACATATCTCAGTGTTTGGTAAGTGTAAATACCACAATTTGTAAGTCAAAACAACGAAAATAGATAACTTAACTAAAGTGTACGCAGGTTTTAGAGTTTCCAACAATTATGTGGAAAAACTGAACTAGTTAGGTCAATCCTCAATATCCATTCTGTTCTATTTGTAACAGTATTATTCCAATATTTTGATAAAATAAACTAGTCCTAATAAGCAGAAGAAAACAAATCAAATCCCCTCTACGACCCAATTATATGTTAATAACAATTTACAAAGAAGAGATACCATTGGAGACCGGAGTTCAAATCTCAGCATTAAAAAAACCTGGATACTTGGTACAGGTGGGAGGTAGGTAATAGGCACATAGAATAGTCCCAATATGACCATAAATAGAAAGAAGAGATTGGAATTGCATGTGATCAAGGAATGAAGAATAATACCAGTGGTTCCTATAGAGTTGGCAAACGTTAAGCTTCCAGCTTTAGGGATTCCTGCAACTTTTTCCCGCCCACGGACGCAGCAGGTGATCCAGTTGCCCATACCCACAAATTATTAATCAAAATGTATACAAAATGGGCTCTTTATCCACCATATCTACTGCACCGGCAGAAGGAGAACGAAGATGAAGAGCATTGATAGAACCCAAAATCTGATTTACTTTTTGTCTTCTGCAGAAAATGAGTAATAATGAGACGTTATATGAACCTGCGGTACAGCCTTTGGTTGTGCGATATTAACGCAAGAAAGACATGCAAAGGGTCAAAGGTGACTTGGAGGGCCAAATCTTGTTTGTATTATGATGATATCACTAAACACTACTTTCCCTCTTGTTTAATTAGCTTAGACCCAGAGTAAATTTCTTTTTTTTTTCCTTATTGCATAAAAATTACTCCCTTAGATTCAATTTGTTTGATCTATTTTTTTTAAACTTCATTTCCAAAATAATGACCATTTCCTTTTCAAGCAACTCTTTTATTTTAACTTTTTATATCACATGTTTAAAGACATAAGATTAAAAGACATTTTGATATATTTGACATATTTTAAATTTACGACCACAAAATTTAAAGGCTTTCTTTGTTTTCTTAAATTTTGTGCCAAAGCAAAATAGGTCAAAAAAATTAAAAACGAGGGAGTACTTAACTTTGCTTTGGCTATCACAAAAATAATTTTGATTGGATTTTGGATAGACCATCGGCTCAAGTGAAGTATATAGAAAATAACAGAAAATAGAATGGTAACAATCACAAATAGTACGACAAATTAAGTATAGAAAACAACATGTAATAGTAAAATCGAAGAATAAGATAATAGAAGAATTACTAATAAAATTACTCGACTACCTACTAATTTTTTACCATAATTAATTCTTGACCTTCATATCCTCCAGATTCATTAAAAGAAAACAAGAAAAAAAAAACAAAATAAAATTACATATTATGAAACAAAAAATTTAAAAGAAGAAAGTTCAGATGGGGGTTTTCTGGGGAGACAGGGCACGAAATTGAAAGACTTGTTGAAAATTAAAAAAGGTGGTATGCTGAAAAATTTATTAATTTATGTAGGGTGGTGTTTCAGTCTGAATATTTCAATTATTTCATAAAAGAATTGATTTCGAGTAAAAAAAAATTTAATTCGAATTCATATAAACAACCATGACCGAACAAATAAATAAGTATGGACTCATTTTCTCATAGAACATGGGATCTTCTCCCCCATTTTGTATTGGTACTTATTGAGTATAGAATAAATTTGCTTCTCCTTGATCTTACGAACAAAAATGTTCCATTATTACCAATAGAATAGACCAGCCTTTCAAAAATAATTGACTAAACAAGAGTAGTCCATATGATAGTCATATTATATTCTTTTCCAATCCAATAAAGTTACATAGTCATGTCCATTTATCATTGATATAAGGGTTATTTCCTTGTGTTTTCCTTGGTGTCGTGGTCATACAATTTTATTGGACGATTTTGATCGGTTGAGTTTCCAAAGACATCAGTAAAGAGACCGAATGCCTCCTTTTTATTTGAGTATAATTGTAACGACCTGTTTTGTCGTTATTGATTTTTTTGCGGTAAAATGAAAAAAAATTAATTTTTTATAACATGAATTTTATTTGAAATGATTATCATCGTGTTAATAAAGCATGAAATAAGATAGAGTCAAAAGAAGTGGGATCGATCAGCTAGGCTCGTTGCAGCGGCTCAATCTCCGCTACAACAAGCTCACTGCAGCGAAGCTCGCGAGCCAGAATATGGAGAATTAATTATTCTGGCTTTCAACTCTTTCTCTAAACAGAGGCTTTCTCCTAAAAACTCCCTAGGGTTAGTTGTAAGCTAGAACACCAAGAAACAGAGAAAAAATTCTCAAAAAGAAGCATGGTTCCATCCTCCTCCTCGGAATTTCTCCATTAGAATTTATGGATCCAGAGCAAAGAGACCACCAACCACGTGGTTTTTTTCTGCGAAACTGAAGCGTCATTTCCTTTCACGAATCTCTTATGACACATGTGTGTCCTAGATGTGTCTCTTTGCCCTATGCATTGCATCAAGAGATGATTTCTTTGTTCTTCTTAAACACTGTAGCCGTTTTATAACACCTCCGTATTCTGCGTATACTAGTTATATTCATATGGCACTTGATGTAGCCTTATTTTATAAGTGAATGACCAAGTTTCTTATATGAGTAGTGATGGTTTAAAATAGGTTTGGATGGTATCATAATACCTCATACATTTCAGTAAATATATGGCAAAGTTGATCTCAGCAGAAGTATTTAAGCTCGAGATGGTAAAGTGGTATTTGAGCTTAAAGTTGAAAGTAAATTGTTAAGTTAAAGCAAAAAGGGATTAGGATTTAGAAAATAAAATAAAATAAAATAAGTGAGATGCTTGCTTGACTTAACTAAGCTAGTAGGTGATGAGTAGGTGCATCACCTACTTTCACTTATTGACCAGCCTAAAGAACCAAGTAGGTGCTTTACCTACTAAGACTATTTTGACTAGCTTATAGGGTCAAGTACACCTATCACCCACTGGAATAAATTCTGGCCCAAAGAAGTGAAAGAAAGGGAAAGAATTGGCAGCCAAGACCCAAAAATTGTAAATTCACAAAGGCCCAAGTTAAATGGACAAGTAGGTGCATCACCTACTTGACAATTTATGACCCAAAATATGCTAAGAAAGTCGGCCAAAAGCAGGTCCCTTTAAAAGGGTTAAGATCATCTCATTTCATTCATTTTAACTTGTGGAAAAATTCAGATTTCAGAAGTTCTCTCTTAGCTTCACATAGAAACCACAAAATACCATTTGGTTTCTTAAATATTCTCCCTCTTTTCAAGATAAGTTGAAGGGGAGTTCAAACACTTGAAGAAGTACATGTTAAGAGAATAAATTTCTAGAATTTGAGGTAAAGTAACTGCCCATTTCACCCCTCTTTATATACAAGTTTGGTGGGAAATTATGTATATGTTTTTTTCAAGAATCATGGGGTAGTGATTGGAATCCTTGTGTTTAACATTTTCTTATTATGTTGAAGGATGTTTAGAGCTATTTTATATGTTTATATTGGGGATAACTTGGTTGATCTCAAAAAAGGATGTATGAAGTTGTACTGAAGTGTAGAAAGAGGGTGTGGTGATACACCATTCGTTTAAGGGACTATATGGGCTTATTTTCCATCAAGTGTTAAATAAACTATATGAAGTAATTTGTATATTTTCGGGTGGCATCCCAGAGGAGAAAGTCTAGCATAGGTCGATCCCTATTTGTGTACTTATGAGTGACAGTCCAGGGGCAAAAGCCTAGCATGAGTCGATACCAATTTGTGTATTATGAGGGCAACATCTCAGGGGATAAATTGCCTAGCATGGGACTCCTCCTCTACCACTGATCAGTTGGTTATTTGTATCACATGCCTTACAAACATTATAAAGCAAAGAATAGTATTACTATTTTACAAGGCCCGCAATGTGATTAGCTGCTAATATTAGTTTCTTTATGACATATATTATAGATTAAAGCCTTAAAGGGGAGGCTGAATCATGGTAGTTGTATTGGTTAGGAAGCAAGGTATGTAAGGCTATTCGATTTCAGATTCTTTGGCACGTAGTCTTATAATTGTGTTGCTACAAACAAAGTGAGCTTTCTAAGTGTTCTTTCTAGTAACGGATCCACAATGGCAGCATACAATCTCAAATGAAGCTAACGATATTTTCCTTACTCCATAGTATGTCAAAGTACTTCAACTCTTTCAGGTACTAGTATGAAAAAGGTACTTTAAATAACAAACTTCGTGAGTTCTTCTCTTAGTCAAATAAGGTCCATTGTGTCATTTAAGTGCTTAAGTATTACATTGATATTACAGTTACTCCTTATGTCACAGTTACTGCCTTAAGTGCATATTCACATGTCTTCTACTACTTGTCCATAGTCACAAGCTATAATGGTTATGACCACCAAAACAACCAGAATGTAATGTACATGATTCCACAAGTATAAGAAAAGGAGGTGTAACACCTCGGGAAAACAAACCAGCTATTGAATCCTGAATCCAATGAGTTTTCTGCATTTTTCTACAACTGTAGGTCACCACGGACAGTTCCACGGGTGTCATAGCTCAGACGGCCCATAGGGTACCCCGTGGAGATCAAACAGTTGGGTTGTGCTAGCTGCCTCAGCCCGATGGGCAGTCACAACGGGCATCGCAGGTGCGAAGGCCCATGGGACCCCGCCATTGAAATGGTCCAGCCACTCCTCCCCATCACCCAGTTTCCTCGATGGATTGGGCCACGGGCGTCATGGGTGCGATGACCTGTGGGATCAATCCATTGGAATGATCCAAAGCTCTTTTCCCTTGTCCACCTTTCCCTCAACGGGCAACCTTACAGGCGTCGAAAGCGCGACGGGCCATGAGACCTCATCGTCGAAAGGGTCCAACAGACCTCGACCTACGTACCCAAGCCCGATGCCTTGGTTGACGGGACATCATGGGTATGATGCCCGTCGGGTAGCCCGTGAGGCAGCCCAGTTTCCTGCAATTTCTTATTTAAGTCCCAGGGGTATTTTAGCCATTACCCACCCTTTAACTCCTAAGTGACGTCATTCTGACTATTTCAAGGAGGGTTTTCACCCTTATTATCCTAAGTATATTCTAAACCCTTCATTCACCTCCCAAAAAGGGAAAGGGTTCTCTCAAGCTCAAGGTCTCAAGCTCCAAGTTCAAGCCTCCTAAGTCTTTCCAATTCAAGTGGGTTATCTTCAATCAAGGTATGTGGGTAATCAACAATTAGTTCCTTTCACCCTTGTGCCCAAAACACCTAATTCAAATTTTGTGTTCATGGTCTTAAAGTTAGGGTTCTTATCCAATTCTTATGGTCTTTGCTAAATATAATCTTCTCATGATTTGATTATGAAATTACTATCAAATTGCATGATTTCACATGGGTTTTAACATGTTACCTCTTATTTCATGAATTGAAATTTAACCATGGAAATTTCTACATGCATGAATTTGATTTAAGCAAATTAGATTTTGATAGCACGTTCCTTATGGATTTTCAAGCATGTGCATGCCTATTTCCTATGATTCTATGAAAGTATATGTTTTATGAAAATTGAACTAGAGCCATGCAAATTTTACAAGTCATGAAGTATGCAAGTCTTTCCATGTTATGAATTATTATGCAAGACAAGATACCCGATGTTCCATCAATGCTCATGAGCCATTTTCTAAACTAAAAACTCATGAGTAGTATGAAGATCCGGGTTATGAACAAGTATGACGATCCGGGTTATGAACAAGTATGAACAAGTATGAACAAGATTGGCATCAGATATGTCATATGTATGTGAGCACATGTTATATGTTTTAGGAGAGTATTTAGCACCGAGTTGGACCAGGTGAGAGTACCCAGGGTCCCAAAACTACGTGCCCCCATAGGTTCTAAGTCCCCTCTGTTGGGCATCTGATTTAGTGATCACGCCACATGTTATGCCTCTATACCCTGGCAAGGTATATTGGGTCCTTTTGATGGGGCAGATACATCAGACTCCATGTAGCTCAACATTGTTTATGTCAGTTAAAAGAAACTCCCACATGTTTATTTTCAAGCTATGAAGTTATATGATTCTATACTATGAAACTTAAGCTTTATTTCATGTTTCATGTTTTATACTTTGATATCTATTCATGTTCCTCCTTTACGTAACAAGTTCATTCTTAAGCATGTTTTAAGCAGTTTTTATCATGTTCATGCATCGCTCACATACTCGGTACATCTTATAGTACTGACGCATATCTTGTGTTGCATCCTTTGATGATGCAGATTCAGGTATCCCTTCCCAGACACGTGGCTAGAGCATCCAGGCCCCTTCCTGTCAGCCGTTGGTGAGTTCTCTTAGGTAGAGGACTAGTTATATTTTAGAGTGTTGATTTCTTACTTTCGTACCTCGAGTTAGATAGGGTCTTGTCCTAGCAACTCTTTATGTCATGCAGAGGCTTTCAGACATAGATAGTGTTCGAGTCTCTTTTCAGATTTTGTATTTCTATTTGACTTGATTACCTATGTATGTGATTCCGGATTTATCCATTTTGCTTCCGCTTATCATTTTTTATGCTTGAGAATGCTATGACCAAGGGTTAGCTTGGGGCACTTGTGGTCCCAAGTCCCGTGTTACGTCTAGGGGGTAACCTCGAGGCGTGACAGGTGGTCTTCCATTCTTACCTATAAATTTATGCATTGATATCTGATTTCATTTGAGTTGTTGATTTACATCTAGTTACCTTATGCCTTACATATTCAATACATTCTTTTGTACTGACTTCCCTTATGGGGGACACTACATTTCATGCCACAGGCATATGTACTCTAGCTAGTAGACCTCCCCAGTAGGAGCATAGGATTCTCAGTTGTTGTTGGTGAGCTCTGATGACGTTCAAAAGCACTCTCCAGAAGGAGGTGTTATGATCATCATACAGAATAAATAAGTTACCCAACGAGTGTCGAGATCGATCCCATGAAGAACAATGTAAAGGCTATTGAGATAATATAGAATTAAAACAACTTATTAAAGTTCAAGGAGCAAAAATAAAATAAAAAGATTGGGGGGTTTGTTGTTTAAAAACACGAACGATATTGCAAGTGCGAAGTTGACCAATCTTTCTAATGCAAGGATCGCAAGGAAGATTTGGGAATGAGATTTAGTTTAAATCTACACGATCCGAGGAAGAAATCTATAGGATTTTCTTTCTTAAGAAAGCTATTTTTCAACAAATGTCATTGCTCAAAAAAGGGGGCGCTAACGCGACCTTCCTTCAGCTGGTTTCACCCTATCTATTCATCTATTTTCTCAAATGGATATTTAGGGATCTCTCTTGTTCATAGATCTTGAAACCAGATCAATATCCATTTCTCAATAGATCTATTTATCCTAAAAAAGACTAGCCCACATAGTATGAACTAAAAACTATAGAACTAATAACCAACCCATCACTTCGCATTATCTGGATCTAATGAACCAGTCAAAATCAGGATTTGGCCAAAAAAGAAGCAAGGCTATGGATACCATGACCGATCACCATCGATAAAGAAGAATCTTTCTAAATCACTTTGTGTCAGCGGGGCATCAAGCATCCGAAATACGCCAGGATTGAAAATGACATAGCGTTCTTGATAGAAAATGATGACTCCTTCAGAAAAACAAACTTATTCAAGGGAAGTAATCTTTAAATCTATTTCAGTTCATGTGTATGTCGCTATCGCGCTATTCTCTCTCAATTGCCTATCCTTTCTAGATGAGGGGGAGTCCCTTAGCAGTAGCTTCCAATACTGAAGATTGACCTCCTCAACAAATATGAATGTTTTCTGAATTTCATACGGGACTACTTACTTACCTAAAGTTCATTTTTTACCAAAAAGGTTGACTGAAGGAACTGACCTAAGCATAACTCTCTCTCTCAAATACAAATTTTAAGAAAGGGATTCCTTGGATAAGTGGACAAATGCTCAAAAAATCCTTTCATTTCTCTTTGAAGGCCTTTGTCCTACTTATAGTATTAGTCCTCCAGCCCGAGTTCCACCACATTGATGTCGTTGTTTATTCATTTTTCGGGTGACCGTTCTGGAATGAACAACGACCAATTCCCTATTCAATCGAACCAGAAAGTTAGACACCTTACACTCTAAACTTTGACAATTAGAACAACTAAATCAAGCTGAGGCGTCCCTTGTTTGCTCTTGGATTGGACTAAGCGGCAATCCTTACTGTGGAAGCAGACCTTGTCATTCTTCTCCTTCAATGCCAGTGGATAAAATAGGTCTGGAATGCTCTTTTATCATGTATGTGGATTACTTGGTCGATTACCTGATTGCACTAGTCTCATAGCCATATCTTTAGCGTCCCACCATTCCTTCTTGCAGGAAATTTAACTCATTCTAAGGTAGAGCTCTTAGAGTCCTACTTAAAGTTAAAGGTAGTTCTTTAGTTAAATCAAGGAGAGCAAAAACTGAGGGAAAATGCTCTAGCTTGATTCTCAACTCTTAAGAGGGCCTTTAAAAAGACTTAGATCGAGGAATCTCAGCAATCTTAGACTTGGTGAACTCCTGTCGCGATTAATTAAACTCCGTTCCATGCCCCACTGCTTGTCAATCACATCGAAAAGTGGTTGGGTCGGCGAAGACCTCTTTCGACAAAGAATTATACCACAACCAACTAGGTACTACCACTTATAGGAGTCTTCTTTGCTAGTAGAGCCCTGCAACGGCCAGAGACAATTCATCTTCCATATCATCATGGCACACCAGAAGAAGAAGGTTTGATAAGCCAGATAGAAAGCCTTGGAACACCAAGACAGTAGCAAGTGCGACTACTGGAACACGATAAGGCGATGGTACAACCGTGGAATAAAAGCTGTGCCTCGACAAGAAGAGCAATTTGATCTTATTGTCTTGCTTATTCAACTTGTTTGAGTAAACCCTGTATTCACTTCATCCCTCTTCCCTTTCATCCATTACCGTTAGTGCAATAGGCTACTCGATTTTCCATCTCGGCTCCTCTTTCCCTTGTTAGACCCCTTCGTACGAAGCTTTAATTTAAAAGTCGACGATGAGGTTGACAAGGTCGCAGCTAAATACGCAAAAGATCACAATATCTTTGTGAATCTAAAGCATAAGTTGGCCCGCATCTTCCCCTGGAGTAGTAGTAGCATTGTTTTCTCTATGGGCAGATGACATAGGGATTATAAAAGATGGCTGACCACTTGACTTAGGTTCTTCTTGTTGACGACTCAAGGTTTTCTTGGTTGGGTTCATTATCAACTACTTACTAGCTTAATAATGGGTCTAACGAAACAAGCCTTTAAATCTTTAATTATTTACCAACATCTCTCAACCATTGGTGAGTATTTCTCAATCGGTTCTCTCGAACCCAGCCAAGTGTTATAAAGGCTATTCTAATTATGGCAACACTAGAATCACTATTTCTGGCCAATTTCTTAAATGAGGGTTAAAACCTCAATTTAGTGCAAAATAACCTTTTCCCACCTTAATTCACTCTTTCAAGCCAAATCAATGTAAAAGGGATAAGTTCAAGGGTTAATCACTCCCTTTAGAATTAATTCAAGCACAAGATTACTTAGAAAATCAAAGACCCAATTCATAAATTAGAAAGTATTTAATAAATTGTAAAAGCACAAGATAAGAAATTAAACCCAAATATTATTTATCTCTAACACAATATCCAAATCTCAAATCAACCAATACACCTATGAATTTAGTAATACAGAACAAGAGTTGAATAAAGGAACTAAAAATTTCACAATAAAAGCTTTCAATCTACACTCTATTGGTGTTGGATTATGAACTTGCTCTCCAAGCTAGCCAAAAGTTGTTCACTCTAAGGCTAAGGATGAACGGAGTGATGAAAAAATTGTAAGATCCAGAACATCCCCCTTTAAAATAGCTGAGAAATATTTTCTGTGGATTGGGGTTTTCAAAAGTGTGAAATGACCAACTTGGGCCTGACTAGAACCCGTCAGCCACACCTGCGGGACTTTTACCGCAGGTGCATGACCGCTGTGGCGGCAGATTTAACATGGGTGTGGTACCGCTATGGCAAGATTCTAGGCGCAAGAGCACTCTCAGCCCAGTAGAACTGTAATACCTCAAAAATTCTAAGCTAAAACCCAAACCATTTTCATGAGTGTAATGATCATTTTCCTAGTGTGGTGAGTGCTTTGGATGTGAATCATGTTCATAAGAAACTCCTAGAAATAAGTTGTAACACCCCAAAATTTCTAAGGTTAGACCCAAACTACTTTCCATAGGTGTCATGATCATTTCCCTAGTGTTCTGAGTGCTTTGTATGTGAATCATGTTCATAAGAAACTCCTAGAAACAAGTTAAGTTGGAAGCAACCCAACCAACAAAGTTTTCATGTAAGACTAAATTAGAGTCAACTTCAAAAGATCATAACTCCTAGAATATAAAGAGTTAAGTAGCCTAGTACCCACCATATTAAAGGACTTTGAATCTTCTTTCCAACGCCATCGACCGTGCATTAATATGAGTCTGGAGTAAAATGTTATCAGTGTTTTACTAAAGTGTGTCTGTCTGTCAAAATAACAGAGAGAAACCACAAGAAGATTCCACGGCTCGTGGATCAAACCATGGACTGTGGATTGCATCCGTGGAAATCAGACCTGGAACTTAAATTTGTGTTTGAAACCCACGGGAGAGGTCCACGGGTCATGAAACAAACTCGTGGAAATTAGGCCAGAGGCCAGAAACTTTGCCCAGAAACCACGAACCCTTTTCACGAACCGTGATCAATTCTACGGGTCATGGTTCATGCTCTTGAAACCCAGTGACAAGTTTTTTTTAGTAGTTTTTAATTTAGTATTCCAGGGGTATTTTAGACCATTCCTTTTTCTTTTAGCTTCGACTATAAATAGTTTTAGGCTTATTTTATTAAGTCAAAATACCTCAAAAGTATCAGATTTCCACTTTTTTTCTCTCAAGTCCTTTTATAAGAAGAAAAGAAAGTTCTTCTCCAAAGTTCAGACCTAGGGCTTTCTCCATCAAGCTTCAAAATTCAGGTTCTCTTCAAGGATTATCATCCACTTGGTATGTGGGTTTTTAATGAGGGTTACCTTTCACCTTCATGCCTAAAGTTTCAGATTTTCAGTATGAATTTACAAGTTATGATTCTAGGGTTCTTACCCAAACATGTGTTTCACTATGAATTCGATTTTTTGATGATTCTACATCTCTACTGGCCTTGTTAAAATGATTTTTATATGAATTTCTGCAAATAGATTTCAAAACCCAAGATATTTGGGAGAAGCATGTTTTTGCCTTATTTTTTATAATATTTTTTCAGAATTCAGATCTCCCTTCAGAATTTAGTTCAACTTGTCAGTATTCAGTCTAAAAAAGTTTAAGTTTCCTCATGATGATTTTAACTATGGGTTTTGGTTTCCAGAAAAATATTTGTGATTCCCAATCACTTTAGTCCAGTTGTTTTAAATACCAAAGAACTATGCATGATTTAACAGGCTTTGGCCTACCTTCAGTATGATATACAAAATATGTTTTAAATATGAATAGTTTTGACATTCAGATATGTCACGTGATACAAACCATTCTCATGCATTATTAGTCAGGCACTCAGTTTGTCAGAATTACATGATTTGAATGCTTCAGCCTCAGTAATATTTTGCATTCTCAGAACATCAGTATATTTGAGCTATCCAGTATTTCAGTTGCATTTATTGCTTTATATTTAGTTGAGAGTAGGCTTAGCACCGAGCGGACGAAGGGATGAAGGATCAGCTGTCACGTTAGGCTGAGGCCTTTACTAGTAGCCCCTAAGTCTCAGAACTACGGTTCCACCATAGGTTTCAAAGGGGTCAGCTATCAAATTAGGCTTGACACCCTTGTCCCTTGTGGATATCAGTTTAGTGGATCCACGTCAGACTTGTTTGTACCCTTGGAAAGGTATGAACACTCTTCCATCCAGGGTTACAGGTTGACCTTATAGTTAGCTCAGCTTGGGGTATGTCGATTAATAGTACCTCCCACAGTCCATATTCATTATTGCATGACCTTGTATTTAGTTATCCAAGTCAGTTCAGTATTATACGGTTACATGTTTATATAGTTGGTCATTGCATCAGCTTATATCTTTTAGCTTGCATTCAGTATAGTATATCAGTGTTTTCAGCATGTTCAATAGAAAAAACTCCCCTAAGGATTTACTGTAAACATGACTTTTGGCATGACTCATGGTTTTCAGCCCAGTTGCACTATTTCATGATTTTTAGAAAAAAAATCATCTTTTCAGTCCATGGATCCCCAAGTAACAGTTTTACTTATCTTTAAACATCATGATCTCATAGTTATAGTTCAAGAACACGATTTACACTTTCTTCAGTAAAAGAGCTTATGTTCTACGATTTGACTTATGCATCTTCAAATGTTATACTTAGTCCAGTTTTCATCCATGCTTTCAGTATACATGTTTTCTCATAATTCTAAAGTTAGTGCATTATCTCACATGCTTAGTATATTCAAAATACTGATCGCATACCTTAGTGTGTTGCATCCTTTTAATGATGTAGGTTTTAGTGCTAGCTTCTAGGATCATGGTCAGACAGATCGCAGCTTCCAGCCAGCAGGGAATGAGTTCTGTTTTTTCCAGGAACTATAGTCAGTTAGTTAGTTACTTGTATCATCTTTCAAATAACTATGTTTTTCTGTTTATAAAGTTTAGTTTATTACAGTACTCTTCAAGAGCTCAGCACATTTCAGCTTCCGCATTATATTTAGTCTGTATCTCAGTAGTATGCTAGGAGATGGGTTATCTTGGGGTTACTTATGACTCTAAGCACCATGTTACATCCAGGGTGTAGGCTCGGGGTGTGACAAACTTGGTATCAGAGCATAGAGTTCAAGTGTCCTAGGGTGTCTATGAAGCCATGTCTAGTGGAGTCCTTCATATGGGTGTGTTGTGCACCACACTTATAATTAGAAGGCTATAGGGCATTTCAGAATGTTTCCCTTATTTCATACTCCAGATCATTCAGTAGAGTTGTTTCTTCTGAAACTTATGCAAATTCATGTGTTAATCCAATTCCTCTAATTATACCTCATCTTTGAACTTATTAGAATAGTAAAGTTTAGATTCCTATCAGTGAGATTCTCTCAGATAGAGCCATCAAAAAGTTAATAGGCTTCAGAAGGGCTTGAGAGGAGCCCACTAGTGCATAAGTCTACTAATTCAAAAGCATGTATCCTTTTTCACTCGTGCAATTGAGCCTATAGTAGAATGTTCTCTCACAACCTCTTCCAGAAACTTTACTACAAATGGCACCTTAGCCAAAAAGGTATAGTTATGTAAGCGCTTGGGTAGTATAGTCACTTAACAGTTAGTAAGAATTGAGATGTTATGGGCCATAAGTAGAAGAATGACCCCAGAACTAGATATATGAATTCAGACATATAGTGGCTATGAGAGGAAAAATGGTTGGTTAAGATGACTTAGAGCATATTTGAACTAGGTGAAGAATATACTTGAATGGTAGAAAGGTAGATGTGTATTCAGAGTAGTATGTTGTGGCATGAATTCAAGAGATTATAGATAGATGATGTTGAATACTTTAGTGTGGTCTGAATTCAGTTGATTTTGGTGGATGTGAACTTAGAGATGCGATGTTAATAGATGAATAATTAAAGGTCAGATTGCTAAGTGTAAGAAGAAGTGGTTATCTAAACCAGTAAGAGTATGAGTCCTGTAGTGATAACCGTAAGGGTAAATAGGAAGATGAGAGATGCCTTAGAAGAAGACCTAGCAAGGGTTTAGTATCTTCAGTTATAGCCTATTAGAGAGAGTTTAGCGTCCAGGAATACAATGATACCCCGACCTTACAAGAGTGAGTTGGTTATATCCTAGTTCAGGAGAGAGGTTCGCAGACTTAAAGGGGTGACTTTTGAGCTAAGGGGGAGATGATAGAATGAATAACCAAGTCAAGTCTTGCGACTTAACTAGTACAAAATTCTAGAAAGGGCTATGATGGGATATCGATCCATTCTTATTCCAACAGATTTTCTAGCACTTCATTCAAGGTGACACTATACTCAGACATATTTGTGTCATACTCAAGTATAAGTTCATGCACCCCATATAGATTTATGTCCATGCTCAACTTTTAAAACAAATAGAAATTTGCTCCAAACAGCGATTCCAGTCTTACTCTACGATTCTATGAATTCCAGTTTTATTCCATGAGACTCGTTATACAAGTAAACTCATGTCTCACAGTATGGTTTATTCTATGTACTCAGATCAGTCCTCAGGATATGCCTTGATGGCTAATGAAATCACGCTACATCATGTATATGCTCAGACCAGATTTCTTGAACAATTCGTGCTTATGATTCCTTACTCTAACCATGCTTTATATGTCCAAAATGTGAGACACTCAGGCCTTTGTACTTTACTTTTCAGACCTCACCTTGAGTGGCTAGAATATTCTATGTATAAGTCAACACTGATCAGTATTCCTTCAGCTATGATGCTCATGCTCCCACTCCTTTCCTTCAGTGATCTTGTGTTATGTTTCCACAATAGTTAGTGGAGGAAGCTAAGTAGTAGCCTAGATGGGAAGAACTAGATTTTCCTCTTTTTGGTGCTTGTAGTTATAGTTTCTAGATATGATAGGGAAGAGAAAATGAGTCTCAGGTAGTTTCAGCTACAAAAAATCCATGAGATGATCACAATAATAGGCTTGAATGTCGTGATGAAATACAGGTGGGTTTTGCTTTGTGCGACTAGTGACCCATTGATTAGACTTTAAGGTTAGTTGATTTTTGTGATAATAAGGAATATAATTCTTGGGAGATAACTCCAGATGCAAGAGATTTAGTCGAGATAGGCTTGATCATGGTGAAAACAGGTAGTTAGACTCAGACCTTAGCATATATATGTGCACTGATGAGAATGTTAGTTGCAAATAGTAGGCGTGGTATTCAAAGAAGTTGGTGTGGTTATAAAGGGTGTTCCTAAGCTTAAAAGCTATCAACTGTATTGTTAAGGCAAGAATAGTCTTGTCTTTACGCCTAGCTCAGGGTGCTCATACCTTATATCCAGTAGCTTCAGATAGAAAAATAGTAGACTCCTCACATCAGACCAGTTCAGACCTGCTAGTAATCATTCCTAAGGCCAGAAGGCCCTACTCTCAGTCCAGTCAATGCTAGTGAGTTCAGTTTAGAAGAGAATAGTTTTCTCATAAAATTACTAATCTCAGTTTTATGTTCCTTTCAGCTAACTATGATTTCTAAGAATGCATTCATTCTTTATGAGTTCAAGCTAAGTCCCTACTCTCACTCTAGACCAGTTATCATGTTGGACCTTCAGTTTTATGTCCTATCAGTGTTCTTATGCTCTCAGTATGAATACATGCCTCACGAACCCAACTCAATTCATATTTCAGTTAGAAATCAGTCACCAAGTCAGTACTCCAGCTTCTAGAACTCAGTTGGTGGGATTAAAGCTCTTTCCCCACAACATCAACCTAGTTAGTCTTCATTCAAGGATGAATGATCCCAAGGGAGAGATATTGTAACACCCCAAAATTTCTAAGCTAAGACCCGAACTACTTTACATAGGTGTCATAATCATTTTCCTAGTGTGGTGAGTGCTTTGGATGTGAATCATGTTCATAAGAAACTCCTAGAAGTAAGTTAATTTGGAAACACCCCAACCAAAGAAGTTTTCATGTAAGACTAAACTAGAGTCAATTTCAAATGATCCTAGCTCCTAGAATATGAAGAGTTAGGTAGCCTAGTATCCACCAAATTAAAAGTCTTTGAATCTTTTTTCCAATGCCACTGACCATGCATTATTACGAGTTTGAAGTAAAAAGTTATCAGTGTTTTACTAAAGGGTGTTTGTCTGTCAAAATGACAGACAAAAACCATGAGACGATTCCACATCTCGTGACTCAAACCATGAACCGTGGATTGTCATCCATGGAAATAAGACTTGGAACTCAAATTTTTGTCAGAAAACCATGGGTCGTGGAATGATCCACGGGTCGTGGAATGATCCACGGGTCATATAACTAACTCATGGAAATCAGTCCAGAGGCCAGAAACTTTCCTCAGAAATCACGAATCTTTTTCACGAACTGTGATCCATTCTACGGGTTGTGGTTTGTGCTCATAAAACCCAGCGATGCGTTTTTTTCAACAATTATTAATTTAGTATTCCAAGGGTATTTCAGACTTTTCCTTTTTCTTTTAGCTCTAACCATAAATAGTTTTAGGCTTATTTTATTAAGTCAAAATACCTCAAAATATTAGATTTCCTCACTTTTTCTCTCAAGTCTGTTTCAAAGAAGAAAAGAGCATTCTTCTCCAAAGTTCAGACCTAGGGCTTGGGTTCCTTTCACCCTTCTGCCCAAAACCCCTAATTCAAATTTTGATTTCATGATCTTAAAATTAGGGTTCTTATCCCATTCTTATGAGTTTTGCTAAATATGACCTTCTTATGATTTGGTTATGAAATTGCCATTAAATTACATGATTTCACATGGGTTTTTACATGCTAACTCTTATTTCATGAATTGAAGTTTAACCATGGAAATTCCTACATGCATGAAGATTGATTTAAGCAAATTGGATTTTAATAGCATGTCCCTTATGGGTTTTCAAGCATGTGCATGCCTAATTCCTATATTCTATGAAAAATCTATGTATTATGAAATTGAACTAGAGTCATGCAAAGTTTTACAAGTCATGAAGTATGCAAGTTTTCTATGTTATGAAGTATTATGCAAGACAAGACACCCGATGTTCCATGAATGCTCATGAGTCATTTTCTAAACTAAAAATCATGAGTAGTATGATGATCCGGGTTATGAACAAGTATGAACAAGTATGAAAAAGTTATGAACAAGTTGGCATCAGATATGTCATATGTATATGAGCACATGTTATACGTTTTGGGAGTAGTATTTAGCACCGAGTTGGACCGAGTGAGAGTACCCATAGTCCCAGAACTACGTTCCCCCATTGGTTCTAAGTCCCCTCTGTCGGGCATCAGATTTAGTGATCACGCCACATGTCATGACTCTATACCCTGGCAAGGTATATTGGGTCCTTTCGATGGGGCGGATACATCAGACTCCATGTAGCTCAGCATGGTTTATGTCGATTAAAAGAAACTCCCACATGTTATTTTCAAGTTATGAGGTTATATAATTCTATACTATGAAGCTTAAGCTTTATTTCAAGTTTTATGTCCTGTACCTCGATATTTATTCATGTTCCTTCTTTACGTAACAAGTTCATTTTAAGCATGTTTTAAATTGCTTTTATCATGATTCATGCATCTCTCATATACTCAGTACATCCTATAGTACTGAAGCATATCTTGCGCTGCATCCTTTGATGATGCAGATTCAGGTGTTCCTTTCCATACACGTGGCTAGAGCTTCCAGGCCACTATATCTGTCATCTGTCAGTGAGTCCTCTTAGGTCAAGGACTGGTTATGTTTTAGCTGTGTTAGCTTTTCATTCCATATTTTGAGTTAGCTAGGGTCTTGTCCTAGCAACTCCTTATGTCTTGAGTAGAGGCTTTTCAAATATACACAGTATTCGAGTCCTCTTATGGATCTTGTATTTCTATTTTGACTTGATCACCCATCTAGGTTATTCCGACATTATCTATTATGCTTTCGCTTATCTTTGTTATGCTTGAGAATGCTATGACCAAGGGTTATCTTAGGGCACTTGTGGTCCAAACTCCCGTGTTACTACTAGGGGGTAACCTCAGGGCGTGACAAACTTGGTATTAGAGCCTCAGGTTTAAGAGTTCTAGGATGTCTGAAAGCCGCATCGAGTAGAATCTTTTTCATGTGTGTGAAGCGCGCCACATATAAGAGAGGTAAGCTATGAGGTGTCTTAGGAAAACTTACTTCTTTCATGATCACGTCGTGCGATAGAGCTTAACTTTAATGTTCCTCTAATTCTTATCTTGTACATTTTAGACTATGCCTCCTCGATGTGCGATGCCTCCCCGAGCCGCTCAGAATGTTGTTTCTCCCATTATGGTTCCCGATGACATGAATGAGGAATTCAGAAATGCCATCCATTTTCTAGACCAGACTTTAGCCACTCAGGCCAATCAGCCAGCTCCTGCCCCAGTCCACCCTCAAGGTGGGGTAGCGGCCTGAGTTCATGACTTTGTCCAGATAAACCCACCTGAATTTTGGGGTTCAAAAGTGAGTGAAAACCCGCTCAACTTTATTGATGAAGTGAAGAAGATCTTTGAAGTTATGCAAGTGGTTGGGGTTGATTGTGTTGAGCTTGCATCCTATCAACTCAAGGATGTGGCTCATATTTGGTTCACGCAATGGAAGGAGGCTAGGGTGAGGGACACTGTCCCCATGACTTGGGAGTGTTTTGAGAGGGCCTTCTTTGATAGGTTCTTTTCCTGAGAGTTGAGGCAAGTGAAGGTGAAGGAATTTGTGAACTTGAGACAAGGTTCGATGTCGATGCAAGAGTATAGTCTGAAGTTCACTCAATTGTCTAGATATGCTCCCTCCATAGTAGCGGACCTGCATGATCAAATGAGCATGTTTATAAATGGGGTTTCTGATGTGGTGAAGAAAGAGTGTAGGTCTGCTTTATTGTTGAGTGATATGAACATTTCCCGACTTATGAATCATGCCTATTAGATTGAGGGTGACAAGCTTAGGGAGAGGGCAAGGGACAACAAGATGATTAGATCTAAGGGATCAGGTTTTGGTCATCATATGTTCGGAGGTGGACATCGCTCTTCTTTCTAGAAAAGGATCTGTTTATTCTTCTACTAGTTCTCCTACCCAGGCTCATAAGCCTCGTCATGATTAGGGTGGTAGAGGATCTGGTTCTTATTCCAGTCTCAGGAAAGTGGTGCAAAGGGGCCTTCTTTCCCCGTTTGTAGCAGGTATGAGAAGAATCACCCTGGTGAGTTCTTGGCTGGTAAAGAGGGTTGCTTTGGTTGTGGTCAACCTGGACATCGTATCAAAGATTTCCCTTCAGTTAGAAAGGGACATGGAGGTAGGACACAGTCTACCCCAGAAACTTTAGGAGGTAGACCAGCCCAACAAGGCACAATTTCTAGTTCTGGTGGTCAGCGCCAGAACCACCTTTATGCTATGTCCTCTCGTCAGGATCAGGAGGGTTCCCCAGATGTTGTTACTGGTATGTTGAAAGTCTTCTCTTTCTATGTGTATGCTTTGTTGGACCTCGATGCTTCCTGATCTTTTGTGACCCTTTATGTGGCATGCAAGTTCGAAGTTTGTTCTAAATTGCTTTTAGAACCCTTTTGTGTTTCTACTCCGATTGGTGAGTCAGTCTTAGCCAAAAGAATCTACCAAAATTACCCTATCTCAGTCCTTCATAGAGTCACTTCTGCAGATCTAGTAGAGTTAGAGATGACTAATTTTGATGTCATTCTCGGTATGGATTGGTTGTATGCATGTTATGCCTTCACTAATTTTCGTACTCGGGTTGTCAGTTTGAAGTTTCCAAATGAACCCGTTTTAGAATGGCAAGGTAGTCCCCCTTCCTCGAAAGGTCATTTCATATCTTATATTAAGGCTAGGAAGATGATTTCAAAGGGGTATGTTTATCACATAGTGTGGGTTATGGACATGCAGTCCAAAACCCTATCCCTTCAGTCTGTTCCTATTGTGAATGAGTTTCCAGATGTATTTCTCGAGGACCTGCCTGGTGTCCCTTCCGAGTGGGAGATAGACTTTGGGATAGATCTTGTCCCAGATACAAATTCTATCTCTATTCCTCCCAATAGAATGGCTCCCGCGGAACTCAAATAGTTGAAAGATCAGTTGAAGGATCTTCTTGATAAAGATTTCATCAGGCCTAGCATTTCTCCATGGGGTGCTCCAGTTTTGTTTGTTCGAAAGAAAGATGGTTCCCTTAGGATGTGTATTGATTACCGCCAATTGAACAAGGTCAAAATCAAGAATAAGTATCCCATTCCTAGGATTGATGACCTATTCGATCAGCTTCAGGGTGCTAGTTTCTTCTCCAAGATCGACCTTAGATCCGGTTATCATCAGCTTCGTTTTAGAGAGTGTGATATTCCAAAGATAGCTTTCAGGACTCGGTATGGTCATTAGGAATTTGTTGTGATGTCTTTTGGTCTAATGAATGCTCCTGCAAATTTTATGGATTTGATGAACCAGGTGTTCAAATAGTATTTGGATATGGTTGTGATTATTTTCATTGATGATATCCTCATCTTCTCTCAGAGTGAGGAGGAGCATGCAGACCACTTGAGTGTTTTATTGTAAGCTCTCAAGGATAGACAGTTGTTTGCTAAGTTCAGCAAACGTGAGTTCTGGATGTAGTCTATTGCTTTTCTAGGTCATATTGTCACTAAAGATGGTATTCGGGTTGATTTTCAAAAGATAGAGGCAGTAAAGAACTGGCCTAGACCTACTTCCCTGTATCATATTAGGAGCTCTTTGGGTTTCGCTTGTTACTACAGGAGGTTTGTCGAAGGATTTTCTTCCATTGCTGCCCCTTTGACCCGATTGACTTAGAAGAAGGTAAAATTTTAGTGGTCCGACTTGTGTGAGAAGAACTTTCAGGAATTGAAGACTAGACTGACCACAGCTCCAGTGTTAGCTCTACCCAAGGGCTTAGATGATTTTGTTGTGTATTATGATACTTCTAGGATTGGTTTGGGTTATGTTTTGATGCAGCGTGGTAAGGTGATTGCTTATGCTTCGAGACAGCTTAAGACTCATGAGAAGAACTATCCTAATCATGATCTTGAGTTGGCAGTCATTGTCTTTGCTTTAAATATTTAGAGACACTTCTTGTATGGTATACATGTGGATGTATTTACTTATCATAAGGGTCTCTAGTATGTGTTCACTCAGAAGGAGTTGAATTTGTGACAAAGGAGATGGCTCGAGCTCCTTAAGGATTATGATATAAGTATGCTTTACCATCCGGGTAAGGCCAATGTCGTGGCGGATGCCTTGAGTAGATTTTCCATGAGAAGTATGTCTTCCATTGATGATGGGAAAAAAGAATTGGTTAAGGAAGTTCATAGGCTAGCTCGGTTGGGAGTCCGCCTTATGGACTCGACAGAAGGTGGTGTAATTGTACAAAATGGTGCTGAATCATCTTTGGTAGCTGAGGTGAAGGCAAAGAAAGATGAGGATCCCATTCTACTTCAGCTTAAGGGTGCAGTTCATCAACAACGGGTGGAGGTTTTCTCTGAAGGGGGAGATGGTGTACATCATTACCAGGGTCGCTTGTGTGTGCCAAATAGTGATGGGTTGAGATAGCAGATCCTGACTGAGGCTCACAGATCTAGATATTCCATTCATTCGGGTGCTACTAAGATGTACCGTGATCTACGGGAAGTCTTTTGGTGGAATGGTATAAAGAGGGACATAGCCAAATTTGTGGCTAAGTGTCCCAACTGTCAGCAAGTAAAGGTGGAGCATCAAAGGCCGGGTGGCATAATCCAAGATATTGAACTTCCCACTTGGAAATGGGAAGCAATTAATATGAACTTAATTACTGGATTTATTACTGGGTTGCCTCGTACTCGAAGGGAACATGATTCCATTTGGGTGATTATCGACCGAATGACCAAGTCATCCCATTTCTTGGATGTTAAGACTACTGATTCAGTAGACAACTATGCTAGACTCTACATCCGGAAGGTAGTTCGATTGCATGGTGTTCCCTTGTCCATCATTTCTGATAGAGGTCCTTAGTTTACATCTCAGTTTTGGAGATCATTTTAGAAAGGTCTTGGTACCCAGGTGAAGCTTAGCACAACTTTTCACCCTTAGACAGACAGTCAGGCAGAGTGTACTATTCAGACTTCGGAGGATATGTTGAGAGCATATGTGATTGACTTCAAGGGTAATTGGGATAATCACTTACCTCTTATTGAATTTGCCTACAACAATAGCTTTCACTCTAGCATCCAGATGGCTCTGTATGAGGCCCTTTATTGCAGGAGGTGTAGATCTCCTATTGTTTGGTTCGAGGTTGGTGAGGTAGCCTTAATTGGTCTATATTCTGTGCATGAGACCATGGAAAAAGTTTAGCTTATTCAGGAAAGGTTGAAGACCGCTCAGCGTCGACAAAAATCTTATGCGGATGTGAGGAGAAGGGTGTGGGAATTTGAGGTTGATGATTGGGTTTTCCTTAAGGTGTCACCCATGACGGGTGTGATGCGGTTTGGCAAGAAAGGAAAACTTAGTCCCCGTTTTGTAGGTCCTTATCGTATTTAGAGGAGTGTTTGTAGCATTGCGTATGAGTGGGAGTTGCCAACGGAGTTGGAAGCGGTTCATCCAGTTTTCCATGTTTCCATGTTAAAGAAGTGTGTTGGTGATCCGATCTTGATTGTCCCTTTGGAGGATATGGGTGTGAAGGATAGTCTCACCTATGAGGAGGTTCCCATGGAGATCCTTGATCGTCAGATTCGGAGGTTGAGGAATAAAGAAATCACTTCGGTGAAAGTCCTTTGGAGGAATCAGTTTGTAGAGGGGGCTACTTGGGAAGCAGAAGAGGCCATGAAGGCCAAATATCCTCATCTCTTTCCTTTCGATTCAGTTTCAGCTTGGGGTACTAGTTTCCTCCTTAGTATGTACCTCCGATTCTATTCCATCAGTTCCTCTCATGATTCTAGCATGCACCCTTGTTTTACGAAGTTAGTTTATCATGTTTTCAAGTTGAAAAGTTCAGGTTTTATGTTTACTCTTTGATTTCCATGTTTTGATGTTGGTTGGGCTATTTTCTCCTTAGTTTTCCTTGTTTAGTCTTCATTCGACGATGAATGATCCCAAGGGGAGATATTGTAACACCCCGGAAATATATCCATCTATCTAAGTTAAAAACCTCAGAAAAATTCATGTTCCAGGAACTATGGGTCCAAACCACGGACCATGGTTTAAACCACGGGTCATGGAATGGATCCGTGGTTAGCCTTATGCTGGTTCAACCTCTGGTCTGGAACCACGAGTGGATTCTACGGACCGTGGTTCAAACCACGGGTCTGTCATGTTCACTCGTGGAACTCAGATCAGTGGAGTGACGGTCCCTCTGAAATAATGATTGGGTTTGATGACCCGTCATCCACACGATGACTCGTCCTCTTGAGTCGTGGATTGACCAAGGGTTAACTGTATCCCTAGGAATGACGAATATAAATAATCACCCATCGTTTGTTCTACGGGTCCGTCCTGTTGACCCATAGAAATGCTTCTGCAGCCTGTTGGTTTGGCCAGAAACCACGGATGGAAACCACAAACCATGGTTTGTTCTACGGTCCGTGAAATCCACAACGTGGTCACTGGAAGTCAACTTTTTAACAACTTTTCTAAATTGTTTCCCAGGGGTATTTTAGTCATTACCCACCCTTTTAACTCTTAAATGATGTCGTTTTGGCTATTTCAAGTAGGGTTTTCACCCTTATTAGCCTAAGTTCTCATTACCTCACTCTTCTCCCAAAAGGGAAAATTCTTCTCCAAGCTTCAAGTCTCAAGCTCCAAGTTCAAGTCTCCTAAGTCTTTCTAATTCAAGTGGGTTATCTTTAACCAAGGTATGTGGGTAATCAACAATGGGTTCCTTTCACCCTTGTACCCAAAACCCCTAATTCAAATTTTGATTTCATGATCTTAAAATTAGAGTTCTTATCCCATTCTTATGGGTTTTTCTAAATATGATCTTCTTATGATTTGGTTATGAAATTTCCACTAAATTGCATGATTTCACATGGGTTTTTACATGCTAACTCTTATTTCATGAATTGAAGTTTAACCATGGAAATTCCTACATGCATGAAGATTGATTTAAGCAAATTGAATTTTGATAGCATGTCCCGTATGAGTTTTCAAGCATGTGCATGTAGTTCCTATATTCTATGAAAAATATATGTATTATGAAATTGAACTAGAGTCATGCAAAGTCTTACAAGTTTTCTATGTTATGAAGTATTATGCAAGACAAGACACCCGATGTTCCATAAATTTTCATGAGTCATTTTCTAAACTAAAACTCATGAGTAGTTTGACGATCCGGGTTATGAACAAGTATGAACAAGTAATGAACAAGTTGGCATCAGATATGTCATATGTATATGAGCACATGTTATACATTTTGGGAGTAGTATTTAGCACCGAGTTGGACCGAGTGAGAGTACCCATGGTCCCAGAACTACGTGCCCTCGTAGGTTCTAAGTCCTCTCTGTTGGGCATCAGATTTAGTGATCATGCCACATGTCAGGCCTCTATACCCTGGAAAAATATATTGGGTCCTTTCGATGGGGCGGATACATCGGACTCCATGTAGCTCAGCATGGTTTATGTCGGTTAAAAGAAACTCCCACATGTTATTTTCAAGTTATGAAGTTATATGATTCTATACTATGAAACTTAAGATTTATTTCATGTTTTATGTCTTATACCTTGATATTTATTAATGTTCCTTCTTTACGTAACAAGTTCATTTTAAGCATGTTTTACACTGCTTTTATCATGATTCAGGCATCGGTCATATACTCGGTACATCCTATAGTACTGACACATATCTTGCGCTGCATCCTATGATGATGCAGATTCAGTTGTTCCTTTCCAGACACGTGGCTAGAGCTTCCAGGACACTCTATCTGTCAGCTATCGGTTAGTCCTCTTAGGTTGAGGACTGGTTATGTTTTAGCTGTGTTAGCTTTTCATTCCGTATTTCGAGTTAGCTAGGCTCTTGTCCTAGCAACTCCTTATGTCTTAAGTAGAGGCTTTTAATACATAGACAGTATTCGAGTTATCTTATGGATCTTGTAATTCTATTTTGACTTGATCACCCATCTATGTTATTCTGACTTTATCTATTATGCTTCCCCTTATCTTTGTTATGCTTTAGAATGCTATGACCAAGGGTTAGCTTGGGGCACTTGTGGTCCCAAGTCCCATGTTACGTCTAGGGGGTAACCTCGGGGCGTGATCGTATGTGGGTTTCCAATGAAGGTTTCCTTTAACCCTCATGCCCAAAGTTTCAGATTTTCAGTATGAATTTACAAGTTATGATTCTAGGGTTCTTACCCAAACATGTGTTTCACTATGAATTTGATTTCTTGGTGATTCTACATAACTACTGGCCTTTTTAGAATAATTTTTACATGAATTCCTCAAAATAGATTTCAAAACCCAAGATATTTGGGAAAAACATGTTTTAGCCTAATTTTTACAATATTTTCTCAGAATTTAGCGCTCCCTTCAGAATTTAGTTCAGCTTGTCAGCATTTAGTCTAAACAAGTTTAAGTTTCCTCATGATTATTTTAACTATGGGTTTTGGCTTCCAAATAAGTATTCGTGATTTCCAATCACTTCAGTCCAGTTGTTTTAAATACAAAAGAACTATGCATGATTTAGTAGGCTTTGTCCTACTTTCAGTATGATCTACAAAATATATTTTAAATATAAATATTTTTGTCATTTAGATATGTCACATGATACAAACCATTCTCATTCATTATTAGTCAGGCACTCAGTCAGTCAGAATTACATGATTTGAATTCTTCAGCCTCAGTAATTTTTGCATTCTCAGAATATCAGTATATTTGAGCTATCTAGTATTTCAGTTGCATTTATTGCTTTATATTCAGTTGGGAGTAGGCTTAGCACCACCGGACAAAGGGATGAAGGTTCAGCTGTCAGGTTAGGCTGAGGCCTTTAGTAGTAGTTTCTAAGTCTCAAAACTACAGCGCCACCGTAGGTATCAAATGGGTC
This sequence comes from Jaltomata sinuosa, assembly GCA_003996215.1. Classification (NCBI taxonomy): domain Eukaryota; kingdom Viridiplantae; phylum Streptophyta; class Magnoliopsida; order Solanales; family Solanaceae; genus Jaltomata; species Jaltomata sinuosa. Next base: position 215,330 of record QJPP01002249.1, read on the forward strand.
AGCTTTCAGATTAGGCTGGACACCCTTGTCCATTATGGACATTAGTTTAGCGGATCCACGTCAGACTTGTTTGTACCTTTGGCAAAGTATGAACACCTTTCTATCCAGAGTTATAAGTTTTCCCCATAGTTAGCTCAGCTTGGGGTAAGTCGGTTAATAGTAGCTCTCACAGTCCATACTCATTATTGCATGACCTTGTATTCAGTTATCCAGTTCAGTTCAGTATTATATAGTTACATGTTTATATACTTGGTCATTGCATCGGCTTATATCGTTCGACTTGCATTCAGTACAGTGTATTAGTGTTTTTAGCATGTTCAGTAGTTGAAACTCCCCTTAGGATTTACTTTAAACATGACTTTTGGCATGACTCATGGTTTTCAGCCCAGTTGCACTATTTCATGATTTTCAGACAAATTTCATCTTTTCAGTCCATGGATCCCCAAGTAACAGTTTTACTTATCTTTAAGCATCATAATCTCATAGTTACAGTTCAGGAATATGATTTAAACTTTTTTTAGTAAAAGAGCTTATGTTCTACGATTTGACTTATGCATCTTCAGGTGTTATACTTAGTCCAGTTTTCAGCCATGCTTTTAGTATACATGTTTTCTCATGATTCCAAAGTTAGTGCATTATATCACATGCTCAGTACATTCAAAGTACTAATCAAATACCTTCTTGTGCTGCATACTTTTGATGATGCAGGTTTTAGTGCTAGCTTCCAGGATCATGGTCAGACAAATCGCAGCTTCGAGCCAGCATGGAATGAGTTCTCTTTTTCCCAGGCACTACAGTTAGTTAGTTAGTTAGTTGTATCAGCTTTCAAATGACTATGTATTTCAGTTTATAAAGTTCAGTTTATTACAGTACTCTTCAAGAGCTCAGCACATTTTAGCTCCCGCATTATATTTTAGTCTATATCTCAGTAATATGCCAGGACATGGGTTAGCTTGGGGGTGTTACGTCCAGGGTGTAGGATCGGGGCGTGACACAAGTTAAGTTGAAAGTTCCCCAACCAAAGAAGTTTTCATATAAGACTAAACTAGTATCATCTTCAAATGATCGCACCTTCTAAAATATGATGAGTTAGGTAGCCTAGTGCCCACCAAATTAAAGATTTTTGACTTTTCTTTCCAACGCCGCAAATCACGTATTAATTTGAGTCCGGAGTAAAAAGTTATGTACATGTTACTAAAGCACTATTAGTGACTATGGACGGGATGACGAACCGTGGTTCTGAACCACGGTCCATACTGTGACTCGTGAAAATAGACCTACAACTTAAAATTTTCACCTTTGAAATGATGAGTTGGTTCATGACCCATAGACCAAAACCACGGTCTGTAGTATGACCCGTGGTTTGTCAATTTTCAGCCTTTCTTCCAGATTTCCATGGGTGACTTCACGGGTCATCATTTCAAATGACGGTCCATCCTGTAAACTTATGGAATCACCTACAGAGAAACCCTGAACTCAGGGACAAAATCACGAGTCAGTTGACATTCTGTCATTCAGAACCATGGTCCATCAACCAATCCGTGGTTCGATATTTTGAGAATTTTCAGCAGTTTTTAATTTAGTTTCCTAGGGGTATTTCAGACCATTCCTTCTTCTTTTAGCTCCGACTATAATAGTGTTAGGATTATTTTATTAAGTCAAATACCTCCAAACTATCAGATTTCCTCACTTTTTTTCTCAGGTTAGTATTAAAGAAGAAGAGAGCGTTCTTCTCCAAATTTCAGACCTAGGGCTTTCTCCATCAAGCTTCAAACTTCAGGTTCTCTTCAAGGATTATCATCCAATAGGTATGTGGGTATTCAATGAGGATCTCTTTTCATCCTCATGTCCAAAGTTCAGTTTTCAGTTATGATTTCTACAAGTTATGATTCTGGGGTTCTTACCTAAATAAGTGTTTTACTAAGAATTTGATCTCTTAAGGATCCTACATGACTACTATTCTTGTTAGAATGATTTCTACATGAATTCCTGTAATTATACAGTTGCATATTTATATACTTGGTCATTGCATCATCTTATACCTTTTAGTTTGGATTCAGTACACTATATTAATATTTTCAGCATGTTAAGTAGAAGAAACTCACCTAAGGATTTACATTAAACATGACTTTAACATGACTCATGACTTTCAGCTCAGTTGCACTATTTCATGATTTATAGATATACTTCATCCTTTTAGTCTATGGATCCCCAAATAACAGTTTTACTTATCTTAAAATATCATGATCTCATAGTTATAGTTCAGAAATATGATCTACACCTTTTTCAGAAAAAGAACATATATTCTCTAGTTTTGACTTATGCACCTCAGATGTCATACTTAGTCCCGTTTTCAACCATGTTTCAGTACATACATGTTTCTCATGATTTTTAAGTTAGTGCATATCGAACATGCTCAGTACATTCAAAGTACTGACCGCATACCTTCCTTGTGCTGCATAATTTTATGATGAAGGTTTCAGTGCTAGCTCCTAAGATTATGGTCAGACAGATCGCAGCTTCCAGTCTGCAAGGGATGAGTTCTCCTTATTCGGGAACTCCAGTCAGTAGTAGTCATAGTAGTTTATTTTCAATTTTTTTACATTGATTAGAGATAGTTGAGGGTCATGTCCCAGCTAACTGTAGTCAGTGTTAATAGAGGCTTCATAGACTGTCAGACAGTCAGTCAGTTAGTTGTATCAGTTTTCAAATGCTATTGTATCTCAGTTTATTTTGTTTTAATATTTCTTTCAAGAGCTCAACACATTTCAGCTTTCGCATAATATTTTTTAGTTTATATGTTTCTATTTAGTTACTCATGAATTATGCCAGCCAGAAGGGTTATCTTGTGATCACTTATGGTCTCAGGTCCAGTGTTACGTCCAGGGTGTAGGCTCGGGGCGTTACAAACTTGGGATCAGAGCACAGAGTTCAAGTGTCCTAGGGTGTCTATGAAGCCGTGTATAGTAGAGTCTTGCTTATGGGTGTGTTGTGCACCACACTTATAATCAGGAGGCTACAGGGCATTTAGAAAATGTTTCCCCTCTTTCATACTCCAGATCGTGCAGTAAAGTTGTTCCTTTAGAAACTTATGCAAATTCGTGCGTTAATCCAATTCTTCCAATCATGCCTCATCTTCGAGATGGTTGGAACAGTAAAGTTCAGAATCCTGTCAGTGAGATGCTCTCAGATAGAGCCATCAGAAAGTTAATAGACTGCACAAGGGCTTGAGAGGAGCCACTAGTGCATTAAAGTCTACCAATCCAAAAGCATGTACAATTTTCCATTTGTGCAGTTGATCCAGTAGTAGAATGTACTCTTAGACCCTCTTCCAAAAACTTTACTACGAATGGTGCCTTAGCTGAAGAGTACGGTTCTTTAAGCGCTTGGGTAGTATAGTCACTCAAGAGTTAGTATGAATTGAGTTGTTATGGGCCATAAGTAGAAGAATGATCCCAGAACTAAGTGAAGAAGATCCTTGAATAGTAGACGAGTATATGTGTATCTAGAGTAGTATGTTGTGTCATGGTATTCAAATATTCTATGGTGCTATGTGTGAACTAGTTTAGAATTCTCATGTTGCTAATTTTGGAGAAGGCTAGGTGTATATTATATGGTGTTCTTAGTGGTGAACTTAGGAGATTACGGATGGACGATGTTGAGTTTCTTAGTATGGTTTTAATTCAGGTGATTTGGGTGGATATGAACTTAGATATGTGATGCTAGTAGACGAATAAACAAGGGTCAAATTTCTAAGTAAGAGTATGAGTCCTCTAGTGATAGCCTTAAGGGTAAATAGGAAGCTAAGAGATGCCTCAGAAGAAGACCTAGCAAGGGTTTAGCATCTTCAGTTATAGCATATCAGGGAGATATTAGTGTACATGAATACGCTGATACCCCATCCTTCTAAGATTTAGTTTATTATAGACTAGTTTGGGAGAGAGATCCACAGACTTTGAGAGGTGACTTTCAAGCTAAGAGGGAGATGATAGAATGAAGAACCAAGTTGAGTCTTATGACTCAACCAATATAGAATTCTAGAAAGGGCTATGATGGGATATCAATCTATTCTTATTCCAGCGGATTTCCTAGTACTTCAGTCACGATGATACTATAGTCAGACGTATTTGTGTCATACTCACGGATACGTTCATGCACTCCATACAGATTCATGTCCATACTCAGGTCCTAGAACAAACAGAAATTGCTCCAGATAGTGATTCTAGTCTTACTCTATGATTTTATGAATTCCATCTTTATGCCATGAGACTCATTATATAAGTAAACTCATGTCTCACAATATGCTCAGTTCTAAATACTCAGTTTATTCCTCGAGATATTCCTTAATGGCTAGTGAAATCATGTTACGTCATGTATATACTCATACTAGATTTCTTGAGAAGTTCATGCTTATGATTTCCTTACTCTAACCATGCTTCATATGTCCAGAAGGTGAGACACTCAGGCCTTTGCACTTGAATTCTCAGACCTCACCTTGAGTGGATAGATCACACTAGGTGTAAGTCAAGACCGATCAGTACTCCGCAAGTTGTGATGCTCATGCTCCCACTCCATTCCTTCAGTGATCTTGTGTTATGTTTTCACAACAATTAGTGGAGGAGGCTAAGTAGTAGCCTAGATGGAAAGAACTAGTTTTTCCTCTTTTTGGTGCTTGCAGTTACAGTTCTAGATATGCTAGGTAAGAGGAGATAAGTCTCAGGTAGTGTCAGCTATAAAGAATCAATGAGATGATCGCAGTAATAGGCTTGAATGTCGTGATGAAATATATGTGGGATTTTGCTTTGTGCGACTAGTGACCCATTGATTAGACTTCAAGGTTAGTTGATTTTTGTGATAAGTAGGAATATCATTCTTGGGAGATAACTCTAGATACAAGAGATTTAGTTGAGATAAGCTTGAACATGGTAAAAGTAGGTAGTTAGACTCAGAACTTAGCATCTATATGTGTGTTGATGAGAAATTTAGTTGCAAATGGTAAGTGTAGTATTCAGAGAAGTTGGTGCAGTTAAAAAGGGTGTTCCAAAGCTTAAAAACTGTCAACCGTATTGTTTAAGGCGGGAATAGTCTTGTTCTTACTCCCTGCCTAGGGTGATCATACCTTATGTCCAGTAGCTTCAGATAGCAAGGTATCAGATAGAAAGGTAGTAGACTTCTTATATCAGACTAGTTCAGACCTGCCAGTAATCATTCCTAAGGCTAGAAGGCCTTACCCTCAGTTTAGTCCATGCTAGTAAGTTCAGTCTAGAAGAGAATAGTTTTCTCATAGAGTTACTCCTCTCAGTTTTATGTTCCTTTCAGCTAACTATGATTCCTAATAATTCGTTCATTCTTTATGAGTTTCAGCTAAGTCCCTACTCTTACCCCAGACCAGTTATCATGTTGGACATTCAGTTTCATGTCCTATCAGTGTTCTTATGCTCTCAGTATGCGTACATGCCTCACAAACCCAACTTAGTTCATATTTAAGTCAGAAATAAGTTACCATGTCAAGTACTCTAGCTCTTAGAACTCAGTTAGTGGGATTATAGCTCTTTCCCCATAACCTCAGCATAGTTAGTCTTCATTCGAGGACGAATGATCCCAAGGGAGAGATATTATAACATCCCAAAAATTCTAAGCTAAGACCTGAACAATTTTTATAAGTGTAATGATCATTTCCCTAGTGTGGGGAGTGCTTTGGATGTGAATTATGTTCATAAGAAACTCCTAGAAGCAAGTTAAGTAGGAAGATCCTCAACCAAAGAAGTTTTCATGTAAGACTAAACTAGTGTCATCTTCAAATGATTACCCCTCCGAAAATATGAAGAGTTAGGTGGACTAGGACCCACCAAATTAAAGGTTTTTTAGTCTTCTTTCCAACGCCACTGATTGTGCATTAATCCTAGTCCGGATTAAAAAGTCATGTGCATTTTACTGCAGCACAATCAGTGACTATGGACGGGATGATGAACCGTTGTTCTGAACCACGGTCCGTACTGTGACTCGTGAAAATAGACCTGCAACTTAAAATATTTACCTTCAAAATGACGAGTTGGTTCACAACCCGTAGACCAAAACCATGGTCCATAGTATGACCCGTAGTTTGTCAATTTTCAGCCTTTCTTCCAGATTTCCATGGGTGACTTCACGGGTCCTTGTTTCAAAGGAGGGTCCGTCCTGTAAACTCGTAGAAACACCTTCAGAGAACCCCAAAACTCAGGGACAGAACCATGGGTCAGTTGACGGTCTGTCATTCAGAACCACGGTCCATCTACCAATTCGTGGTTCGATGTTTCGAGAAATTTCAGCAGTTTTTAATTTAGTTTCCCAGGGGTATTTCAGATCATTCCTTCTTCTTTTAGGTCCGACTATAAAAAGTTTTAGGATTATTTTATTAAGTCAAATACATCCAAACTATCATATTTCCTCACTTTTTTTCTCAAGTCAGTATCAAAGAAGAAAAGAGCGTTCTTCTCCAAATTTCAGACGTAGGGCTTTCTCTATCAAGCTTCAAACATCAAGTTCTCTTCAAGGAGTATCATCCAACGGGTATGTGGGTATTCAATGAGGATCTCTTTTCACCTACATGTTCAAAGTTCAGTTTTCAGTTATAATTTCTACAAGTTATGATTCTGGGGTTCTTACCTAAATAAGTGTTTTACTATGAATCTGATCTCTTGAGGATCCTACATGACTACTATTCTTGTTAGAACGATTTCTACATGAATTTCTGTAATTAAATTTCAAAACCCTAGATTTTAGAAGAAGTGAATTATAGCCTGATTTTACCCAACTATGCATATCTTTACAAAACTGAATTCCTCATGATACTATATGTTCCCCGTATATGTTTAAGTGATATTGCAAGAAAGTTTACAGATGTTTTCTTAAATTCTTGGATTTTTGATGAAATAGACTCAGCCTGGATTTACAACATCTTTTGCATGAATTAGCTTTCTTTTCTAGAACTTAGCATGAAATTGTAGTATTTTCAGATGAACTAACTTTTCTTTCAGAATTCAGCCTATTCTACTAGTACTCAGTTTTAAAGCATGAAATCAGTAAGTTTTCAACCTACAGCTTTTCATAAAAATAGAATGCTTTCAGTGCCATCAATATTATTATGCATTCTCAGAATAATCAGTATTTTAGCTATCCAGTATGTCAGTTTGTATTTATTTTTTGCATATTCAATTGGTAGTAGACTTAGCACCGAGCTAACGAAGGGATGAAGGCTTCGCTGCCAGGTTAGGCTGAGACCTTTAGTAGAAGTCCATAAGTCCCAGAACTATGGCGCCACCGTAGGTATAAAAGGGGTCAGCTGTCAGATTAGGCTGGGCACCCTTGTCCCTTGTGGACATCAGTTTAGTGGATCCACGTCAGATTTGTTTGTACCTTGGTAAGGTATGAACACCCTTCCATCCAGGGTTACAGGTTGACCCCATAGTTAGCTCAACTTAGGGTATGTCAGTTAATAGTAGCTCCCACAGTCCATATTCATTATTGCATGACCTGGTATTCAGTTATTCAAATTAATATTATGCAGTTGCATGTTTATATACTTGGTCATTGTATCATGTTATACCTTTCAGTTTGCATTCAGTACACTATATCAATATTTTCAGCATGTTAAGTTGAAGAAACTCACCTAAGGATTTACTTTAAACATGACTTTAGCATGACTCATGACTTTCAGCTCAGTTGCACTATTTCATGATTTACAGATAAACTTCATCCTTTCAGTCTATGGATCCCCAAATAACAGTTTAACTTATCTTTACATATCATGATCTCACAGTTATAGTTCAAAAACATGATCTACACTTTTTTCAGAAAAAGAACTTATATTCTCTAGTTTTGACTTTGCACCTCAGATGTTATACTTATCCCGTTTTCAACCATGTTTTTAGTACATATATTTTTCTCATGATTTTTAAGTTAGTGCATATGTAACATGCTTAGTACATTTAAAGTACTGAGCGCATACCTTCCTTGTGCTGCATCATTTTATGATGTAGGTTTCAGTGCTAGCTCCCAGGATCATGGTCAAATAGATCACAACTTCTAGTCAGCAAGGAATGAATTCTCCTTATCTGGGAACTCCAGTTAGTAGTAGTCGTAGCAGTTTATTTTTAGGTTTTATACATTTATTAGAGATAGTTGGGGGTAATGTCCCGGCTAACTGTAGTCAGTGTTAATAGAGGATTCATAGACAGTCAGTCAGTTAGATGTATCATTTTTCAAATGCTATTGTATCTCAGTTTATGAAAGTTTATTTTGTTTTAATATTTCTTTCAAGAGCTCAGCACATTTCAGCTTTCGCATAATATTTTTTAGTTTATCTGTTTCTATTTAGTTGCTTATGAATTATGCCAACCAGAAGGGTTATCTTGGGATCACTTATGGTCTCAGGTCTCGTGTTACATCCGAGGTGTAGGCTTGAGGGGTGACAAGGACACAACCCATAAGTATGACACCTTCATCACGGCTGTGGGACCACTATTGCATCCCAAAAGGGCACATGTGCAGTAGACCTAGTAGACCTAGCAGCTTTAATGCTACTTTTCTCATTTTTCATTCCCTTTTTACTTCTTTTGTCAGAATTGTTCCACAATATCCGCATGAATAAGATTCACCTGAAATACTACCAAAACACGCCATAAGTGGTCTCATATCATCCTTAGACGATGCAAAAGCATAAGAAAAGAGATGTAAATAAGTGATAAATTCACCCCTTATCAACACTCCAAACTTATGTCTCTGCTTGTGCTCAAGCAATTTACAACCAAACTTCAAAGAGACTCTAATTACTTTAAGCACAAGAGCCATCCAATCATTTTCACAACACACTTATTATTTTAAGCACAAAGGATATGATTTTGGTTGGTACTAATAATTATTCGGTCACAAGTGAATGCTTAATAAACAATCCCCTCAATTTCATGCACATTTTCAAACATCGTGATAGATTTGTGAAAGATGATCAAGTGACAATAACCCATCCTCAAGAAGTAACTCAAAACCACTAGTTTACCAAACATGCTCATTTGACTTATTTTTGGAATGTATTAAAATCACTACTATCCTTATTCACATTCCCTCAGAAGAAAGAAAGTCCCAAAGCACTCTATTCACAATGATCAAACAAGGGACAAATGCATAAACACTCACACTCACAAAGAACTTCAAGTATCAAAAAGTATCAAACCATAAGCTTGACCTTATTTTCATTCATCACTAACTCAAAAGCAATCGGTTGGAGATCTCAAAGGACTTTTCTAAGCTTGTAATATAGGCTAGGGGGAAAGGTAGGATACACATTTTGGATTAAAGTGACTACATCTTTCTTGAACACTACACAACTTTTTTGATTTTAAACCAAAGCCAATTTATTCCTATTTTTATGCAACATAAAGCACAAGTTTGCTTATTTCAAGTAATGCCCCAATATTTATCATTCTACTAACCTTGGAGGTTTCGTTTCCTTTCTTCTCTTTTCCACTCATTTTTTTTCTTTCTTTTTCAAACTCTTCCTTTCTCTTGACAATTCTTTTAGGATTCGAACAATAAGACATGATACACTCACTTAGCAATCCTCCAAGGTATTTCTCCATCACCCCCAACTTAGGCTTTTAGCCTCAATTCACACTTGTAGAGTTCAAGGAGGGACGGATTCAACCGAGGGTTCCATTTTCAAAATGGTTCAAGGCTTGTAATGAGGTTGCCAAAGAAGAGGTCATAGGCTCAAGAGGGCTAACTAGTGATACAATTTAGTGCAATGGTAGACTTTTATGGCTACGTAGGATCCAACAATCACAAAGAAGGCCTAAGATCATTTCTCCAACAAACATAATTAAGACTAGCATTTGAATGATTAACTGATGTGCCAAGATTTCATGGCATTTTCGCCACTTATAACTAAGGATTTTAAGAGATTTTAAGTGTGTTATGTTAGATATGATGCCTGTTTGCTACATGTGCAGGAAAAAGTATTAAAAAGTCAAAAAGACAGAAAAAGTTATTGTATCTGGGCTATAAGTAATGCCCCACGGGAGTGGGATCTGCCATGGCCCGTGGGAGGGAGCGTTTGAATGAGGCAGCAAGAATTAAAGGCAAAAAAACCCATCCTACGACCAACTAGGATGGACGTCAGAGTCACCACGGGCTGTCACACTTGCCTTTGGAAATCAAATAGAGAAGCTAAAGGAAAGAACCTAAGTTCAAATGCCCATCCACGATGCCTGTGAGAGTTGCGATAGGACGTCACACATGCCCATCTAAATAGACCAAAGCAACTAGAGCTTTAGATAACTTGGCTGACGGGTTGCCTACGACACCCGCAGAAACCATGACGACCCGTCAGCCTAGCCCATGAAAACATGGTAGACCAGTATGCACTAAGGATAGAAGATCCGACGGGCAGCCCACGACGCCCGTGGCATCCCCGATGACCTGTGGGGACTTCTTATTGGAAATGTCATATGCCAGCTCTCCTAGTTCCATTAGAATTTGGTCTTTGTTGTCTATAAATACCTTCCCTAGGGTTTTAGGCGTTATGCAATTATTATGCAATTTTAGGACATCAAGACATTTTGTTAAGAATATTATTCCATACTTTTGAGAATTCAAGTCTTTGTTCTTGACTATTGAAGTGTTCTTGAGAATTCAAGATTCCGGTTTTCTTTACTTATTATTGTAAGTTATAATCATGATCTCTTCATCTAAATTTGATTGTTCTCTTACCACCATGAGTAGCTAAATCCACAACTAGAATTTTGAGAATCATAAAGGAATAACAAAGTAGGCAAAGTACTTAGTTATCCTAGAATGATGTTCATGCATGTATTGTTCTTTCCCTTGCTTTGATTGATTTTTAACGGTTGAAAATGTTAGAACTCCTCTTTTTCCTACTTGCTTGACCAAAGGGGTAACGAATGGGAAATGGGATTACACAACTGATATTTGAGGCTACCAACCCTCACCTAATTAGCTTGAACTTGCCCAGGGAAAGCTAATCTGGGATCACTAGTAAGGGTTAAAAAAGAAAACACCCATAGACTGACCAAGTTGCATGGTGACTAATAACGCTCAAGTGTACTCTCCTAGATGGAGGTATAGATGACCGTTAAGCAAAAAAACATTTATATTCTCGATGGGAGTCGGGGTCGATCCCATAGAGAACAATGTAATTGCGATTGAGATAATAAAGAATCCAAGCAACTTATTGAAGTTCAATTAACAGAAAAAAAAGATATCGATAGAGGGGTTTTAAACTAAACAAAGGATAACAAAAATTAATTACAAGATAGAGTTGATCAATGTCTTTCACCTTGCTTTCACCAAGCAAGGACAACAAGGGAGACTTGAGAATAGGAATTCAATCCACAAGACTTGCACCCAATTAACACATGGGTAGACTTGGCTAAAGGTATGCTTAACCGTCTTTCGACCGATCACAGAATTATCCTCATGGGTTCTCTCAAATCACCACGAGTAAAAAATAACCAATCAAATTAACTTGGGTAAGTTAGGATATGTCTAGCCCCAACTCTTAGATGGGAGGTTTTTGGTGAATTGAGCTACTTCTAGTCTCAATCTAGAATGAAATCCCAAATCCCCACTATTGAACCTTCCTGAATTAAGAAACTCCTCATTCAAGCAAGAACCCAATTAGAATGCTAAGTCAATGTTTGCAACCATTAACTATGTAATTCAAGCATGACAAATTCAATAGACCCACATAATTAACCAAAAGCACATACAAAATATGAATTCAATACCCAAACAAGTATTATCTTAAATACAAAATCCAAATCTCAATTCAAAAGTTACACCTACAAATTAACAATTAAGAACAAGAGTTGAAGAATGGAAACTAAAGATTTTACAATAAAGATCCTCTAATTCTTCACTTCAATTGGTGTAGGATGATGAACTTGCTTTCCAAGCTTTCCAAGAGTTGTGAAATTAGACAAAGATACCTTCCAAGATGGATCTGAGGTGTTTTATGTGAGCTGGGTTTTCCAAGGATGTGAAATGACCGATTTGGGCCTTATTAGAATCCATCAGCTGCATCTGCAGAATATTTAGCCGCAGGTTCATGACCGTTATGGCAGCATCACTGGTGCAACTATGCCTGTACCAATGTAGCATAAATGCCGCTGGTGCTCTCTTGTCTCCGCAGCTGTGGAAGCGTTGTTGTGCCTCAGATAGCACAAGGGCGGTAGACCTGACACTTCAATGGAGTCTTCACCTTTTCGCTCCCATTATGTCCCTCTTGTTCCACATGTTCCAAATATCTGTAGAAACACGAATCACCTGAAATATAACCAAAACATGCCATAAGCGAATCCCATATCATTATTAGAAGACACAAAAGCATATGAAAAGAGATATAAATAAGTGGTAAATCCACCACTTATCAACACCCCCAAATTAAGTCCTTGCTTATCCTCAAGCAATTTGCAATTAAACCACAAAGAGATTCCAATTTTAAACACAAGAGATATCCACTCATTTTCACAACCCACTTATCCATTTAAGCACAAACGATATGATTTCAATTGGTACTAATAATTAGTCAGTCACAAGTGAATGATCAGCACAACAATCCCCTCAATTTCGCAAACATTTTCAAAAGTTGCAAAAGACTTACAAATATGACCAAGTGACAACAACCAATCCTTAAGAAGTGACTTAAGACCAGTAGTACATCAATCATGCTCATTCGACTCCTTTTCGGGAAGTATCAGAATCACCACTATCCTAATTCATATGCCCTCACAAGAAAAAAAGTCCCAAAACACTCTATTTACAATTATAAAACAAGGGACAAATTCACAATGCTCACAAAGAACCTTCAGTACAAACAAGTATCAAGCCATAAGCTTGCCCTTATTTTCATTCACCACTAACTCAAAAGCTGTCGGTTGGGGATCTCAAAGGACTTTTTTAGGCTTGTAATGTAGGCTTGGGGAAGGGTAGGATAGCATTTAGGGTTAGAGGGACTACCTCCTCCTCCTTGAACACTACGCGACTTTTTCAATTTGAAACCAAGGCCACTTCTTTTCTATTTCATGCACCTTAAAGCACTATTTCACTCTTTTCATATGATGCTCCGCTTTTTATCATTCTATTCACCTTGAAGGATTCATTTCCTTTCCTTTCTTTCCTCTTTTCCTTTCATTATTGCTTTCTTTTAAAAAAAATTCTTCTTTTTGAACAATTCTTTTAGGATTCGACCAATAAACCAAGATTTCCTCACTTAGCATTCCTCCAAGGTACTTCTTTATCACCCCCAACTTAGGCTTTTAGCCTCGATTTCACACTTGTAGAGTTCAAGGAGGGACGGGTTCAAAAGAGGGGCACAATTTCAACAAGGTTCAAGGCTTGAATTAAGGTTGCCAAACAAGAGGTATTAGGCTCAAGAGGGGTGACTAGTGATACAATTTAAGTGCAATGGTGGGCTTTAAAGTCTTAGTACGCTTCCAAAAATTACAAAGAAGGCCTAAGATCATTTCTCCAACCAATAAAAAATAAAACTAGTGCTTCAATGACTAACCGGGCAAGTTCTAGATGACACAAGCAAGTATGAGGATTATTCAACACAACTCACCACACAAGGCATGCGAACTATTTAAGGCGGGACAATTTCTCTTCTTAATCAAATACAAATAGAGCCACATTTTGCATCTATTTTGTCACTAATTGGTCAAAAGTCACAAAAAGATTAAAGGCATGGTCACAAACATCATTCTTTGTTTTTCAACTTTGTCACAATTTTTTTGGAGGGTTATGCTCAATTTAGCTCAATTTGCATGCAAGACTAAATCTATTAGTACCAATCAAATCATTATCCAACTTTTCTCAAAAGATGACGATTTTACCTTAAGAATGTCGTCTCTCAATCTATCATAGAGCCAAATCATCTATCTAAATCGATATGGCTACTCAGAATTCACTAACTACACACCCAAAAACACAAGCAATTTCATCTAGCCTAGCGGGTACTCAGACTTCCCCTAGCTTCAATCTAGCACCTCGGTTCGACTTGGTCTAATATATAGTAGGGAAACTGTAGCAAATCTTTCTTTTAACTTTTCTTACCCCAAGAAGATCCATTAAGATGATACCAAATCATTTCATAATCAATTTTATCGAAAACAGTCCCCACGGGCAATGCAAGATTTAGAAATCATCAATAGAAGGCCTGAAGCAAAAACTGTAGTAAAATTAAGTAGAAAATCCTTTATATGCATGATAATGACATGCTCAATCAGAAATAGTATCCCAACAACTCACAATCATCCTATCGGCCCTGCACATGCTCCAATCATTCTACAACACAAATAACCAGCTTTATATCGATAATAATAATGTCTGGGACTCACGGACATTCCCAATATCCCACAAACTATGTTCCAGAGTCAATATAAGGCCACACAAGACCACAATAGTGATAATATAATCTATAATAAATACTACAACCATCGGAGAAAGAAAAGGGATCGGATATGAACAAAGCGGTCAAGGTCTGTGGTACCAACCTAGTAAACCCAACACAAGGATGCCCATTAGTACAATTTTATTCTATATATGCAAAGTCTAAAGAGCTTAAACCGTAACCTACATGTCGTCCGATGACAAGATATTGGGATAACAATATCCAAGCATGAATCACTCTGAGAAACGCTGAATGATAATCAAACTATCAAAAACATAAATAACACATCCAAAAGAGTCTAACAATACCCATACGACTATAATAATAGCTGGGCCAAAATTTGGGTCACCGATGGGCCCGCGAGCCCTGCAACCCAAAATTGAAAATGAAGAAGCGCACAACGGTCTCCACACTCCAAGGTGTGCATGCTTAGATTTTAGAGAGAATTTAGCCAAGGAAATGGCTCAAACCAGCCAGCCCACTAGAAGAACAATTGAAGAATCAAATGAGTGAATTTAACAGAATAAGGCCGATAGAACTTATAAGTAACGATGGAGGAACAATCAAGGCCAAGAAATTTGCACCCCAACCTCAAGAATCGAGTTAATAATGAGTTTGGACGAGTTTTGAGCTTACAACAATGGAGAATTCATATTTTTGGGTGAAGAAGATGAAGTTAAGAGTTTATATACTGCCCAAGGGTACTTCATCGCAATCGCGAAGGGACCCCTCGCGGTCGCGAGTACCACACTAGATAGACCATCGCGATCGTGAGGACAAGCCACGCGGTCGCGAAGAACAAAAGGGGAGAAGCTTCATCGCGATCGCGATAGGTGATCAAACGATAGCTAAGAACAAGGGACCAGGTCCTTTATTGCAGTCGCAAAGAAGAAGCTTGTGATCGCGATTAAGTCCTGAGGCCTGCATCTGCAACCAAAAAAATCTACTACTTTTTCAAACTCTATGGGGCATTCCGGGCACAATCAAAAACTGATATTCAAAAACCCATAATGCTAATAGAGTGGACACGACATTCTACATTTAACAGAAATGGAAAAACATCCATACGAGGTCATTTCAGAGAAATGTTGACCCAAGTCAACACTAACCCACACGTGACCAAACACTCGAAATGACACCGGCTCACCCAGAACCTGAACTAACCATCTTCCTAACCCAAACTTGACATTCCAGAGCTGATGGAATTGTTAGTTTTCGAATTCGATGCTCCGATCATTAAAAGCTGACCAAAATTACAGTTTCAACTCCAACTGGCCTGAAAATAGAGAAAGCAACCAAAAACCCACACCGGAAGCTCTCAGTCCTCAACTAAAGGTCCAACTAGACCAAACTCAATCTCTGGAGCTAACAAAAATGTCAGAATTTAATTTCGAGCATGTTAGCTAAGAATGTTGACTAAAGTCTGTTGACACCCAATTTTTACTCTCCACTGTTTGATTAATTATCGAGCTTTTAGATTTTTAAACAACTTTAAGTAATTAATTTTGTAATTAAAAGAAGTTTTCAAAATTAATTCCGGAGAATATTCTATATTCTTCATGAATAAGCATATGTCTATATATATTTGTATTATATATTAGATGTATATTATTTTTTAAAAAATTTTAGTAGATATTCAAAGGATTTTTCCAAAAATTATTTCAAAGTGTTTAAAACTGTCTATTTTGATCAAAATGATTTAACGAGAAATTAAATTGCAAAATTGATGTTTTATAACATATGATTGGATATGATAGCAAATTAATTATTTTAGTTGTTTTTAAAATAATAAAAGCTCGGTTAAATAATCCGTATTTAGTTCGTCCCTATTCCAATTATCGCCTAATTTCTTTTGGAATTAATTAAATTAGGTCTGATTTGGCTACAATCTCAATTATGTGGCTACAAGCTAAATCAATTCGGTTATCAATTCATCAAAATCTAGCCACATTTGCAAAGCAAAGTGGCCAAATCCTTAATTTAATTATAATGACCCTCATAACACTTTGTTTCAACTAAGTTTTTGGGCTCAAATCCGCCCAACAACTCCTAAGCCCACTCTATCTCCTCCACAACTCACCCCAGCCCAACCTTTTTGTCCCCATACCCGGCCCAAAAACCCAATCACACTGCTATACTTTTTCTTTCTCTTCTCACAAACACAACACAACCAAACAATCCTTATACTCCCTCTCTCTCTCTCTTTGTCGACAACAACAACAACAACCCAGTACCATTCCTCCGTTAAACCTAGCCAAACGATAACCAAAATCTGCTCCAAACGATACCCAAATCCTTGTTAATTATCAAACTTTCTTCAATTTCCCCTCACCTTCATCTGGGTGTACGAATTGTTGTGCTGTCCAGGTTCTAGAAGAACCCAGAATAGGACATGTGGTCTCTCAAGCGTTCCTCACCCTAAAATCGTGGTGGAATCTTCTCCAATCATCGGCTCTTGATCGATTTTGTACCACCAAGGTACAAATGTGGCATTATAAAGAGGGTGTTGGGTTTTTGATTTTCAAAATCCTTTAAGTTCTTATCTGAAATCCCAAAATTTCCCCCCAATTTAACATTTGGAACCCATAAATCCTCCTCTATAAACCCTCACTCTCCACTATTGAGGGGTGAGGTTTCAGATAGCAAAAATCTTGGAGAGTCTTTTTCTCTGATTTTTGGGGAAATCTGAAAATTCAAGTTGAATCAAAAGAAAAGAAAAAGCACTATTTTCATTGAAATTTTTTAAGTTTTCATGGTCTTTTCTCGTTACTGTGGGGAAAACTAGAGGAACTTTTAATCCTTTGGGAAGTCATCAAAAAAACTCAACTCGTCTCGTCTCAGCTTTGCTGCCTGGAAAAAGGTAAATCACCCCTTTGCTTTGATATTTTATTTAGTCTCATTTGTGTGTTGTTTTGCTGTGACTGGTCTATTGTTATCAACTTTCTGTTCCTAGCTCGGCTGGTTGTGGTTAGTTTTTGTATGATTAAGGGAACAGTGGGTTGATCTATTGGGGAGTGGTTGAGCTTTTTGGAGAAGCTTTGAACCCACAAGGTTTGGCTTTTCCCAGATACTCCCAAAGACCCAATATTCCCTATTGTTTTCCCTTGGTTAGTTATTCAAAAGTATGTGATTGATGTGTGTAATACATGGGGAATATGAAGAGGATTTTGCTAATTGTGTTTTACCCTGGTATGATGATTTTTTTGTACTATTTTTCTAGCTTGTTGTCATCTTCTTGTTTGTGATAAAACAAAAGATAGTTTCAATGAAAGAAAGAGGTAAATTTGATTCTTGAAAGCATGTTGTAGTTATTGTTTAGCAATAAAGAGTTAGTTTCTTTACGTAAAATACAAGTTGTCATATTGATTTCCCTTCTCTAACAAATTTGTTTAAACATGAGACTTCGTTATGATATTTAGGTGATAGTACTATGTTGAGTCATATCCTCAAAGTGTTCCTAATTAGCTCACTGTTGCCCCCTTAAATGTTTGAATATGTTCTTTTTCGGCTAAGAACGAATCGATTTGAAAGGGTCATCCTAGTTTGATGAGTAATCCTGTCTTGAATCGTGTTCTAGAATTTCTATGGTCCATAATACCACATGAAGTCCCATGAATCAAAGTTTTTGAGTGATTGCTTATTTATTCTCGAAGCCTAAGACTAGAAAACAGAATAGGGATTCTCTGAATAGTTTACTGCATTTTGAAATCTTCCTTATCCTTCATAAATTTGCGAATGATGAAGTTCATTTTGATTAATAATCATGTCTTGTTTTCCTTAAATGGCATCATGATTGTCTGGTCTTAACCTTCTTTTGAGGTTCGTTAATAACATGATTTGGTAGTAAGAAGAATGGTTTGAATCTCAACTTTTTGAAAGCTAAAGTATTAACGTCAAGAGTTGGAAGTTTGAGTTTCTTGTGTTCAAGTGTGCGTATCTAAGTAGCTTCGTTGATGCAATCACACTCATAGTTATAAGTCTTATTCACAAAAATCCCTAGTGACTTGTCCTGTTAATCAATCTAAAGTGGACGTTCTCTCTGAAACAATACTGATTCTTTAAGTTAAATGGTATAAATTTTTCCTTAGATATCTTGTTGATTTTATGAATAGTTGGGTGCTTTTATTTGAATAAACAGATAGCCTAATATCAGGAAAAACGCATAAAGTCTCCACTTTAGCATTGCATACCTTGTAGTATATATTGGTGCTATTGTGTTTGAGTACTAAAGCAGTATGGTTGAATAATTCAATCCGCTTGATTATATGATTATTGAGAAAATATCTTCTTCGATACTCATCCTTTTTCCTTTGATTTCTTTGTATGATTCACTCGTCGTCGAGTCCAATGGACTCCGACGCCTTCCTTTATGATGGGCCAAGCCCATTTCTCTCGAGTCAAGACTTAATCAAATCTGCAATGGGCTGATATAGCATAGTATACGAGTCAGGAAGGCCGATATACAGATGATAAATATTGATGGAGAAATGAAAAAGGAAGCTGATATACAAATTTTGGGACCAAGATACAAAGTATATAGCTGGTATACAGTTCAAGAAATGGACTCAAAAGTCCACAAAGGTCTAGTCCAAAAGTCTTGGACAGATTTGAATGGTCCAAAACAGGGGCCCAAATCTCAAACTCTCCTTTATTTTTCATGTAATTAATTGCAATTATTTGTATTAGTTGTAACTAACTTAATTTTAACTAACCTAAATAGATCTCTTAAAGAATTGTTATTTTAATTTTATCTTTTCTTTACTTTTCTTGTAATTTGTTTTGTCCAAATTCTCGTCACTTAATTAGCTTGATTAAAAAAAATGAAAAAAAAACTCTAAGACTAGTTGAAATGATTCTCAAAATTTTCTTATTTGTTCAAGTTAATATTTTCTCTAGAAAGTTCTTATCCTCAAATCACTTCTCATTTTGGTAAAATAAAATTGCATTTATTATGACCTCCTTTTTCATGAGTTACCTATTTTCTTGTAATTATTCTTCATGATTAATTATAAAGGATTTAGTCAAAAAGTGAATTTCTCTTTTACTTGGCTAAAATAAGTTATCTGAAATTTGCTATATTTTTTCAAATTTTTAATATCCTTGCTATTATTCATAAAATAAACTCTTGCAAAAATTACTCATTTTTAGTTAGTCAAAATTGTTTCTTTGGTCAAGGTTTTTTAAAGGACGTTCTTAAGTGCCTTAAAATCCTTCTTAAGACGTTACTTGAACCCTTACCCATTTTCTCTAATTTTAAAGATCTATTTCTGTTTTTATGTCTTTGAAATTATTTGTTTTAAAGTTTTCTTAATTTCTTTACAAAAATTAAGTGGCGACTCTGTTTTATTTTAGGATTATTTTAAAATTTTCTTTAAGTTTTGAAATAATTTTTAAAGTGTCAAAACCATTTTTTATTTTCTTATTTTAAATAAACAAAATTCCAAAAAGGGATAAAACAGAAATAGGACTCCACTGGGGATTTATTTAGGTTCTAACCAAAAATTTGAACTATTTTTGACTAACTTTATGTGACTAACTATTCGGAATATTGTATTAGTTAGTAAATTTTGATTAACGTTTCTTATGTGTTTATTTATCACAAATATATGGTCTTTGCATTTTATAGTATATTCCGCCACAGTGCATGCAATTTTATTTATATTTTATGGAGGCTCACGATCCCGTGACCTCTCGCTATAAATAAAACTTTCTTAAAAATATGATAGATTACTGGTACATCATGCATCCAATGACTATCGTATTTTCAATCCAAGTTGTCCGCTTGGGACTCGATCTATTTCAAAGAAAACCCACTCTAGACACCAAGCGTAGAGCTAAACCAAAATCCATTTTAGGCATTGGCCTAGGACGACCCAATACCTAAGGGGTATTGGGCCAATTAGAAAAGACCACCTTGCATCTATTGGCCACGATTCAATAAAAGATGATCATTCCTTATATATTTAATTGAAGGATGTGATGTCGAATTGTACGGAACCATTGTCCCTTGGGGTTGGGAAATATTTAGTTTTGAAGATCTCGTAGGGCGTTCGGAATTCCAATAAGTACAAGAAGTTTGAGAATGAAGGACCTTCCATGATGCTTTAGTCTAGGACTATACCCCTGTGTGGGACTGATATTCATTGTACACCACTTTCTTTTATTTTGTATCCCAATTAGATTTATTATAATAACCCATCCAGTCATTTATGCATTTTAGCGTATATTGTACCGTTAGAACTTACCTGCAGCGGCCTCAAGTCATTTGTGGCTTATCGGAACTGGCAGTTCGGTGCCCGGGGTCATTTGTTTGGTTTTTATGGCTGTTCCTCATTTTAGAGCTTAAACTTTGGAAATCGTTGACTTTAGTTAACATTCTTGGTAATATCAAAAAATTAAACCAAGGTTCTAGGCCAAAGGAATCCCTTACGCAAAAGTTCGAGTTAAATAAATGCCTCGTGTAACACCTCGCCCGTTTGGAAGGTTTAAATTAACCCGTACCTTTGGGGTAAGACTAATAGTGTCTAATATACTAATAAGGATGTTTTATGTGGTATTATAATCGCAAAATAGTCGTATGATAAGTTTTGAAGTCAAGCAAGTTGCAAAACAAAAGTCGGAAAAGTTATTGTAAATTCCTTTAAGGAATTCTCTGTAAATTTGGGTTAAATGTCTTGGGGTATTTATCCAAATATATAAAGAATTAGTGGGCCTACAATGTACGAAATCAAATTTCTATGAGTCTAGTTTCCAACGCACTAAACCATTCATCCATACGACTTCAGAATAACGAGATATTCACAATTTTGTAAGACTGCACAAGCAGGCACGTCAAGGTGGGCCCCATCCCAAGTCGGTTTAGCTTTATAAAAGCTGATTTCCCTTCGTTTTAACTCATACTTTTCACCCAAAATCTACTGAAAATCAGAGGAAAATTCCCTAAATAGTCCATGGACCTTGATGCTTTCAATTCGGAAGTTTAACGAAAGTTGCTCTACGTCGCGAGCTCGTCATTTTGGTGTAGTTTGTCCCGTCGATTTCATGACATATCTTCATGGGTGTTGATGCAAAGAGCTAGCATATGTTTATTGGGTATTTGGCAGTAGCTAAGGAGTTATATTGGCAAGGTAAGGATCCCGTACACTTATCTATTTGTTAAATTGAGATGCTAATCTTCTAGTGAAGAGTCATATTTTCCGATAACTTGTAGTAGTTTCTTTTTTGACTTGGATATGTTTGTTGTTCCTGAAAGGAGGCAGGTTGTTTCGCTTGGGATATTGAATATTTTTGTCCAGGAAATCTCTCCCTACGATCCTCCTTCATAATTACATGTTCTAGTATCATTTTTATAGCTTTTCGAGCCACGAAGTGGTGTTTTGGATATTGTGGCTTTGGAAAACCCCTTTATCTTATTATGTTTGGTTATTTTTGCGGTGTACTTTTTGTGTTAAGGTGATGGAGGGATTGAAAAGTTTGTGCGATTCTTATTGGGATCACATACGATAAGATTGGATTGAACAACGTGAAGTACGCCTTGAAATAGTGCCTCAGGAGCTCGTCGCTCCTTTGTGATGTGGTTAACGTATTGTTGTTGGATTTAGCTGCCATTTTTTTTATTGGCCTCATTTTATGCTTTGGAGTTGGCTGGTTGTGAGTGTGACATTAACACCTGATCAATTGGCTATGGCTCATTCTTGCAGCTTTGTCGATTCTAGCAATTGTTCCATTACCATTGTTGGTCAGGATTCATAGTGACGCCTTTGGGGATTCAGTTGAAAGTATTTTTTGAGTGATTTAGAGCTTCCCAGAGTATTTCGAGCCTAGACGACGCCGTTCGCGCACCTAGTCATCGGATGACAGGTAGGTTTTATCTTTCCCTACCTAGACTCTACGTATATAGGCTATAACTACATTAAATAACATCCTTGGGTGGGTTGTTACAGGTTGGTACCCCAGACCTTGTCTTCCTTGTTCGTCCATTTAATTCATACATTGTTTGTAGTATTCGCGTAGTATTGTATATTACCCTTGTGATCCTGTGTGGCCTTGTATTGATTCTGGAACATGGATAGTAGGTTATTTGGGGAATGTCCCCGAGAACCGGACATAAAGATGATCCTTTTAGGCTGGTTATGTCTGCTGAGTAGCTGTTGGGCTTGTGCAGGGCTGATAGGAGTTATTGTGAGCCATTGGGATACTTTTATATTTGTGTGCGAGCATATAATCCATGAAAAATGTTTTCCCCTACATGTTTTACTACATGTTTGGCAAGCGAGCCACTACCGACCGTTTTCTTAAATTTGCATAGCCCCGGGGGCCCATTTTTGGTACTGTTGATGATAGAAAAGGGGATTTTTGGATGTTTTTGCACTGATTTTATTACTGGTATTAGTCTCTGCTGGGCAGAGCACCAGACTTGATTTTATTACTGATACTAGTCTCTGTCGGGCAGAGCACTAGACTTGATTTACTAAAGTTTTAGACATGATTACGCCCGGGCATGCTTGGAGGGGTTTTTGAGGCATTATCCACTACTTTAGTCCTGGACAAGGTCTGGGCATGCATATTTGAGACTGAGTCTCTATCTTGATCCCGGACTTGCTTCTGGATGACATGTCTTTATACTGAGTTCTTGTATAGGGTCCGGGACCTCCATGGACCTTGCCGCTCTGGGCCTGGGGCTTCGTGCTGCGTGTGCCCGATGGAGGATATACGACAGAGTAGAGGTATATGGGCACTGTCCTTTCATGGAACCTACCTGCTGGGCTTGTTCGACAACAGAGGGGGTACATACAAAGATTCCATTTCACCTGAGATCTACATGCATCATATCATTTATTGTTTAAGGATCCACCCTTGTTTGCTGTTTGTTGATTGTATGCTCTGGTAGTATGGGATGCCGGAGAGTTTGTTTTCACTTGTTTGTGTTCCTCAGTTGTATGGGCGGCCGAGGGACTTTAGGTAGACTATATTTTTTCCTGTCATTATTTAGAGCTTGTCTTGGCACTCGATTAGCGAAGGATTAGTGATGGTTAACCTATTGAGGCTTCAGTTGTGGGATGTCTTATTATTGAGAGGGCTAGGGAGTCCTATCTTATTGAGGCACTTTTGTGTGGCCTTCTGAGTAGAGTGTGAGATTTTAGTTCTATTCTTGTGGGAAGTTGAGTGGTATCTCTTGGTTATTATGGTCTAGTTATTTCATCCTAGGGTTGTACTTTTGAGGTGATTCCCTGGTTATGCTATCTTGTGATTGGATTGGTATTCTGATATCCTTATACTTGTTGATTCCATTTTGAGTATGTTAGACTGCTTTCCATCTTTTCCTTTTACTTGAGGTTATCGGTATACCGCAATTTTCTTAACTCTCTCTCTCTAGTTACTTATATTGTTGTACAAGGACTCCAGGTGCATTCTCCTTTCCTTCACCTATGATTCTGTGTAATTGTATCTCTGTGCTAGCATGTTTTACTTGTAGCTTTTGGTTGTCTATTCTCTGTGCTAGCTCTTTGTGCTTCCTTTATTGCTCCAGTGACTGATTTCTTGCTATCTGTTACTTACTTCTTTTATATCTTATACGAGCTCAGTCGGCCGATGATGCCTACTGAGTACCCATTGTTTTGGTGCTCATACTACATTTTTGCACTTTCTGTGCAAATATTAGTTGAGTTCTCACCGTTGATAGCGTTGGAGACTTATGTAGATTTTGTGGATATTTGAAAATAGGGTGAGCGCCTGACGTTCGGAGCTTGACTACATCTCATCTTTTATACTGTTACTCTTTTTATATTCGGAGACAGTTGTACTTATCATTTTGTTACTTCTAGCACTTGTATTCTATTGAAAGCTTCTGTACTGTCGATACCAAGTCGTGGGGTTGGTGTAGTTTATGTATACATTCGGGTAAATTTCTTGCGCGTTGTCTTATCTGTATATTCTACTTTCACTTACTTTTTGCTTATTGTGCATATTGGTTTGGTAGTAGCCCATTACTAACCATTCTGGGATACGAGAAGTGGTTCGCCTACTAGGGGGCTGTAGGTGCCATCATGACCTGAGAAATTAGGTCGTGACACCTTGGTATCAGAGCTCTAAGTTTATCGGTGTCGTTGTACAAAAGTAAGTGTCTAAGTAGTGTCTCGCGGATCGATACGATGACATCCGTATCTTATCTACGAGATGCTATAGGCCATTGATAGGAAAAGTTTCATCTTCTTGACTCCTTATCGTGCATTCCTGGCTTTATTGACTTCTAAAACTTTGGTTGTTTATTCATTCTCAGATGCCTCAGATGAGTGCAATAGCGGTTGGTGCCGAGGCTTCTGTTTCTGTTGCTTCATTGCTTTCGTCAGCGCCAGGATTTCAGAGTGAGGGTTTACTGCACTAGATAGGGGGTGTGGGGTCAGCCCAACCTCTGATTGGATTTATAGCGACCTCAGCGCTTTAGGACACCATGGCTAGGACTCTGAGTCTTCCAGTGAGTGTTTCAGTACCTGGTTCTGCGAGTGCTGCTTTAGTTAGGGTTGAGCTTCCAGTTCTTCAGTAGGGTTGTCTGTCAGTATTGGAGTACGAGGCAAGATTTTCCCGTCGGACTTCATCTGGTAGAGGCTATTTTTGGTGTGGTGAGCGTAGGTATTTTGCTAGGAATTTCCCCATGATTGTGTATCCTGGAGAGCCTGGTTGTTATCATTGTGGAGAGATTGGTCACCTTTATAGGGCTTTTCCCCGGCGAGGGCTGTTTGGGCCTTCAGTTTCGACCTCCCAGTCCAAAATTAGATCCCATCAACTTGATGCTCCTCTTGGTGGTCCAGAGGTAGAGGTTCCTGAAACCATTGCTCCAGGTCAGGCCTTTGCTACCTTCGACATGTGTTAGTCCCACTCGTGTTGCGATTCTATCCCTTCTGTCATGTAATTGCTTACAGGCCTACCTCCTACTTGTTAAGTTGTTTGGCTACCTAAATTGTAGTATCGATATGTTATTTTATTGGTAGTTTATTTTTGTTTTAGTGGATGGGGGTGAGTTAGCCCTGTGAGGTGTTTTACCCGGAGCTGTAGCTTGTGAGTAGGCTTTGTAGAGCTTGCTTCTTGTTTGTTGTGGTTCTAGGCTTGCTTTGAGTATTCCTTTCTAGATGTCCTAGATGGTTGTAGCCTAGGCCGTTATCTAGCGTGGATAAAGATTCGTGTGATGGTTTGGTGTATTACCGGTAGTTGGGCCGAGTTGAGATTTTGCCTTAGTTTGGAGATCTTGGTTATGCTAGTGTGCATAGATCGGTTTGGCATCCCAAGTGTCCAGAGTCGACCCTCTTTGTTGATTAGTTTAGGATTTTGGCAGGTATGTGGGTTGTTCCCATAGTCTCCTCCAGTTCCTAGTCCGTTGGGTGTTTTGTTGTATCCCTAGCTCCAGTTGGAACGAATCCTGATCGTAGTTCTTTGGATGAGCTCTTGATGTTGGCATCGTGATTGGGTTTTGAATTTAGCACTTCTGACTAAGTATTGATCGTAGCCTCGTGGTTGGGTTGTATTCGTAAGCATTTTGGGTGAGTTGGGCATCCGACCCATTCTTCTCCTGCTTTATTGAGTTTGACATGTAGCTATGAGATGACTCTTTGTTTGTGTTTATGTGTCCTAGTAGTTGCCTGAGGTGGCGATGAAGGTTTGCTTTGGGATTGTATGTTGGTGATTCGATTTAGCCGTCTACACATTGCCGTGGGTTTTCCGTCGATTGGTTTTTGATTAGTAATAGCTGCGCTGTTGCTAACTTGCATATTCAGGCCTAGTTGGCTTGGGTTCTTAAGGGTTCATTGCCAACATACGGGTTTGACCAAGGCTTTGGTTGGCAGTTTTGAAAGTTGGGGTTCAGAATCATGGCTTGGCAGGTTACATCAGATGGTTTGTGACAGTTTCTATTTGGGTGCAGCATCCCAGTGCAGGGAGGTAGTGGGTACATGCAACTTTGCTTCTTTACTTTAGTTGCGGATGCGGCTATTGGCCTTGGACACCTAGTCCTTGGCTAACCTCTGCAAGAGGTGGGAAATTCTATATTTCAGTAGTGTTCCAGTTAGTACGAGGTCCTTCTACCATGGTTGGACAGACTCTACGGCATAAGTTTTAGCTTCAGCAGTGGTGTATGCTTTATGTGGTCAGCTTGTGTGGGTTGAGACTAGCGAGGCTATTTTGAGGTCTGGTGATACGTAGAGACTGGTAATCGCCATTCATTTGCCGAGGATTTGAAAGCTTGTTTAATTGATTCCTCCGTAGTTTTTGTTTATGTAGGGTTCCAGTGTTGGTTAGACTCAGCCAGTATGGACTAGAAGTTCGTTATGATATATGCTTCGAAGTGGTTGGTTGTTTGCAGAACCAGTAGAGAGGTTGATCCGAGTCAAAGGAATGAGTTGAAAGTATATGCAAAAATTTCTATGGATAGATGGTAACTTTGAACCCCAGACACCTTTTTCCTTTGCCTTCGGGGTGTTTGGACTTGATATTCATGGCATGGTGGACTTCTTCCTGAGGTGAGATTCGTAAGGCAATTTCACATCCAAATGGTGTTAGAGTGTTTGGAGTAGCAGCTGTGTTTTCTAGAGTTGGTTGCTTGGCTCATGGTTACAAACTTCGTGGTAGGCTTACCATACTTCTTGCAGGATCATGGTTTTGGTTTGGGTCCTTTGGGCAGATTGCCCTGGTTCATTCACTTTTAGTTGATTCAGACATGGCACGGTTTAGCGAGGTTGACTTTATTCGTTCTATAGTTTGGAAGTTTCTCCGTCAACACAAGGTGTTCTTTCATTCCTTTCCTAACCCTGGTGTGCAAACTTCAGTAGGGTTCATATGGGTTGTTCTGTTAGGTTCAGTTAGATAGTTTGATGTTAGCAAAGGTGTTTGTTCATTGGTTAATGGTCAGTCAGGGTAGGTAACTTTAGTTTTCAATGATATGCTACGTGTTGTTATCTTGGATGGCAAAGGCTAGTAGCCTATATCTTGGCTTGAAACGAGTTTGAATAAAATGGGTGACTTCATTCATGGTAAAGTATAAGCGGGAACTATGGATCTATGGTGTGCCAGTTGATGCTTCGAGGGTGGTTTGGGTGTTCGACTTGATCTATGGTGTTATGTAGGTGTTTTTCGGTTGAGATTCTCGAGGTTCAGTTTGGGTGGGAAGGTCTTTGGAGCTTGAACTCTAGCTTGGCTAGTAAGAAATTAAGGCTTGGTTGCTTTCTTTGGTTCTGTTCAGTTGGGTGTCATCCGGTCGTGGAGACTACCCGGGTTGTCCGAGAGAGTAGTGCGGGCGTTGTATCCGCTATTCTTAAATCTCTAGTGTTTTCTTCTTTCCTGACTTTTGGGGACGAAAGTTTTTTTTAGTAGTGGATGATGTAATGACCCTTCCGGTCATTTACGCATTTTCTCCTTTCTTGTACCGTTAGAACTTACCTGTAGCGGCCCCAAGTCATTTATGGCTTGTCGGGACTGGTAGTTCGGTGCCCGAGGCCATTTGTTTAGTCTTTATGGACGTTACTCATTTTAGAGCTTCAACTTTGGAAATCGTTGACTTCAGTCAACATTCTTGGTAATATCAAAGAATTAAACCAAGGTTCTACGTAAAAGGAATCCCTTACCCAAAAGTTTGAGTTAAAGAAATGCCTCGTGTAACACCTCGCCCGTTTGGAAGTTTTAAATTAACCCATATCTTCATGGTAAGACTAATAGTGTCTAATATACTAAGAAGGATGTGTTATGAGGTATTATAATCGCAAAATGGTCATATGATAAGTTTTGAAGTCAAGCAAGTTGCGAAACAATAGTCGGAAAAAGTTATTGTAAATTCCTTTAAGGAATTCTCTTTAAATTTGGGTTAAATGTCTTGGGGTGTTTCTCCCAATATATAAAAAATTGTGGGCCCCCAATAAACCAAATCGAAGTTCTACAAGTCTAGTTTCCAACACACTAAACCATTCATCCATACAACTTCAGAATAGAGAGATATTCACATTTTCGTAAGACTGCACAAGCAGGCACGTCAAGGTGGGCCCCATCCCAAATCGGTTTAGCTTTATAAAAGCTGATTTACCTTCGTTTTAACTCATACTTTTCACCCAAAATCTACTGAAAATCAGAGGTAAAGTCCCTAAATAATCCATGGACCTTGATGCTTTCAATTCGGAAGTTTAACGGAAGTTGCTCTACGTCGGGAGCTCATCATTTTGGTGTAGTTTGTCCCGTCGATTTCATGGCGTATCTTCGTGGGTGTTGATGCAGCGAGCTAGCATATGTTTATTGGGTATTTGGAAGTAGATAAGGAGTTATATTGGCAAGGTAAGGATCCCGTACACTTATCTATTTGTTAAATCGAGATTCTAAGCTTCTAGTCACGAAGAGTCATATTTTTCGATAACTTGTAGTAGTTTCTTGTTGGACTTTGATATGTTTGTTGTTCCTTCAAGGAGGCAGGTCTTTTATCTTGGGATATTGAATATTTTTGTTTAGGAAATATCTCCCCTACGATCCTCCTTCATAATTACATGTTCTAGTATCAGATTTACAACTTTCCGAGCCACGAAGTGGTGTTTTGGATACTGTGGCTTTGGACAGCCCCTTTATCTTATTATGTTGATTATTGTTGTGGTGTACTGGTTGTGGTAAGGTGCTGGAGGGATTGGGAAGTTTGTGCGATTCTTATTGGGATCACATACGATAGTGATTGGATTGAATAACGTGAAGTACGCCTTGAAATAGTGCCTCGGGAGCTCGTCGCTCCTTTGAGATGTGGTTAACGTATTGTTGTTGGATTTAGATGCCATTTATTACTGTTATTAGCCTCATTTTATGCTTTGGAGTTGTCTGGTTACGAGTGTGACATTAACACCTAATCAATTGTCTATGGCTCATTCTTGCAGCCTTGTCGATTCTAGCAATTGTTCCATTACCTTGGTTGGTCAGGTTTCATAGAGACGCCTTTGGGGCTTTAGTTGAAAGTATTTTTTGTGTGATTAAGAGCTTCCCGGAGCATTTCAAGCCTGGACGCTGCCGTTCCTGTAGCTAGTCATCGAATGACAGGTAGGTTATGACTTTCCCTACCTAGACTCTACGTATATAGGCTATAACTGCGTTAATTAACATCCTTGGGTGGGTTGTTATAAGTTGGTACCCCAGACCTTTTCTTTCTTGTTCGTCCATTTAATTCATACGTTGTTTGTAGTATTTGCGTAGTATTGTATATTACCCTTGTGATACTGTGTGGCCTTGTATTGACTCTGGAACTTGGATGGTGGGTTATTTGGGGAATGTCCGCGAGTCCCGTACATAGAGATGATCCTTTTAGGCCTGTTATGTATGCTGAGTAGCTGTTGGGCCTGTGCAGGGCTGATAGGAGTTGTTGTGAGCCGTTGGGCTACTTTTATATTTGTGTGCGGGCATATCATCCATGAAAAATGTTTTCCCCTGCATGTTTTACTACAGCTTTGGCTGCGAGCCACTACCGATAGTTTTCTTAAATTTGCATGGCCCTGGGGGCCAATTTTTGGTACTGTTGAGATAGAAAAGGGGATTTTTGGATGTTTTTGACCTGATTTTATTACTGGTATTAGTCTCTGCTGGGCAGAGCACCAGAATTGATTTTATTACTGATACTACTCTCTGGGGTGGAGCACTAGACTTGATTTACTATAGTTTTAGACCCGGTTACGCCCAGGCATGCTTAAAGGGTTTTTTCAGGTTATCCACTACTTTAGTCCTGGACAGGGTCTGGGCATGCATATTCTAGACTGGGTCTCTATCTTGATCCCAGACTTGCTTCCTGATGACATGTATTGATACTGAGTTTTAGTATGGGGTCCAAAAACTCCATGGACCTTGCCACTCTGGGCCTGAGGCTTCGTGCTGCGTGTGCTCGATGGAGGATATACGACAGAGTAGAGGTATACGGGCACTGTCCTTCCATGGAACCTACCTGCTGGGACTGTTCGGCAACAAAGGGGGTACATACAAAGATTCCATTTCACCTGAGATCTTCATGCATCATATCATTCATTGTTTAAGGATCCACCCTTGTTTGCTGTTTGTTGATTGTATGCTCTGGTAGTATGGGATGCCGGAGGGTTTGTTTTCACTTGTTTGTGTTCCTCAGTTGTATGGGCGGCCGAGGGACCATAGGTAGACTATATTTTTTCCTGTCATTATTTAGAGCTTGTCTTGGCACTCGGTTAGCGAAGGATTAGTGATGGTTAACCTATTGAGGCTTCGATTGTGGGATGTCTGATTATTGAGAGGTCTAGGGAGTCCTATCTTATTGAGGCACTTTTGTGTGGCCTTCTGAGCAGAGTGTGAGATTTTAGTTCTATTCTTGTGGGAAGTTGAGTGGTATCTCTTGGTTATTGTGGTCTAGTTATTTCATCCTAGGGTTGTACTTTTGAGGTGATTCCCTGGTTATGCTATCATGTGATTGGATTGGTGTTATGATATCCTTATACTTGTTGATTCCATTTTGAGTATGTTAGACTACTTTTCATCTTTTCCTTTTACTTGAGGTTACCGGTATACCACCATTTTCTCAACTCTCTCTCTTTACTTACTTATATTAGTGTGCAAGGACTGCATGTGCGTTCTACTTTCCTTCACCTGTGATTTTGTGTAATTGTATCTCTGTGCTAGCATGTTTTACTTGTAGCGTTTGGTTGTTTATTCTCTGTGCTAGCTCCTTGTGCTTCTTTAATTTCTCTAGTGACTGATTTCTTGCTATCTGTTACTTACTGCTTTTATATCTTATATGAGCACAGTTGGCCGATGATACCTACTGAGTACCCATTGTTTTGGTGCTCATACTACACTTCTGCACTTTCTGTACAGATATTAGTTGAGTTCTCTCCGTTGATCGCGTTGGAGACTCATGCAAATTTTGTGGATATTCGAGACTAGGGTGAGCGCCTGACGGTCGGAGGTTGACCACATCTCATCATTTGTACTGTTACTCTTTGTAGATTCAGAGACAGTTGTACTTATCATTTTTTTACTTCTAGCACTTGTATTCTATTAGAAGCTTCTGTAATATCGATACCAAGTTGTGAGGTTGGTGTAGTTTCATTATGTATACATTTGGGTAAATTGCTTCCGTGTTGTCTTATCTGTATATTCTGCTTTCACTTATTTTCTGCTTATTATGCGTATTGGTTTGGTAGTAGCCCATTACTAACCATTTCGGTCTACGGGAATTGGTTCGCCTACTGGGGGATTGTAGGTGCCATCATGACCTGAGAAATCGAGTTGTGACAGCTTGGTATCAAAGCTCTAGGTTTATCGATGTCGTGGTACCAAAGTAAGTGTCTAAGTAGAGTCTCGTAGATCAATACGATAACGTTCGTATCCTATATGTGGGAGGCTATAGGGCATTGTTAGGAAAAGTTTAATCTTCTTGACTCCTTATCGTGCGTTCCTGGCTTTATTGACTTCTAAAACTTTGGTTGTTCATTTATTCTCAGATGCCTCAGACGAGTGTGATAGCGGTTGGTGCCGAGGCTTCTATTCCTGTTGCTTCAGTGCTTCCGTCATTGCCAGGACTTTAGAGTGAGGGTATACTGCATTAGATAGGGGGTGTGGGGTCAGCCCATCTTCTGATTGGATTTATAGTGACCTAAGCGCTTCAGCACACCATGGCTAGGACTCTGAGTCCTCCAGTGAGTGTTTCAGTACCTGGTTCTGTGAGTGGTGCTTTAGTTAGGCTTGAGCTTCCAGTTCTTCAGTAGGGTTGTCTGTCAGTATTAGAGTACGAGGAGAGATTTTCCCATCGGACTTCATCTGGTAGAGGCTATTTTCGGTGTGGTAAGCGTATGTATTTTGCTAGGAATTGCCCCACAATTTTGTATCCCGGACAGCCTTGTTGTTATCATTATGGAGAGATTAGTCACCTTTATAGGGCTTGTCCCCAGCGAGGGCCGGTTGGGCCTTCAGTTTCGACCACTCAATCCAGAGTTAGATCCCATCAGCTTGATGCTCCTCTTGGTTGGCTAGAGGTAGAGGTTCCTTACACCATTGCTCCAGGTCAGGCCTTTGATACCTTCGACTTTTGTCAGTCCCGCTCGTGTTGCGATTCTATCCCTTCTGTCATATAATTGCTTACATGCCTACATGCTACTTGTTTAGTTGTTTGGCTACGTAAATTGTAGTATCGATATGTTGTTTTATTGGTAGTTTATTTTTGTTTTAGTGGATGGGGTGAGTTGTGCGCATCCTTGAATGATTATGAGATTTTATTTTCACTAACCTAACACGCTTGCTTGATTTGATTGAGTGTCTTAATTATTTACTAATGGAGAATCATAATGAAGAAAATTGGGTTACCACCACGGAGCCCACTTTACTAGAACTGATGAACTTGTTCACCATTTTTTCTACCCAAATGGAAGGGTGGATTGATCGATTGGATACTCGAATAGAGAGCTTTAAAGATAGACCTAGGGAGGCTTCTTCAACTCCGTTCACTCATTACCATTGCCACACAAGTGGAGCTCTCCTAGACGTTTTATCCTTGATATCACCCTGAACTCTTCAGTGAATGTTCTACCCTGCTTCTAACACCCCACCACCATATACTATCGCCCTACTACCAAATAATACCCACCAACCTATGCCACAGGTTCCTCAAAAACTACCACATGTGGTTCAACTACTATCACATGTGCCTCAACCACCACCAAATGATTGTCAACTAATCTAAAATGTCCACCGAATCTTAAATGTTTAACCAATGGGTGATGAGTTACAAGAGGGGTTCCAAGAGGAGTTTAGAGGGTTCGATGATGAACATAACAACCAAATAACAGGTCAATTCTTGAAATTCCACCATCCTCATTGTGGAAGAGGGTGAAGGAATTTTCATATCCCTTAAATAGGTAGGCAAGGTGGAAATCAAAGGCGATATAGCCACCAAGGTTTAGGTATCATGATGATAACTATGATTATGATCCATATGGAGATAATTGATATCATGGAAAAATTGGGGATCGAGACAAGACTCTTATTTCCATCAAAGTTACTCTTTCATCACTCAAAGGTGGCTGCGACCTTGAGGTGTTTCTTGATTAGGTTATGCAATGTGATAGAATCTTCTTGACTAATGATATGTACAAAGTGCAAAAGGCATCTTATGACATTTCTTAATCTGAGCAGTTTGAATCTACATTGCGGGACACTCAAGTGAAGGGAAGGAGAATGAATGGCTTTGCTGCCACTCCCTCTTGGGAAGAGCTAACGGCTATCTTGAGGCGCAAATATGTCACCGAATGATATTTCCAAGAGAAACTCAAGAAGGTATACAATTTACAAGAAGGCAACAAGAGTGTAAAAGAATATCATGATGAGTTCCAAGTTGTGAAGCTGAGGATCAACTTTGAAGAGGATCTTTTGAATGTTATGACTATCAATTTTGAGTAGAGAGATTGCTTCCCAAATGACACTCCACAACTATCATGATATTGATGAAATTCTTGAAGCAAAATTGAGATATAGGTGGGGATTATGGAATAGAAATTTGACAATTCGAGAGGGTACAAGGGCTATTGGAACAACAACAAATAAGGGGTATGTTCCTCTTCCAGTTGGAAAAGGAACAAGGGCAACTTGAAAGTACTCGAGAAGACCTTTGTTAAAGGAAATCAAGTTGAGAAAACCACTTCCAAACTTGCTCCAAATGAAGGAGGTAACTCTTTCAAGCCTCTTAAATTCCTTAAATATCAAGGATTTGTCATAGGATTAGGGAGTGCCCCAATCAGAGGACATTCATTTTAATGGTTGAAAATACTTAAGAGTGATAATAAGGTGAATCTTATTGAGGGGGTTGACAATGAGGATACTCAAGAAGAGAATGATATTGTTGATGATGAGGAGTGTTAGCAATATGGGAATGTTATAATCCCTGTGGATTAGAAAGGAGGGCCGCTGGTAATCAAGGATATGCCTCAAGAAGGGGAGATTAATGTGGAAAACTATGTAAAAAGGAGGACCATGATAAGCAAAGCTACGGATGACCCAAGTCAAATGGAAAACCTCTTCTATTCAAAGTGCCTCACTAGGGAAATGTATGTTCCTTGATAATTGACTGTCACGACCTGATTTATCAGGTCATGATGGCACCCACAACCCCCTATAGGTGAATGAATCTCAGTAGCCCAGAACGGTTAGTAACGGGCCACTACCTAAGTAAAGGACGCACAATCAAGAAAAATAAGAAGAAAAAGGTAAGAAAGCAACCCAAATATATGTATATATATATATATATATAATATATATACATATACACAGAAAACTACACTGTCCCACGACCTGGTATAATAAGTACAGGACCCACTACTAAAAAGACAGAGTACAAGAGAGATAAAAAGTAAAATATACAACTATCTCCTAATATACAAAAGAGTTAACTGTGTAAAAAGAAAGAGATACAACCAAGCCCCAGTCGCCAGGAGCTCACCCTATATCTCAAATGTCCCAAAAGATACACAAGGTCCCCACATCAAAGACGATGGCCCACAAAAAGATCTACACCAGAAAGATACAAAAGTGTAGTATGAGCACCAAATGCATAAGCAACCGGTACCCAGTAGACATCATAGGACGACTGGGCACATATAAAATGTAAAAGTAGTAGATAGTAGATAAGGTAAGAAAAGGGTCACAGAAGCAAATAGAGTGCAGTGAAAGGAAGCTAGAAACAAATAGAAGGCATAAAAGAACACAAGTGTACTAAACTAGTCACAAAGGATGTATCACATAACACAGATGTAACAGTGGAGAACGCACCTAGGTCCTTGCAATAACAACCAATAAGGAAAGCTTAATGAATAGGGCAGTATACCGGTAACCTCAAATAAAGGGAGAGAAAGAACATAAACTAAACATAAATATGCTAACAATACAGCTCACAAACTAAGGATTATCAAAAAGTAAACTAGCAGGTAACTACAATTGGAGCAAGCAACACTAATCTACCTACAGTCCCAACGAGCGCCCATACAATCGAGGAATATATACAAGTGAAGAAAAACCCTACCGGTATCCCATACTACTAAAGAGTACACTCAGCATATAGAAAACAAGGATTAGAATCGTGCAAAAATGAATGATATGGTATGATATGCCAGTGGTACTGTATGCACCTCCTCTGGCGCCCATAGGCCCAACAGGTAAGACCCATGGAAAGGCTTCCCCTGTATACCTCTACTCCCCCATAAACCCCTCCTCCAGCACTCTCAGCCCTTAGCTCCTAGTACGGATCAACAAGGTCCATGAAGGTCTCCACGACCACATACTAAATCTCGAGATGCAAGGTTAAAAAACTTGTGATAGTCAGGCCTACAACCCTGTAGTAGTAATAAACAAATGCAGAAAAGCTCTTCTCATGATGATGATATGCTCAGGTAAAACCAACAGCTCAGTACAAACTGGCCCTGTACATGCTCAATCTGCTCTACAACACAGATAACCAGCTAGCAATCACAAATTAATGTCGGAATCACCGACACTTCTCAAATATCCCACTAACTATGGTCCAGAGGCATAAGCAAAGTCAAATAAGTGCTCTAAGGGGTAATACTACCGTACTAGCTCAAATACTAAAGCAGAAGAACAAGAACAGACGAAAAGGGAGCAGACAAGGTCTAGGGTGCCAACCTAGTAATCCCAACCCAAGGAGGAACTAAATAGTACAATTACATTTATATAGGCCAAGTCTAAGATCGGTAAGCCATAACCTACCTGGTGTCCGATGAAAAAGCTGCTGGAAAGTCATCGCTCAATTATGAACTACTCCAAGAAGCCTGAATGGCGATCAAACTATCAAAAACATAATTTACTCATCAATACAAAGCTAAGATACCCATAATGCTAACAATTAACCGGGTCAAAAATCTGGGTCAAAAAAGGCTCGTGGGCTCCACAACTCAAAATGGAAAACTAAAATTACCATAAGGTTCCCAACACCGCCAGGAACACATGCTCAAAAATTGAGCATAATTCGGGTAAGGGAAGGGCCTAAAATAGCCCCTAAATCTCAAGAATAATATAAGAATCAAGCGAAGAAATTAACAAAACTAAAGGTTAGAAACTTATGATAGACGATGAAGAATCGACCACTGGCATGAAATATGCCACCTCGACACTCTTGGATGCTCCCACATAGAAAATTGAGCTTAGAGCTCTAAAATAATGGTGGAAAGTGATTTTAAGTGCTTGAAGACGAAGAAGGATGTTTAATAACACTGATCTCCGCAAAAACTAAGATTTTATTTACAAATACGGAGGTCATTATTCACCCATACCTCCACAAAATCAGGGAAATCTCTGCAAGTGTGGACATTGCAAAAGCGACGGAACTTCGCAAAAGCAGAGGTCCCCAAACAGACGTACCTCCACAAAAGTAGAGGAATGTCCGCAAATACATAGTCCACAAATGTGGTGCTCTACCGCAAAAGTGGTATTCCCAAATGCAATACAAAGGCCGCAAAATCGGATGCACCAGAACCAACTATACCAGAAAAACTTAGCTAAAGTTCAAATGTGCCGATGGGCCCTTAGGATTCATCCAGAATCCCGTGGACACAAACCAAACAGGCTATCCTAACAAAAACCAAATTTTAGACTCAAAAGAATCGATGAAACTTCCAATGGAGGTCAATTTAACAAAAGTGGGTCCCATGCCCAAAATGACCAACTTAGCTAAAACGAAACCCAATAGACCAAAACGAGTCTGGAATCATCGGGACCAAAACCAAAGGTCCCTCTAGCCCAAAGTTGACATTCCGGAGCTAACTGCACTGATTGAATTACCATCTGAGGCTGTCTTCTCCAAATGTTGACCCAAGTCAAACTTCCAACTCCAACAAACCTGAAATCTCAGAAAGTAAGATAGAACCATACCGAAATCTCCTAGGCCACGACTAAGGGTCCAACTTGACCAAAATCCATGCTCTGGACCTAACGAAACTGTCAGAATTCAATTTCGAGCTCGCTTTCTATGAATGTTGACTTAAGTCAATGATTTTTTAAGTTAAAGCTCTAAAATATGGAGATGGTCATAAAGACCAAACAAATGGTCCGGGCACCGAACAACCGATCTCAACAAGTCATAAATGACTTGCGGCCGCTACAAGTAAGCTCTATGAGTACAAAGAAAGCAAAAATGCAAAATAACCAGAAGGGTCATTGTATCATCCACTACCAAAAAAGACTTTCATCCTTGAAAGTTAGAAAAAGGGAGTACCTGAAGGCTCAAACAACTGCGGATACTAAGCCTGTATCTCACTCTCAGTCTCCCAGGTAGCCTCCTCGACCAGACGATGCCTCAACTTAACCTTAACCACAAGAATCTCTCTGGACCTCAATCTCCTGACATCTCTAGCTAGAATGGCTATTGACTCCTCAAAATAAGCCAAACTATAATCTAACTGCACTAAATCCCATTGTAGCACACGAGACTCATCCGGAACATAACGCCGCAACATGGATACATGAAAGACCAGGTGAATAGCTGAGAACATAGGAGGCAAAGATAGAAGATAAGCAACATCACCAACCCTCTGAAGAATGTCAAATTGCCCAATATACCTGAGGCTGAGCTTGCCTTACCTGCCAAATCTCATCACGCTTTTTAGGGGTGACACTCCAAGAAATACCCCATCACTAACACTAAACTCTAAGGCACAAAGTCTATGATCTACGTAGCTCTTCTACCTACTTTGGGTTGCCCGAAGTCTATCCAGAATCACATAAACTTTGTCGAAGGAATCATGAAGTTAGTCTGTACTCTGTGGACGAGACTCAAAACAATCAAACTAACCCATCGGTGACCTGTAATGCCTATCATACAATGCCTCAAACGGCACCATGTGGATATACGAGTTATAACTATTATTGTAGGCACACTTCACCAAAGGAATGCATTGATCCCAGGAATCCCCAAAATAAAGAACACAGGCTTGTAACATGTCCTCTACGACCTGGATAGTTCACTCAGACAGGCCATCTGCCTGAGGATGGAATGCAGTGCTGAGCTAAACCTCTGTACCCATCTCTCACTAAATAGTCCTATAGAATTGAGATGTAAACTTAGTACCGTGGTCTAAAATAATAGAAGCTGGAACCCCATGCAAACGGAAACCTCACGGAGATAGATCTGAGCCAACCTCTCTGCACTATATGAAGAATGAACAGGCAAGAAGTGTGCAGACTTAGTTAGCCTATTAACAATAACCCAAATAGAGTCAAACCGTCGAGAAGTATGTGGTAACCGTGCTATGAAGTCCATAGTGATCTCTTCCCACTTTCACTCAGGAATGGGAAGTCTCAGCATCAATCCACCAGGTCTCATGTGCTCAAACTTAACTTGCTGGCCGTTCAAGCATCGAGATACAAACTCTACTATGTATCTCTTTATACCACTCCACTAATAAAGCATCCTCAAATCTTTATACATCTTAGATGCGCCTGGATGGATGGAATATTTGGAACAATGAGCCCTGAGAAGAATCAACTGAATCAAGTCCCCAACTTTCGGAACACAAAGGAGACTATCAAATCTCAAAATACCATTAGAATCTAATGTAGCACTGCTGGCCTCACCCCGTAGAACCTAATCACGAATACCACACAAATGCTGAACCTCAAAATGGCGCTGTTAAATCTGATCAACCGGAATAGAACAGATATTAACACTGGTAAGAACTCTGCAAGGATCTAACAAATCAAGCCTAACAAAATGGTTAGCCAAGGACTGGATGTCCAAGGCAAACAACCGCTCTAAAACTAAAAGAGATGCCAAGATGCTCATACTCACTGCCTTTGATCTCTCAAGGCATCCACTACCATGTTTGCCTTGCCTGGATGGTATAGAATAGTGATATCATAGTCCTTAAGTAACTTAATCCATCTATGCTGCCTAAAGTTCAGGTCTCGCTGACTCATGATGTACTGAAGACTACGGTGATCGGTGTAAATCCCACAGTGAACTCTATATAGATAGTGCCTCAAGATCCTGAGCACGAAGACTATTGCCGCCAACTCTAAGTCATGAGTAGGGTAGTTGCACTCGTGATCCTTAAGCTTCCTCAACGCATAAGCTATCACCCGACCCTGCTACATCAACACACAACCAAGAACAACTGATAAAGCATAACAATACACTGAGAAGCTTTTAGCTTCAATAGGCAATGTCAACACTGGAGGTAATGTCAATAAGGCCTTAAGCCTCTGGAAGCTATCCTCGCACTGATTAGACCACTGAAATGGGACATCCTTCCTAGTCACCCTATTCAAAGGTGCTACTATGGAAGAAAATCCCTTGACCAATCGTTGATAATATCCTGCCAACCCAACAAAACTTCAAACCTCGATAGGAGTAATAGGCCTCGACCAATAACGAATGGTTGTAATCTTTGCTGGGTCCACCCTAATCCCATCCTTAGACACCACGTGTCCTAAGATGGCTACTGACTCAAGCCAAAACATGCACTTTGAGAACTTTGCATAAAGCTGATGATCTCTCAAAGTCTAGAGCACGATCCTCAAATGCTGCTCATGCTCCTCCCTACCCCGCGAGTATACCAATAAATAACTTATGAAGACTATCAGAAATGAATCAAGGTACAACTTGAGCACCCTGTGCATCAAGTCCATAAAAGCTATTGGGGCAATAGTTAACCTGAAAGACATCACTAAGAACTCATAATGGCCATAACATATCCTGAATGGTGACTTAGGGATGTCCTCTGCCCTAATCCTCAACTGGTGGTAGCCTGACCTCAAATCTATCTTAGAGAACACTGCTACACCCTGGAGCTGATCAAATAAGTCATCTATTTGTGGTATCAAATACATGTTTTTTATAGTTACCTTATTTAGCTATCGATAATCAATACACATCCGCATCGAGCAATCTTTCTTCTTCACTAACGGACAAGTCCTGAAGCTGAACCTTCAGCTCCCTCAACTCACTAACAAAAAAGTCCTGGTACCTGGCTCTAACTCAATGGAAAAGTGTCACGACCCAATTTCTCAGGTTATAGGAGCACCTACAACCCCCCTATAGGCAAACCAATCCCCATAGCCTAGAACGGTTAGTAATGGGCTACTATCTAAAAAGCACGCGAAAGAAGCAATAAAAGCGGAAGCAAGATAAGAAGTAGAGAAATAGAACAAACGATATATATATATATATGTATACATATAACTAAGCCATCCCACGACTTGGTATCACAGTATAAGAGCCACTACTAAATATACAAAGTATAAGAGGATACAAAATAGAATATACAACTATCTCTGAATAACGAAAAAGTACATGGTAAAAAAGAAGAGATAAAAGTCAATCCCAGATCTCCACGAGCTAACCCTAAGTCTTGGTTGTCACAAGCACTGCACAAGTCTGCACGCGATCAACAACGATGGCTCACACTAGGATCTACACTAGAAGATGCAGAAGTGTACTATGAGCACCAATTGCAAAGCAACGGGTACCCAATAGGCATCATAGGCCGACTGAGCACATATAAGATATAAAAGAAATATAAAGCAAATAAGAAAGAAGTAGTCACAGAAACAAACTAGGGAAGCACACAGAAACTAGCACACATAGGAGACAAAGAGAAAACAAACATACTATGCTAGCCACGTAAGAAATACATATAACAGAATACAGGTGAAAGATTTAGAGAGATTACAACTGGATCCTTGCAACAACAATATATAGAGAGAGTTTAAGAAATATGACGGTATACAGATAACCTCAAATAAAAAGGGAAGAAGGAAAAGCCACTAAATATAGACATGCTAGCAATACAACTCGTACGATAAAAATAGTCGAATGATAACCCACCAGTAACTATAAAATGAATAAGTACTATAATATGATCGAATAATGAATCTACCTACAGTCCCAATAGGTGCCCATACACCCTAGAAACACATACAAGTGAGAACAAACCCTCCGGTATCCCATACTACCAGAGCGTACACTCAACAAACAACAAACAAGGATGGAACCAAACACATTATGAATGATACGATGCGATATGATCAGAAGTATCAGTGGTACCACATGCACCTCCTCCGTCACCCATAGGCCTAGAAGGTAGGACCCATGAAAGTCTCTCCCTATATACCTCTACTACCCCGTATACTCCTCCTCTGGCACTTTTGGCCTGTAGCCCCTAGTCTAAATTGGAAAGGTCCATGGAGGTCTTTGCGACCATATATAACTCTCATTATCTCACTAAAAGTGCTCGGACTTGAACCGGGTCTAAAATCAGTGGAAAAGGTCAAGTCTAGTGCTTCGGCCAAGCCGAACCTAGTATAATATCACAATCATTAGTAAATCATGTCTAGCACTCTGGCCCACCCAAGTCTAAAATCAGTGTGACAATATTTCAAAACCTATTTTACCCCAAGAAGATCCATAAAATAGTTTAAATCCATCTAAAGCTATTTATTGCAAAAAATGGGCCCTCGTGGCCATGCAAAGCTAGAAAATCAGTGATAATTAGGCCGGCAGACATAGTAGTAGTAAACCAGATGCAGAAAAGCCCCTTTTCATGATAAAGATGATATGAACGCACACAATCAATATCTCAATGACTCATAATCAACCTATCGGCCCTTCACAAGCTCAATCCACTCTACATCACAGATAACCAGTTCCATAACTGAAAATCGATGTCCCCGACTAATGGGCACTCCTAATATCCCACCATCTATGGTCCAGAGGCATAAATGAAGGCCACAAGGGGTGACACTACAAAGTAAGATCAAATATTAAAATGAACGTAGAAAGTAAATGGATGGGAAGAAAGTAGAGAAGGTCTGGGGTGCCAACATAGTAAACCCAACCCAAAGGTGCTAAATAGTACAATTATAGCCTATATACGCAAAATCTAAGGTAGGGAAAACCATAACCTACCTAGCGTCCCAGGATAAACTGCTAGGAAGCCAAAGACCGAGCCCAAACTGCTATGAGAAACTTCGAATTGTTAACACACTATCAAGAATGTA
This sequence comes from Jaltomata sinuosa, assembly GCA_003996215.1. Taxonomy (NCBI): domain Eukaryota; kingdom Viridiplantae; phylum Streptophyta; class Magnoliopsida; order Solanales; family Solanaceae; genus Jaltomata; species Jaltomata sinuosa. Next base: position 257,793 of record QJPP01002249.1, read on the forward strand.
ATCTATGCGTTAAAATAAAGCTAATGATACCTATATTGCTAAAATTATAGCCGGGTCGAAATATGGATCAAATGCGGCCCACGGGCCTCACAAACCAAAACCAAAAATGAAAATTACTACAAGGTTCCCAACCTCACTAGGAACATATGCCCAATAATTGAATAAAATTTCAATAAAGAAAAGGCCTAAAATAGCCCGGAGAAGATGAGGGAAATCATGCAAAAACTTTGCAAAATTAAGGACAAAAGCGAGGAATTACGTACCAAGGAGGGAGGGAAGAAGGTCCACGAGGTGAAACCTGCGCCTCAATGAACAATAAGACCGATCAAGCAACTACAATCCAAGAAACATCCCCAAGTTACAATAAGAATCTTTGATGGAGGTTTGCCATGGCTATGAAGAAAATTTGGGGAAGAGGAACTTTCCAAAATCCAGGAAGGAACGACGAAATCCTCAACTTGATGAATCCTTAGAGATAGGATATGAGTAAAATTTTCTAGTGAGAGAACTAGTTTTAGAGAGAGGGGGATGTGAGAAAATGAGCTGAAAATTCGAGGGGCTGCATTTTTATAGTGAAGATCGTAAACCAGCACGATCGCGGTCCTCCTGCATAATCGCGCTGAAGAAGTATCATAGGCACTTGCGTGATCGTGGTGCCTGGGTGCGATAGCGCAGAAGCAAAAGGGCACCAAAAGAGCAATTGCAATTTCCCTGCGCGATCGCGCTGAGCACTGCTCAACTGCAAAAAATCTGCAACTTGTAGAACACTCCCACCGGGGTTCCGGGCACAATCAAAACCCGATACTTACAAAACAAACATGTAACTAGAGTGGAAATGACATTCCGAACACAACAAAATAGATGAAACTTCCATAGGGGGTCATCTCAAAGAAATGTTGACCCAGTCAACTTGTAATTTCCAACCAAACACCCTAAATAAGCCTGACTTACCGAGACCCAAACCAACCACCTACCCAACCCAGAATCAATATTCTATAGCTGAAGGAATCGTCAGATTTTGAATCCGATGATCCGATTATCGAAAGATAACCAAAGTCAAACTTCTAACTCCAACTGAAAACACAGAAAGTAAGATAAAACTAAACCAAAAGCTCCCAAACCCCAGCAAAGGGTCCTACTAGACCAAAATCTATACTCCAAAGCTAACAGAACTGTCAGAATTCGATTCTAAGCACGCTAGCAAAGAATGTTGACTAAAGTCAATGATTTCATAAGTTTAAGTTCTAAAATGGGAAAGCGGCCATAAAGGTTAAATGAACGGCCAGGACACCAAAATACCAGTCCCAGCAAGTCATAAATAACTTGAGGCCTCTATAGGCAAGCTCTAACAGTACGAAAGAGGTGAAAATGCAGGAATGACTGAAAGGGTCATTACATCATCCACTACTAAAAAGGATTTTTGTCCACGAAAGTCAAGAAGAAGGGAGTACCTGAAGGCTCAAACAATTGCAGATACTGAGCCCATATCTCTCTCTCGGTCTCCCTGGTAGCCTCCTCGACCATATGGTGCCTCCACTAAACCTTAACTACCAGAATCTCTCTGGACCTCAACCTCCTGACTTCCTTAACCAGAATGGCTCTTGGATCTTCATCAAAGGTCAAACTCTCATCAAATTGAATTGAATCCCACTGTAGCACATGTGACTCATCCAGAACATACTGCTTTAACATCGATACATGGAAGACTAGGTGCATAGCTGAGAAAATCAGAAGAAAGGTTAACTGATAAGTTACACTACCAACCCTCTGAAGAATCTCAAACGACCCAATATACCTAGGGCTAAGCTTGCCCTGCCTACCAAATCTCATCACACCCTTTATGGGAGACACCCGAAGGAAAACATCACTAACACTGAGCTCTAAGGCATAAAGTCTATGATATGCGTAGCTCTTCTGCCTACTCTGGGCTTGCCAAAGTCTGTCCTTAATAACCTGGAATCTGTCAAGGAATCATGAAGTAGGTCTGTACTCTTCGGCCTAGAATCCAACCCATCGAACCAACCCACTGGTGATCTGCAATGCCTACTATATAATGCCTTAAAAGGTTCTACGCCAATGCTCGAATGAAAACTATTATTATATGCAAACTCTGCTAATGGTATATACTGATCTCATGAACCTCCAAAGTCAAGCATACATGCCCGTAACATGTTCTCCAGGACTTGGATTGTCCTCTCGGACAGGCTATTTATCTGAGGGTGAAAACTCTAATAGGATCCAATAAGTCAAGTCTAACCACACAGTTAGCCAAGGACTGGATCTTCAAGCCCAATGGTCACTTTAAAACTGAAAGAGAAGCTAGACTGCCCATGCTCACTGTCTTCTGGCTCAAGGCATCCGCTACCATGTTTGCCTCACCCAGATGGTACAAAATAGTGAAGTCATAGTCCTTTAGTAACTTAATCCATCTCTGCTTGATAGAGTTTAACTCTCACTGACTCGTGATGTACTGAAAACTACGGTGATCAGTGAAGATCTCACAATGAACCCCATCTAAGTAATGCCTCCAAATCTTGAGAGCAAAGACTACCACCGCCAACTCCAAGTCATGATTGGGGTAGTTGCGCTCGTAAACCTATAGCTGTATCGACACATAAGATATGACATGACCCTTCTGCATCAACAAACAACCAAGACTAACCACTGAAGCATCACAATACACTGAGAAGCCCTGACCCTTAACTAGAAAAGGCAACACTAAAGCTGAAGTCAATAAGGCCTTAAGCCTTGAAAACTATCCTCGCAATGATCCGACCACTAGAATGGAACATCCTTCCTAGTCAAAGGTGATGCTATGGAAGAAAAACCCTCAACGAACCATCTATAATACCCTACTAACCCAATAAAGTTGCAAACCTCGGTAGGAGTAGTAGGCCTTGCCCAATCATGAACGACTAAAATATTCCTTGGGTCCATTCTAATCCCCTCCTTAGACACCACGTGTCCTAAGAATGCTACTGACTCAAGCCAAAACTCACACTTTGAGAACTTGGCATAAAGCCGATGATCCCTCAAAGTCTGGAGTATAATCCTCAAGTGCTGCTCATGCTCATCTCTACTCTGCGAGTATATCAGTATGTGATCGATGAAGACTATCATGAACAAATCCAAGTATGGATTGAGCACTCGGTGCATCAAGTCCATGAAAGTTTTGGGTAATTAGTCAACCCAAAAGACATCACCAGGAACTCATAGTGGCCATAACGTGTCCTGAATGCTATCTTAGGGATGTCCTCCGCCCTAATCCTTAACTTGTTAGCCTAATCTCAAATCTATCTTAGAAAACATGGTTGAACCCTGAAGCTGATCAAACAATTCATATATATGCGGCATCGGATACCTATTCTTCATAGTCACCTTATTTAGCTGCCGATAATCAATACACATCTGCATGAACCCATATTTCTTCTTCACAAACAGAACTAGAGCAACCCAAGGTGACACACTCAGCCTAATGAAAGCTTTAGCTAGCAAGACCTAGAGTTGATTCTTAAGCTCCCTCAACTCAACTGGAGCCATACGATATGGAGTAATGGAAATGGGCCTGGTACCCGGCTCCAACTCAATAGTAAAGGCAATATCATGCTCAGGTAGGTGGAAGGCTTAGAAGGTCAGTCAGAAACACATCAAGGAAGTCACTAACCATAGGAACTGACTCAGAAGAAGAAGTGTCGGTGCTAGCACCTCAAACGTATGCTAGATAAGCCAAACACCCGCACAAAATCAACTTCTTAGCTTGAAGGCATGAAATGATCCCAAATAGTGTGCGGCTACCAGAACCCTACCATACTACCGAGAATACGCCAGGCACGGCTATGGTAACAGTCTTGGAATAATAATCCAAAACTGCTTGGTGAGTGGATAACCAGTCCATGCACAAAATCACATCAAAATCTAACATATCTAGAATCATCAAGTCGGCCCAAGTCTCCAAACCTCCAACAACTATCAAACAAGATCTAACAATATAATCCACTACTAAAGAATTGCCTACCGGGGTAGCAACATATACATGAATAGAAGATGGCTTTCTAGTCAACCCCAAATAAGGCACAATGTTGGAAGATACATAAGAGCATGTAGAACAAGGATCAAACAAAGCTAAAGCTGATTGGCGGCAAACATAAATTGTACATATGATCACCGCATCCGAGGCCTCTACCTCTGGCCTACCTGGGACCGCATAGAACTATCGCCGACCACCATCCCTACCACCTGTCCTACCACGCTAGGCTCTACCCTGAACACCACCTTCTCTAGCTAGTGGCTACAATGCTCAAAAAGGCTAAGCCAGCTAGCTGAAGTAGATCCCACTGGGGGCACACTATTGTATAGTGACCCATGATACCATAATCATAACACGGCCGTGATGGCCCACCTTATCATGATAAACTAGCTGAACCAATATGGCTACTCCGACCAGATGCCCCATATGTAGTACCCCTCGAAGACTGACCAGTATAACCCTGCTAACCACTATGAACCTGCTCAAACTGAGGCCCACCTGAAGCTTAAAGTGATGCCTGAATTGGCCGGCTAGACTGACTCTAATGCTGCTGTGGTTGATACCCTTGGCCCCACTGGCCTGAACCTCTATCGCTGAAACGGAAACCACTGAAACCTCTCTGATGGCATGGCCTCTTATCTTTAGCCTTGGGATCATGACGGTGAAAGTACTCCATCGTACATACATGGTATGTTATAGTCTGGAATGGTTGCCCACTAGTAACTAGTATCTCAACAGTCTATCACAACTTGATCATCAACCCCCAAACAAACCGATGAACCCTATCTAGTTCTGCAGGAATGATCATAGCCCTAAATAGAGCTAACTAGTGGAAATAGGTCTCATACTCAGATGCAGACATAGATCCCTGCATCAGTCTGGTAAACTGCTTCCTCTGACGCTCACGGTCACTCTGAGGCAAGAACTTGGCCATAAAGGCCTCATAGAACTCTCTCCAAGACAATTGAGGAGACTGAGATGGTCTGCAAGCTACGTGAGCTCTCAACCAAAGCTTAGCTGAGACATCCAACTGATAAGTACTGTAACTGAACCCATGAGAATTCAACAACCCAAGATGATGAAGCTTCTCCTCGCAGATAGATATGAAATTATAAGAATCCTGTCCGGGAGCACTAGAGAACCTCGGTGGAGACAACCTTAGAGACCTTGACAAAGCCTTCTTCTCTGACTCTATCATAACTAGGTGGGGAGCAAGAGGCCTGACAACTGTAGGTTCTGGATGAACCTCGGCATGAGGAGCCACAGTAGCAGGCTACGCTCCTGAACTCTGAGCACCCAAGGTTGCACCTTGAGCGAATGTCTGAGCTACATCTGATGACTGAACCTCAATCATACCTAGAAACTAATGAAGCAAACCCTAGATATCTGACAATGAAGCTGGGGCTAATGCGGGTACAAAAGTTGTTACAGTCCCTGGTGGCACCTGGGATATCCCCGAGTCCATGCGCTGCTGCTCTGGGACTAACTTGGGCACAATCCCAACCCCAGAAGCTCTAGCAGGTGCCTCTACTCGAGCACGTCCTCAGCCTCTACCTTTATGACCACCCTGGCCCCTAGCTGGAGTAAGGTGTGCTGGTGTCGAAGGTTCACCCTTGCTCGCTACTGAGGACCTCGTACGAGCCATCTGCGAAAGGGTGAACTAGAACAAATGAGATTCCAGGAACTATCTAATATGAGATGCATGATATAAAAGCAAGAAAAGATTCATGTTTCCTAAAATGCTACTGTAGCTTCTCAAAGATTGAGTACGGACATCTCTGTCCCGATCTGCAGGACTTTACTAGACATTGGCACCTATACCGATGACTCCGGTGAACCTAGGCTCTGATACCAAGATGTCACAATCGAATTTCACAGGTCATAATGGCACCTACAACCCCCATGTAGGAGAACCAATCCCCCATAACCCAAAATGGTTAGTAATGGGCTACTAGCTAAAAAGCACGCCGAAGAAGGAATATAAGGGGAAGCAAGATAAGAAGTAGAGAAGTAGAACAAAGGAAATATATATATATATATATATATATATATATATATAGAGAGAGAGAGAGAGAGAGAGAAAACTAAGCAATCCCATTACCTAGTATCACAATATAAGAGCCACTAGTAAATATACAGAGTACAAGAGGGTACAAAATAGAATATACAACTGTCTCTGAATAACAAAAGAGTACCTGGTACAAAAGAAGAGATAAAAGTCAAGACCTGATCGCCAGGAGCTCACCCTAAATCTTAGATGTCAGAAGCACTACACAAGTGTGAGCAAGATCAAAGATGATGGCTCATACTAGGATCTGCACCAGAAGATGCAGAAGTCTAGTATGAGCACCAATTGCAAAGCAACGGGTACCCAGTAGGCATCACAGGCTGACTGAGGGCATATAAGATATTAAAGCAACATAAAGTAGATAAGAATAAAGTAGTCATAGAAACAAGTAGGGAAAGCACACGGAAACTAGCACAGATAGGAGAAAAAGAGAAAACAAACATACCATGCTAGCCACAGAACAAAAGTATATCACAGAACGCAAGTGAAAGGTTTAGGGAATGCACCTGGATCCTTGGAAAAACAATATATAGAGAGAGTTTTAGAAATATGGCGGTATACCGATATACCGGTAACCTCAAATAAAAGGGGAAGAAGGAAAATCCACTGAATATAGACATGCTAGCAATACAACTTATACAATAATAATAGTCGAGCAATAACCCACCAGTAACTATAAAATGAACAAGTACTACAATAGGATCGAATAATGAATCTACCTATAGTTCCAACGGTCACACATACACCTGAGGAACACATACAAGCGAGAACAAACCCTCCGGTATGCGACATTATCAGAGCATACACTCAACAAATAGCAAACAAGGGTGGAATCAAACATATAATGAATGATACAATGCGATATGCTTAGAAGTGTCACTGATACTGTATGTACCTCCTTCGGCGCCCATAGGCCCAGTAGGTAGGACCCATGGAAGGCGTTCCTCGTATACCTCTACTACCCCATATAACCCTCATCCGACACTTTCAGCTCGTAGCCCCTAGTTCGGATTGGCAAGGTCCATGGAGGTCTCTGCGATCACAAACAACTCTCAATATCTCAATAAAAGTGCCCAGACTCGAACCAGGTCTAAAAGTAGTGGAAAAAGTCAAGTATAGCTCTCCGCCTAGACGATCCTAGTATAATATCAAAATTAGTAGTAAATCATGTCTAGCACTCCGGTCCAGTCGAGTTTAGAATCAATGTAAAAAACCATTTCAAAACCTCTTTTACCCCAAGAAGATCCATAAAATAGATTAAATCCATCTATAGCTATTTATTTCAGAAAATGGGCCCTCAGGGCCATGCAAAGTTAGAAAACAAGTGATCATTAGGCCCGCAACTATAATAGTAGTAAAATAAATACATAAAAACCCATTTTCATGATAAAGATGATATGAACACACGAAATCAATAGCCCAATGACTCACAATTAACCTACCAGCCCTGCACAGGCTCAATCCGCTCTACAACACAGATAACTAGTTCCATAATAGCAAATTGATGTCCGAGACTCACAGACACTCCAAATATCCCACCATTTATGGTCTAGAGGCATAAATGAAGGCCACACGGGGCCACAAAGGCTGACACTACAAATTAAGATCAAATACTAAAATGAACATACAAATTAAGAACAAACAGAAAGAAAGCGGACAAGGTCTGGGGTACCAACCTAGTAAAACCAACCCAAAGGTACTAAATAGTACAATTATCCTATATACGCAAAGTCTAAGGTAGGGAAAATTGTAACCTACCTAACATCCGATGATAAGCTAATGGGAAGCCAAAGAGCGAGCCCAAACTACTTCGAGAAGCTCCAAATAGTTAACATACTATCAAGAATGTAATATATGCGTTAAAATAAAGTTAATAATACCCATATTACTAAAAGTTTAGCCGAGTCAAAATCTGGATAAAAAGTGGCCCGCGGGCCCCATAATTCAAAAGCGGAAAAAAAAATTAGTACGAGGTTCCCAACCTCGCCTGAAACACATGCCTTACAATTGAACAAAATTTGAGTAAAGAAAGGCCTAAACATCACAGAAAAGAAGAGGGAAATAATGCAAAAACTTTGTAAAATTAATAACTAAAGTGGGAATTGACGTGGACTGAATAGGTCCACGAGGTGAAACCCGTGCCTCAATGAACCATCAGACCGATCAAGCAGCTACAATCAAAGAAACATCCCCAACTTACAATAAGAATCTTTGATGGAGGGTTTCCATGGCTATGAAGAAAATTTGAGGAAGAGGAACTTATAAAAATCGAGGAAAGAAAGACGAAATCCTCCACTTGACGAATCCTTAGAGCTAGGATATGATTTGGTACAATTTTCTGGTGAGAGAACTTGTTTTAGAGAGAGGGGGATGTAAGAAAATTAACTGAAAATTCAAAGGATTGCACTTTTATAGTGCAGGTAGCAGACCAGTGCAATTGCGGTCCCCCTGCGCGATCGCGCTAAAGGAGCATCACGGGCCCCTGCGCAATTACAGTGCCAATGAGCGATAGCTGTAGCCAGGGGCGCGATCACGGTGGCCCTGCACGATCGCTCTGAGCACTTCTTAGCTGCAAACAATCTGCAACTTTAACAACACTCCCCCGGGAGTTCCAAGCAAAATCAAAACCAGATACTCATAAACCAAACATGTAACTATAGTGGAAATGATGTTTAAGACTCAATAGAATTGATGAAACTCCCATACAAGGTCGTCTTGAAGATATGTTGACCCAAGTCAACACTTGCAATTTCCAACCAAACACCCAAAATGAGCCTGGCTCACTCGGGACCCGAACCAATTACCTACCCAAACCAAACTCGACATTCCAGAGCTAATGGAATCATCGGATTTCAAATCCAATGCTCTGATCATTGAAAGTTGACCAAAATCAAACTTCTAATTTTAACTACCCTAAAAACATAAAAAGCAAGATAAAACTAAACCAAAAGCTCTACGACCCCGGTCAAGGGTACAACTAGACCAAAATCCATGCTCCGGAGCTAACAGAACTGTCAAAATTTGATTCTAAGCATGCTAGATATGAATGTTGACTAAAGTCAATGATTTCCTAAGCTTAAGCTCTAAAACAAGGAAGCGACCATAAAGGCCAAATGAATGGCCAGGGCACTAAACCACCGGTTCCAGAGAGTGATAAATGACTTGGGGCTGCTACAAGTAAGATCTAACAATACAAAGGAGGCAAAAACATGAGAATGACTAGAAGGGTCACTACACAATATTTATATCACACTCAGGTGGAAGGCCTGGCAGGCCAGTTGGGAACACATCTAAAAACTCTCTAACCATAGGGATCAACTCCGGAGAAAAAGTGTCGGTGCTAACATCCTGGACATATGCTAGATAAGACAAACTTCCTAGAGTGAAGATAAGAAATGATCCAGATGGTGCATGGATAACAGAACCCTACCACACAACCAAGGATACACCGAGCATGGCTAAGGTAATGGTCTTCGCATAACAATCCAAAACCGCTCATGAGGGGATAACCAGTCCATGCCTAGAATCACATCAAAGTCTAGAATATCTAATATCATCAAATCATCCTAAGTATTAAGACCACCAACAACTACCAAGCATGATCTAACAATCCGATCCACTACTAAGGAATTGCCTACTGGGGTAGCAACAGATAAGGGAGCAAATAATGGCTCACAAGCCAACCCAAGCAAAGAACAAAGTAGGCAAGAAAATACAAACATGAAGAACCAGGATCAAATAAAGATGAAGCTGGCTGACGGCAGACAAAAAATATACTTGTGATCACTACATCTGAGGCCTCTGCCTTTGGTCTACTCGAGACCACATAGAACTGATGGTGACGTCCCTCGAACCAGCTGCCATCCTGACCATCTAACCTTCCACGCTAGGAACCACCTCTACCCTAGACACAACCACCTTTGACCGGTGGTTGCACTTATCTTAGAGGATGAGTTAGCTGAGCGGCTAGTCAATTTATACCCCACAAAGGGCAATCTCTGACAAAGTGACTAATAATACCACACTTGTAGAAACGCCGTAATGACCCACCCTGGCGTGATGAACTGGCTGAACCTGTTTGGCCACCATAACTTAATACCCCAGATGATGTACCCCTCGATGACTAACCTGAACTCAACCCACTGAACTGATGATAACCACTGTAAATATGCTGACTACTATAACCATGATCTAACTGAGGCCCATATGAAGCCTGAAGTGATGCCTGAACTGCCCGGCTAGACTGGACCGGATGCTATTGTGGCTGATATCTTCTGCCCTACTGCCTGAACCTCTACCGCTAGAGAAGGAACCACTATAACTACCCTGATGACATGGTATCTTATCTCTTGCCTTAGGGTCCTGGCGATGCAAATCCTTCATAGTGCTGGCATGGTCTGCTATCTCGTGAAGCAGCCACCCACTAGCAACTAGTATATCTGCAGTCTCACGAAGCTCAGTCCTTATCCCCTAAATAAATCGATGGATCTGGTTTAGATTTGCAGGAATGATCATAGCCCTAAATGGATCCAACTGGTGAAAGCAGGTCTCATACTCAGACACTGTCATATACCCCTACATCAACCGGGTAAACTACTCCTTATGACGCTTACGGTCACAATACAATAAGAACTTGGCCATAAAGGCCTCATAGAACTCCCTCCATGTCAACTGAGGATACTCGAAGGGCATGCAAGCTACATGGACCCTCCGCCAAAGCTTAGCTAGCCCCTATAGCTGATAGATGGTATAATCCATTCTGTGGGCATCCAACTGACCAAGGTAATAAAGCATCTCCTTACAGGTAGAGATAAAATCATAGGCATCCTACCCGAGAGTGCCAGAGAACCTTGGTGGGGATAGTCTCATGAACTAGCCCAAAGCCTTCTGCTCTAACTCTGACATAACTGGGCGAGGATCGAGAGGCTGAGCGACTTGTAGGATTTGAAAGGACCTATGCATGGGAAGATGTAGTAGCAGAATGCGCTCCTGATCTCTAAATACGCAGGGTTGCACCCTGAGTGGATGTTTGGGCCATATCAGAAGGCAGACTGATAACGCTCAAGCGTACTGTCCTATTTGGAGGTATCCGCGATCATTAAAGCAAAATACATTTATATTTCCCAACGAATATTATGGTTGAACCCACAGAGAATTTAGAGCATAGCCTAGGTAATTATAAAACAGAGTTCACAACGAGAGTGAGTAATATGAAAAGGGGAGAATTGGGAATCTGTCAAAATTTTGCAATTCAACAACAAAATAATGAAATAAAACAGAATGTAGACAATAGAGAGGACGACTAGGGATGTGCTTCAAATGGAACTCGAACATGGGATAGGGTGATTGCTTATTCATGCAAATTCATGCTAAACAACATAGGTAACCTTGGTTTTAGGTATGGTTATTTATCTCTCGATCAACAACCATACATTCAATAGTCTCAGGTCAAGCACTATTGATTAATCACTAACCAACCAAGCTAAAGTTTAGGGAGGTCATACTATTTCTATCTTTTGACCCTTAAATGGGTGACTCTATCGATTTGAGCTATTTCTAGCCTCAATCTAAATGGAAGCCCAAGTTGCCACTAGCTATTTCACATCTGAAGCTATGACCTCCTCTTTCAAGTAAAACCATAACCAAGTAAGGAAAATTGATGTTTGCAACCAACAATTTTAGAGTTAAAATATGGTGAAATCACTAGACCCATGTCAATAAAGCAATTAATAACAAGAATTAACAACACCCAGAGCCATTTATCAAGTACCCATCATCACCACATCCCTAAATAAGAGGTTTAGCTACTCATGCTTAAGGAAAGAGATATACCAAATGGGTAATTCAATTTCCCTTCCATTCAAGCTAAATTTCACAATAGCCAAGCTCAATTTATAAACAAATGGTGGCTTTAAGAATTGGGAAGAAGGAATTGTGAGAAACCCACTTCTTGTTCTTAGAAGGGAAAACTTGTTCACAAAGATAAGAATAATTATCAAAAATCAGAAATATTCAAACTATTTACAATTGTGCCTAAAATTGGTTTATAAACATTCCTAAAACGTCACATAAACTTGGACAAAAATGCCTTTCAGGTGGTGTGCGGCGCGATGTGCGGTTCACACGTCGTGATGTATGCATTGCACGCCCTATTCATTGATCTAGTGACTCAGGCAAATTAGGGAGCTTCATGCGAAGGGGTAGCGGTCCGCACTAAGAATTATGTGCATCGCACAGCGACCGCACCCCTTGATAGATTCTTCAATCAACATTCAACTTTATATGGTGGGAGGTGCATTCCATACCAAGGCAAGTGCGTGTCACACAAGCACCGCATCTCTTAGCAGAATCTTCTCATTTTCTCACTTCACACATCACTACTTTTTTGCTCTTTTTGGGTCCAATTCCTTGTTTTCCATCTTTGATCATAAGTACCTACATAGACATCAATAAAGGCCATAAGAAACTCTAAATATTATCAAAACATAGCAATAATTCATGAGTAAAGGATCAATAAGTTGGTAGATTACCGACTTATCAAACCCCCAAACTTGAACTATTGCTTATTCTCAAGCAAGATACTCACAAGGTAAGGAATGAATTATGCTCGAGACTCAATCAAGGCACAAAAGACTACTCTATGCTAAAAACTAAGAAAAATAACAAACAAAAAGACACAAACAAAAGATCAACTACTATACTTATCTCAATTTGAACCACCACAATATCAAGGCAATTGATCCTTTTAAAAATCTTTTCAAAAAGGGCTTCATTTCTCATGCAAAATCAAGGGAATTTTGTCATTCAAAACAAGATGCAAAGATTCTCAAGTCATTGGCATGGACCATCAATGTTTTCCTCGAGATTTTCCACACAACATGTGTCATTCATTCCTCTCAATTGAAATAGAGACTTAATGTTTCAATTCGAGTGCATTACACCACTCACCATAAGAGAGAATCCCACTCACAATCATGCAATTGACAAAAAAGGGATTATAGAGAACCAAGAATACTCTCACTCTCTCAAGGAAATTCAAGTGCACACATGTCGCCCCATAGGATTGCCCTTCCTGTAAATTTCCACTAATGTAGGATAGCCATGCTCGGAATCACCAAGGACTTGCAGATTACGATGTTTGCTAGGGCTAAGGTGAGGATTTTCATTTGGTTTTAGTGACTACACCTCTCTAATGCTCTTTGTTATCATTTCAAACACAACTCACATTTTTTACTATTGACACCACCTTATTTCTCCCTCACCCGGCCCAAGCTTCTTCTTTTCCATCATAATCATTCAAAACTCCATGTATCACCTATGTTTGGTAGCACCTATTCTTTCTTTTCATTTTGCTCATTGGATTTGAACTTTTTGAAGAAATTTTAAATTCAACTTAAGGTGCTACCTTGCAGTTTAAGTGCATCTCTTTTCTTCTGCTCCTTGATCACATACACCCCTAAACTTAGGCATTTCCCTATGTTGTCTTTTCATTTCCCCCTAAACTTAGGCTTTTAGCCTACTTTTCACTTTCAAGCAATTAGGGAGGATGGGTGCCAAGATATAGGTTCCAAAAAGGTCAAGGTGTTAAACAAGGTGCCAAAGAACGGTCACAAGCTCAAAGGGGTTCACTAGGGTTGAAGTCGAGGGAAGTCATTTGGATGAAGTGGCTATTAAGAAGGGCCTAAGGTCATTTTTCAAGCTCAGTCACACCTAGAATTTTGCCTTGAATCACATTCAGGCAAGTTCTAGATGACACATATGCACAAGAATTAAGGTAAAGCCTCACCACACAAGACTTCATGCCACAAGACTTCTTTCATTAGTCTCAAAATCAATTGGGACAAATAACTTTCGACAAGCTATTCTGAGTTCATTACACACTCGTTTGTGAATTGACCAAGCCAAAACGAGAGTGTGCAAGTCATGACAAGAGAATGTTTTCCTCAAAAATTAATTTTCCTTCTTTCCTTTTATTTTCAAAAATATCTTGCCAAGATTTTTTTTGGTGGGTTCATTTCGAGACAAGCAAACTATGGACTCAAATTTAAACTAAAACTTGGCATTTTCCCTTAAGAAAGTCACCTCAAAATCTATCATAGGGAAACACCAACCATGTTCGACACAAAAACAAAAGAAAAGAAAAGAAAAAGAAAATAAAGAAAATATTTTTTCTCCTTGGGAAAGAACTGTGGTATTCAGAAAACTCTCGGAGTTTATTCCTAAACTACTATTATCAAGGCAATAAGCAATTTGCGCGCTCATGAATCATTTTAAAAAGAAGCCTCTTCTTATACTTTTAGGGCATTTGCAAAGAACGGGTAGTGGAACAATGGAGCGTGTAAGACTAACCCGGCAACATATTCATCAACAATAAAAATCATGCCCGACGAGGTCACAATTAAGCTCAAAACAAAACAAACATATGCCCATAGGCCCGATAAGGGAAATATCACCAAGAACAAGTGAATGATCAATAATTAAAGACCCACCATAAATAAAGTAAGCATAGCCCTCGATGTGAAAAAATTATACAGATAGGAATGAGTGCAAAAACTCCCGGATTATACTAATGATAATGCTGATGCCTCATCGAATAGAATCGATGTGGTGGCGGGAGTGGTGGTGCCGGTGGTGGGATGTAGGCATGTGCCGGGTCGATTTAAAATCCCTCTACCGATGGAATCGATAGGTCCCATAAGACTTGAATAAGGCCGATTAATTCCATGATCTCCCATTTGTCTGAATATGTCATCAACTCATGGTATGAGAACCCGGGCTAAAATCCCCCTTCTCTCACATAGGACATGGGTGGTTCTGGGTGATTCTGGTCAACTGATTCTGAAGCTTCGGGGACCATCTTGGTCGGTACCACTTCCTCTTATATCTCGGGTATTCCCCCGTCATCATCCGAGTCCCAACCCATGCACTAATCATTAGGTGGACTAGCATACCTCGGAGAGGATTTTGAACTTGGGGCGGGTAGATTGAGATCCCAAGTAGGAGTCTTTGTCTCAACGTGCGGTATTACTTGCCTGAGTTCCTCAACCCCTACTTCCATCGTATCAACTCTAGCACAAAGCTTGCTCACACTTGACACTATTGGCTTTAAAGCCAATTTAATAGCGGATTGGATCATGTGTGGGATGTCCATATCCAGCTTGTGTAGGCGATCCTTATTATATTTGGCAAGGCGGGCAAGTATAGGAAAATTACCTGAGGTTGACGTTGTTGGGGTAGCCAAGAGAGTGGTGTTTGATGCCTCTTGAGTTGGTGATGGATAGATCATAGTATTAGAAGCAACAATTTTTGATATTACTGTACCATGTGGGACTTGAGCAAGGTGTCTTCTCTTGGCAAGCGGGGCATCATTATCTCTCCTTGTGTCCAATTGAACCATTCTGTCAGCCTTGATAATTGTATCTAAAGAACAAATCAGTTGGCAATTTGCTAGGAAGCACATGAGGCAAATGAGAACAGGAAAGGCCATGGAGGTGTTCTCTTGTCTTGCTCTCCTCTTCAACTGTTCGACTATTATTTCCCCCTCATATAATGGAGACCCAACCATGACACAAGCAATCAACATAGCCACCTCAATGGTCACCTTTGTTTTGTGACCGGTTGGAATGAGTCGAGTACACACAAAATTTAACCATATCCGAGCGTCAAACTTGAGGTCAGACCGATGAATAGGTCCTTTTGAAATGGCCCAAAAGAGGTTCCCTCGGTGATTATACTTGCAACCCAATCATATTGGTCCTCCTTTGTAGCTACATGATCCATGTACTGTGACTCGGGGACTGGCTCAGTCACGACCCGATTTCTCAGGTCATGATGGCACCTACAACCCTCTAATAGGTGAACAAATTCCCATAATCCAGAACGGTTAGTAATGGGCTACTACCTAACCAACATGCATAATAGGCAGAAATAAGCAGAATCAGAATATAAAGATAGACAAAGCGGAAGCAAAAACCTGAATATATACATAATGAATCTACACCAACCCCAAGACTTAGTATCGACAATAGAGAAGCTTCTAATAGAATACAAGTGCTAGATGTAACAAAATGATAAGTACAACTGTCTCCGAATAAACAAAGTGTAACAGTACAAAAGATGAGATATGGCCAAGCCCCGATCGCCAGGCGCACACCCTTGTCTCGAATTTCCAAAAGCTGCATGAGTCTCCAACGTGATCAATGGTGAAAGCTCAACTAATATCTACACCAAAAAGATGCAGAAGTGTAGTATGAACACCAAGACAATGAGTGCTCAGTAGGCATCATCGACCGACTGAGCACATATAACATATAAAAACAGTAAGTAGCAGATAGCAAGAAAGTAGTCACCGAAGCAATAAAGATAGAATAAGGAACTAGCATGGAGATTAGACAACCAAGATTTATAAGCATACAATTCTAGTACAAAAGATATACATAACACAGAAACACAAGTGTAAGAAAGAAGGACGCACCTGGGATCCTTGCAACAATAGTCTAAATAAAGAGAGATAGAATCAGGAACATGGCGGTATACTGATAACCTCAAGTAACAAGGGAAAGAAGGAAAGCAACCCAACATAATCATCTAGAAGCCATAAAAGTAATGAAAAAATACTAAAACACCAACTCTTAAGATAAGCATGAACCGGGATCCATCTCACAAATTGCAACCTAGAATAAAATAACTAAACCACCAGAACCAAGAGTTCTACGCAGAATCAAGATAAGGAACAACGTCCGATATATCACAACCGCTCAGAAGGACATATGACGGAGCCTTAAAGATATAGGACTCACTAGCTCCTTAATACTCAAACCCAAACTCGGAGCCTCAACAGGCTAAAAACTTACCAATTCTCAACAACCAAGGACCATAACTAACTCCATGAAATGATAAGAGTAATATAATCTACCTACAGTCCCAACGGCCGCCCATACAATCGAGGAATGCAATCAAGAGAAAACAAACCCTCTAGCCGCCCATACAACCGCAGCATACACTGAACACACAGCAAACAAGGGTGGAATCCGAGTGATATGCATGATGACGATAATGATGAAACTGATAATAGTAACTATGTATGCACCTCCCCCGTTACTCCGGCAGGAGGACCTTTGGTGGGACGTGCTCGCTATACCTCATCCTACGCTGTATACCCCTCCTCCAGCACGCTTGGCCTTTTGGCCAGGTCCTGGAACGGAGGGCCCATGGAGGTTCCTGACCACATACAGTAACGAATGTGAAATCCCAAAGAATCAGAACCTCAAAGTATGTGGCCGGAATAGAACCGGGTCTAAAATGTTAGTAGAATTCTCAAATACCCTCTCAAAGGGTTCCCGAAGTATACTCGGGTCTAAATTAGTGATAAAAGTATCAATAACCCCCTCAAAGGGTGCCTAGAGAGTATTCGGGTCTAAATTGTTAATAAATATCAAGTCTAGTGCTCTGCCCAGCCGAGCCTAGTATCAGTAGGAAATCAAGTCTAGTGCTCTGCCTAGTCGAGCCTAGTATCAGTAGGAAATCAAATGTGAAATCATACAGATCCTGTTTTATCATCATTTATACTGAAAATGGGCCCTCAGGCCATGCAAGGTTTAGAAAGTCGTGTATAGTAGGCCCAAAGCCAAAATAGTGATAAAACATGCAGGTAAACCTTTTTTACGGATGATATGCTCACACACAAATATAAATTAGCCCAACGGCTCACAAACATTTCCTATTGGCCCTGCACAAGCTCAACAGCTCTACAACAGTCATAACCAGCCTAAAAGAACATCTCTCTATCCGGGACTCGCGAACATTCCCAAATAACCAACCATCTATGTTCCAGTGTCAATACAAGGCTACACAGGACCACAAGGGTGATATACAATACTGATACGAATACTACAATTAACGTATAAAATAAACGAATAGAAAAGGAAGACAAGGTCTGGGGTACCAACCTATAACAACCCACCCAAGGATGCTAATTAATGTAGTTATAGCCTATAAACGCAGAGTCTAGGTAGGGAAAGCCATAACCTACCTGTCGTCCGATGAATAGCTACGGGGATGGCTTCGTCCAAGCCCGAACAGCTCCGGGAAGCTCCAATTAGAGGAAAATCACTATCAACACAATATTCTACACATCAAAACAAGTCCAACGATACTCATAATGCTATAGAAATAGCTGGGGCAAAATTTAGGTCATCGGTAGGCTCGTGTACCCCGCAACCCAAAACCAAAAATGGAAGAGCGCACCATGATCACCACACTCCTAAGTGTGCATGCTAAGAGTACAAAGAAATTTAACCCGGTGAAATGGCTCTAAATAGCCAGCCACTTCAAGAACAAATTAAGAATCAAAAGGGATGAATTTAACAGATTTAAGCAGATAAAACTCACCAATAATGATGGAGGAAAGATCAAGGCCAATAAATTTGCACCCTAACACCAAGAATTGAGCCAAAATAGTGCTTAGACAAGCTTGGAGCCATTATTAATGGAGAAATCAATTTTTAGAGTGAAGAAGACAAAGTTGGGGACTTATATAGTGCCTGGGAGTCCTTCATCACGATCACGAAGGGACCCCTCACAGTCGCGAAGACCACGCTGGCTAGACCATCGCAACCGCGAAGTCTGGCCACACAGTCACGAAGAACAAGAAAGGACGAGATTCATCACGATCGCAATAGGCGATCACGCGATCGCAAAGAACAGGGCACCAGGTGCTTCATCGTGGTCGCGAGGGACGAGGCTCGCGATCGCGATTAAGGCCTGAAGCCTGGACCTGTAACAACCAAAAACCTACAACTTTTGAAAAACTCAACAGGGCACTCTAGTCACAATCTGAACCCGATACTCAAAAACTAAATATGCTACTAGAGTGGAAACGACGTTCCAGACCCAATCGAATCGATGAAACTTCCATACGAGGTCATCTCGGAGGAATGTTGATCGAAGTCAATACTAACTAACATCAACCAAACACCCAAAATGAGCCCAGATCACCCGGGACCCAAACCAACCAACTACCTAACACAAACTCAATATTCCGGAGCTAACAATGCTGATGAAATTTCCATCTGAGGTCGTCTTCTCTGAATGTTGACCAAAGTCAACTGAACAAGACCAACTGGCCTGAAAATACAGAACGAGAGAGGATTCCATGCTGAAAGGCTCCTGGATCCCGACCAAAGGTCCCGCTAGACAAAAGTCTACGCTCCGGAACTAATGGAACTGTCGGAATTCGATTTCGAGCATGTTCACCAAGAATGTTGACTGAAGTCAACGATTTCAAAAGCCTAAAGCTCTAAAACAAGGAAAGGCCAAAAAGACCAAGCAAATGGCCCATGCACCAAACTACCAGTCCCAGCAAGCCATAAATGACTTGAGGCTGCTACAGGAAAGCTCTAATGGTACAAAAAAGGCAAACACACATAAATGACTGGAAGGGTCATCCACTACTAAAAAGACTTTCATCCCCGAAAGCTTCATGTAAGTCGAACACTCAACCCACCCTCGAAGCATCAACTGACACACCATAGATCCACAATTTTTTCTTATACTCTTCCACGAATGAAGTCACCTCTTTTGCTCAAACTCCTTTCAAGCCAAGTTATAGTCTACTAGCCCTTGCCATCCAAAACACTAACCTAAAGCATGTACTCAAAACTATAGTAGCTTTACTCCAACTGACCACCAATCCACGGACGAATACCTCTACTAACATCAAACTCGATAACTGAACCCAACTGAACAACCCATCTGAACCCGACTGAAGTTGCACACCAGGGTTAGGAAAGGCATGTATGAATACCTATGTTGATGGAGAAACATCCAAACTGTAGAATGAATCCAACTTTGCTGCACCCTGTCAAGTCTGAATCAACTGGAAGCAAATAAACCAGGGAAACCTACCCAACAGCCCCAAACCAACTATAAGATTTTTCAAGTAGTGTGGTAAGTCTATCGCGAAGTCCGTAGTCATTAGCTAAGCTCCCAACTTTAAAAAACATTGCTCCTACTCTGAATGCTCGAACACCATTTGAAATTTAAATTACCTTACTAATCTCACTTTGGAAGGAGTCTACCATCCCACGAATATCAAGTCAAAACACCCCAAAGGCAAAGAAGAGGTGCCTAGGGTTCAAAGTCGCTATCTAGAAATAGAATTTCTACATATACCCTCAACTCACCACTTTGGTTTGAATCAACTGCTCTGCCGCATCAGTCCATGAACTAACCATCTCAAAGCACACCACATACTGAACTTCTAGTCCATACTGGTCGAGTCTAACCAATACTGGAACCTCATATAAAAGAAAACCCCTGAAGACCCAACTAAACAGGCATTTCAAACTCTAGGTAACGAAGACAATGATCAATCTCAAAGTACCATTAGAACTTAAAATAGCCTCGCTAGCCTCAACCCGCACAACCTAATCACATATAGCATACATCAGTGCTGAATCTCGACATACATCATTGAGTCTGTCCAACCATGGTAGAAGGAACCTCATACTATCTAGGAGAGTGCCAATATCTAGAATGTCCAGCCTACCTTAAAGGTTAGCTAAGGACTAGGTGTCCAAGGCTACTTGTCACCCCATAATGGTAAATAGGTAAGCTAAGTTGTCCGAACTCGATGCCTTCCAACCCAAGAAGTTGAAAGTGGAAGAACCAACCATGAACCATCCGGAGTAGTTTGCTAGCCTATGATTTTTGAAACCCAATACTAATTTACTAACCACCGCCTCTGTCGAACCCATATGCTTGTAATGAACCCTTAGGAACCAAAGCCAACTAGGCTTGAATATGCAAGTTTCCAAAACCACAACTGCTACTGAAATCTCAAATCAATCGTAGGAAAACCACTACAATCTATAGTCGGTCAAACAAAGTTGCCAACCCACAACCCAAAACAATCTCTCAGTCATCACCTCAGTCAGTTACTAGAACACACAAGCACGAAAAAGGTGTCATCTCCCTCCTTTTTCAACTAAACAAAACCCTTCCTTGGCATATACCAAACCTTACAAATCCTTTCTAAAATAAGATCCTAGAGCCATTTCCTTAGCTCCAAAACTTACATTGTCAAAACTCAACAAGGGCAGGAGAAAGAAAATGGGACGGATGCCCGAATCACCCAGAATGCTATGAATATATCTCAACCACGAGGCAATGATCAACACTTAGTCAAAAATGCTAAAGCCAAACTCAATCACACACTGATATAAAAGCTCAACCAGAGGGCTACGATAGAAATTCATTCAAGCTAGAATCGGGAAAAATGATAAGACAACCCAACCAGATAAGAAACTGAGGGAGACTATGAGAACAACCCATATACATGCCAACCTCCTAAACCAACCAAACAAAGAGGGTCAATTCTAATCACCTAAAAAACAAAACCAATCTATGCACGCTAGCATAACCAACACCTTTCAAAGTAAGACAAAGTTCAAACTCCGACACAACCACCAATAACACCAAACCAACACAAGAATTCTAGCAAACGCTAGGAAACAGTCTAGACAACAATGATATAGGACCGCTCAAGAGGGAAGACTCTACACAAGCCTAGAGTCACAATGGAACTGTGGAAAAACCAACCAGAAAGGAGACTAACAAGAACTATCCACGAGCTACAACTCCGGGTAAACAGCTCACAAGGATAACTTACCCCATACACTACTAAGGAATAACCTACCAAAAAACAATGTATAGATACTACAATTCAGGTAGCCAAATAACTAACAAGTAGCATATAGGCATATAAGCAAATAAATGACAGAAGGGATAGAATCCCAATGTGAATAGTACTATCATAAGCCAAAGGTAGCAAAAGCCTTACTTGGAGGAACGTTGTGAAGAACCTTTACCTCGAGCCCACCAAGAGGGGCATCAGATTAACGGGGTCAAACACTGGCCAGAGTAGTCAAAGCTGAAGGCTTTGTAATCCCTTGATGGGGGCAGTCTCTAGATTAATGACAAACCACCCCAAAACTATAACAACCTAAAGAAGTGCTACTCCGACGTATGGTTCCTGTCTACTTCGAATGGATGCCTGAACCACCATAGCACTATTGGCTATCCTGACCTTGCTGACTATAAAGTGGGACAGTGGGGCAATCCTTAACCAAGTGCCCACGCTCCCTTCAGTGATAACAAACTTTACCAAGTGGATCCTGATGGGATGATCCGACTAGGCCTGACCGGCCAATACGGCCTGCACACTCAGAGGGAAAATCCCAAAGAATATGATCCGTACCCTGCCTAATCTGCTCAATATATCCTGTACTAACACCCTATGAAACCTGTGGTGTAACTGAAACTGGTCAGGTAGATAAGAAGCAATGGAACCTATCTCTGGTGGAGAACCCCATACCTCAATCCTGAGAACCTCGGGAACTATCCTAGAGACGACGTTTCTTAGCACCACCTCCATAAGCCTCACGGCATAAACCCTTAATAGCCCAAGCATATCCCAATACCTGAAGGAAGGTCATCCCAACTTTAACCAAATGCTCGGTCACTAGACGGAGCGGTGAAATCAAACTCCAACAAAGCTCTGAATCCTATCAAACTCTGATGGCACAGTCCTAGCAGTACGCCTAACCATCTCATGAAATCTCGCCTCATAGTCCAATACTGATATACAACCCTGCTGAAGAACTGGAAGCTCAACCCTGGATAAAGCACCACTTATAGAACCGGGTGCTGAAACACCCACCGAAGGACTTAGAGTCCTAGCTATGGTGTCCTAAAAAACTGGGGTAGCTATGAATCAAATCGGAAGCTGGGCTGGTCCCACATCCCCTATCTGATGCGGTAAACTCTCACTCTGATGTCCTGGCGTTGATGGAAACAATGATGCAACAGGCACAGAAGACTTGACATCACTCGCTATCGAACTCATCTTAGGCATCTGAGAAGGAATGAAACAACGGAAGTTTAGAAGTCAATAGAGCCAAGAACACACAATAAGGAGCCAAGAAGATGAAACTTTTCCTAACAATGCCTTGTAGCCTCCCACAGATAGGATACGTATGTCATCATACCAATCCACGAGACTCCGTACCACGACACCGGTGAGGCTAGATCTCTGATACCAAGCTGTCATGACCCGATTTCTCAGGTTATGATGGCACCTACAACCCTCCAGTAGGCAAACCAATTCCCGTAGCCTAGAAAGGTTAGTAATGGGCTACTACCTAACCAATACTCACAATAGGCAGAAATAAGCGAAAGCAGAATATAAAGATAGACAAAGCGGAAGCAAAAACCTGGATATATAAATAATGAATCTACACTAACCCGAAGACTTGGTATCGACAATACAAAAGCTTCTAATAGAAAACAAGTGCTAGAGTAACAAAATGATAAGTACAACTGTCTCCGAATATAAAAAGAGGAACAATACAAAAGATGAGATATGGTTAAGCCCCGACTGCCAGGCGCTCACCCTAGTCTCGAATGTCCAAAAGCTACACGAGTCTCTAATGCGATCAACACTGAAAGCCCAACTAATATCTGCACCAAAAAGATGCAGAAGTGTAGTTTAAGCACCAAGACAATAGGTGCTCAGTAGGCATCATCGACTGACTGAGCGCATATAAGATATAAAAATAGTAAGTAGCAGATAGCGAGAAAGTAGTCACCGAAACAATAGAGAAAGCACAAGGAACTAGCATGGAGATTAGACAACCAAGAGTTATAAGAATACAATGCTAGCACATAAGATATACATAACACAAAAACCTAGGAGTAAGAAAGCAGGATGCACCTGGGATCCTTGCAACAATAGTCTAAATAAAGAGAGAGAGAATCAGAAACATGGAGGTATACCGATAACCTCAAGTAAGAAGGGAAAGAAGGAAAACAACCCAACATAATCAACTAGAAGCCATAAAAGTAACGAAAACATACTAAACACCAACTCTCAAGATAAGCATGAACTGAGATCCATCTCACAATTTTCAACCTAGAATGGAATAACTAAACCACCAAAACCAAGAGTTCCACTCAGAATCAAGATAAGGAACAACATTCAATAAATCACAACCGTTCAGGAGGAAACACGACGGAGCCTCAAAGATAGGACTCACTAGCCCCTCAATACTCAAACCCAAACTCGGAGCTTCAACAGGCTAAACACTTACCAATTCTCAAGAACTAAGGACCATAACTAGCTCTATGAAATGATAGGATTAATATAATCTACCTAAAGTCCCAACGATCGCCCATAAAACCGAGGAACGCAATCAAGTTAAAACAAACGCTCTGGAAGTCCATAAAACTGGAGCGTACACTGAACACAAAGCAAACAAGGATTGAATCTGAGTGATATGCATGATGATGATAATGATAGAACTAATAATAGTGACTCTTTATACACCTCCCCAAGTACTTTGATAAAACGACCCATGGTGGGACGTGCCCGCTATACCTTATACTATGCCGTCTACCCCTACTCTGGCATGCTCAGCTATTTTGCCAGGTCCTGGAATGGAGGACCCATGTAGGTCCCTGACTATATACAGTAACAAACACAAAATCTCAGAGAATCAAAACCTTGAAGTACGTTCCCAGAATTGAACCAGGTCTAAAATAGTAGTAGTAATCTCAAAGACCCTCTCAAAGGGTGCCCGAAGTATACTCGGGTCTAAATCAGTGATAAAAGTATCAATACCCCCTCAAAGGATGCCTAGAGCGTATCCGAGTCTAAATCGGTAATAAAAATCAAGTCTAGTGCTCTGCCTGGTCGAGCCTAGTATCAGTAGGAAATTAAGTGTAGTGCTCTTCTCAGCCAAGCCAAGTATCAGTAGGAAATCAAGTGTGAAATCATCCAAATCCTGTTTTATTATCATTTATACTGAAAACAGGCCCCCGGGGCCATGCAAGGTTTAGAAAGTCGTGTATAGTAGGCCCGAAGCTAAAATAGCGAGAAAACATGCAGGGAAAAACCTTTTTCATGGATGATATGCTTGCACGCAAATATAAATTTGCCCAACGGCTCACAAACATTTCCTATCGGCCCTAGACAACCTAAACAACTCTACAACAGTCATAACCAACCTAAAAGGATATCTCTATGTCTGGGACTCGCGGATATTCCCAAATAACCCACCATCTATGTTCCAGAGTCAATACAAGGCCACACAGGACCACAAGGGTAATATATAGTACTGATACGAATACTACAATCAATGTACAAAATAAACAGATAGAAAAGGCGGACAAGGTCTGGGGTACCAATCTATAACAACCCACCCAAGGATGCTAATTAATGTAGTTATAGACTATATAAGAAGAGTCTAGGTAAGGAAAGCCATAACCTACCTGTCGTCCGACGAATATATGCGAGGACGGCATTGTACATGATCAAACTGCTCTGGGAAGCTCCAATTCGCAGAAAATCACTATCAACATAATAATCTACACATCAAAACAAGTCCAATGATACCCATAATGCTATAGAAATAGCTAGGTAGAAATTCAGGTCACCGACAGGACCGTGGGCCCTACAACCCAAAACAAAAAATGGAAGAGCACATGATCACCACACTCCTAAGTGTGCATGCTCAGAGTATGAAGAAATTTAACCAAGGGAAATGGCACAAAACAGCCAGCCACCTCAAGAAAAAATTAAGAATCAAAGTTGATGAATTTAAGCGAATAAAACTCACCAATAATGATGGAGGAACGATCAAGGCCAAGAAATTTGCATCCCAACAACAAGAATTAAGCCAAAATAGTTCTTAGACAAGGTTGGATACATTATCAATAGAGAAATCAATTTTTAGAGTGAAGAAAATGAAGTTTTGGAGTTATATACTGCCCAGGGGTCCTTCATCGTGATCATGAAGGGACCCCTCGCGGTTGCGAGGACTACGCAGGCTAGACCATCATGATCGTGAAGGCTAGCCACGTGGTCGCTAAGAACAAGGGAGGACACGCTTCATCTCCATCGCGATAGGTGATCACGTGATCGCGAAGAACATGGCACAAAGTGCTTCATCACGGTCGTGAGGGACAAGGCTCGCGATTGCGATCAAGGCCTGAAGCCTGCACCTGTAACAACAAAAAACCTACAACTTTTGAAAAACTCAACGGGGGACTCCGGGCACGATCGGAACTCGATACTCAAAAACCAAATATGCTACTAGAGTTGAAACAACATTCTGGACTCAACGGAATCGACAAAACTTCTATACGAGGTAATCTCAGAGGAATGTTGACCAAAGTCAACAATAATTAACGCTAACCAAACACCCAAAATGAGCTCGGATCACCCGGGACCCAAACCAAAAAGACCAAGCAAATGACTTAAGCACTGAACTACCGGTCCTAGGAAGCCAAAAATAACTTGAGGCCACTACAGGCAAACTCTAACGATACAAGAATGGTGAATATGCATAAATGACCAGAAGGGTCATTACAGGCTCATCATCCCATATAGCAAAGTGGATGGCCACAGGTGTGATGTCTATTTCCTTTCTTCTCCCCCAAACATAATCGAGGAATGGAAGCTTGCTTATTAGACCCTTATGCTTTGAAATATCTTGCCTAAACCGCTAGGAGGCATAAAATTCCTGCACCAACTCCAGGATATATGGTCCCAAAGTCTTGGCAAAGTAAGTATAGATTCGTTCCTGAAACTGCTTGTAGATATTAGGGAAATCACCTTCAAACACCTCAACATCCAACCCTTTTTCTTCCAATATTGGTCGCTTCTCCCAAAATTGTAAATAGTAAGCCTCTATCCCGTCAAGGCTGAATCAGACTACAAGTTCAGTAGGTACTTCATCTTGTGCAGGCAAGCCTATATTTATGGACGTTGAAGCTTGATTCGAGGCACACCTCTTTTGGTGGCGCCTATTGGAAGGCATAGTCTTGTAAATAGAGGTTAGTAGTAGGCACAAGGTATATGTTCACAATGGAGAAACTAACAAACTAGAAAAATAGAATGTACAGGAGTAGAAAAACAAAGTAGGTGATTGTTGCCTTATGCGGACTGCGTGCGGACCACACTAAATGAGATACACATTACATGTGGCATCACATGAACTAAAAAAAACCTTTCATGGTTTTAGCTCGGATATGGGAAGCTGGTGTGGACTGCACTAACCAGGATGCGCATCGCACCAGCCGTTGCATATTAAAATAGTTAACTGGTGGCCTATTTTCATATAGTGTGAAGCCTTGTCCATTCCGCACATCAAGAGCTACGCGTCACATGTGAAATGCCCAAAGGCATAATTGGAATTTTTGGTTCCTTGTGTTCTTGTGAATTACGCATGTGATTCGTAGAGAAAGATTTGCTTTACGCACTTGGAACCAAGCAACAAGCAATAATTTTAACAAAGGGGGCAAGGGATATCATGACCACACAATTATCTGGGTACTCAAACTTCCCCGAACTTCCATTATCACCAATCAACAAGCAAAAGAAAACTCAATGATTTCTCTTAAGAAGGACGTTACACCGTCTATCATCGGGAACATCAAGCCTTTGATTACTCATCTGGGCACCCAATTAATAAGAATAATTATCACCTCCCCGCATAAGATCATACACCTAATAAAACTTGTTAACAAAGAGGATGAGTGTATGATTAGCAACAATTTTCAGCCCACACAAAATTCTCGACCAAACCTCATAAAAATGACAATTTTCCCTTAAGTAAGACGTCAATCATTCTATCATCGGGCCAAATCATGACTTATTCACAGGTAGGTTACTCAGACTTCACCCTAAATACAAATTTCAAGGCTAAAAATCACTACTAATCAACATGCATTATCAAATATCACGTTCTACCAAGTTGATCCTAAGCAAAACCCATAGCACAATTCAAAATTGGGGACCCAAAATTTTTGAAACTCACCCAAGATCAACATGGCAATTATATTAAGCATGCTTCACAATATGAGTTCCCAATCAACATAAAAACAAGTATTTAACATTGGGAAACTTACCACAAGTGAAGATTAAGTGGATACAAGTAAAAATTGAAGCTTTTGGGGAGCAACAACGGTGACCCAACAACTTGCCTAGAGAGACGAATGGCGGAGATGGGTGGTGAAACACTGGAGAGGTTTTGGTGAGAGGATGAGAAGATTTTTGGGGGAGATTGAGGGATTTGTGGGAGGTTTTGGGAGAGATTTAAGAAGTTTAGGAGAAAATATGGATAAAGAGGAGAAGGGTGGCAGATTTAAAGTGGAAAGGAAGAAGAAAATTGGCCGGGTCGGGTCGGTCAATAGGTTAGGTCAATTAAAAATTAAAATTTACCTCTGGTGCACCGCG
The DNA here is from genome assembly GCA_003996215.1 of Jaltomata sinuosa. Taxonomy (NCBI): domain Eukaryota; kingdom Viridiplantae; phylum Streptophyta; class Magnoliopsida; order Solanales; family Solanaceae; genus Jaltomata; species Jaltomata sinuosa. The sequence goes on from QJPP01002249.1 coordinate 286,185, forward strand.
ACATGCGGTTATCACAAGCCCTTGTAGGACCACATGTCATTTCACACCTTTTTTTTATCCCCTGAATTTTCCCAGGCTTTTACTGAGAGATGCGTGGGAGGTGCGACGCGCATATGGGCTCGTGCGGACCGCACGACCCAGCGTACATCACCTCCAATTTCCTATTTTTTTCCTTGGCTTCTGGTCTGACATGCGATGGGCCATGCACACAATGGTTCATGCAGTCTGCACGGTCCTTCGCACTTCCCATTTTTTCCCTATTTTGTACTTGTTCATTTTTCTCCTTCATGCATCCCTAAAACAAACCAAAAACAACAAAAGTTAAAGAAAACACAGTAAATACACTTGGGTTACCTCCCAAGAAGTGCTTGATTTTATGTTGCGGCTCGACAATAGTACCTCAACCTTAGTTGTTGTCAGATAGCATGCCAATTCGATTGGCATGGCCCGATCTAATAAGGGGAATTGCTCCATCAATAACTTTGAAATATCATTATGTTTCCCACATGGCAAAAACTCCAACTGGGGAATCTTGCCCAATTCATACCTCTCAAGGGTACCATCAAGCTTTCCCTCCAACTCTATTACCGAAATCACCCTCAAGTCATCTGGAGGTCTTATGGGTTAGCATACATTGAACGTCACCACTTCATTCCCCACTCAAAATTTAAGCTCACCGAGTTCAACACCCACAAGATCTTTCCCCTTGGCTAATAATGGTCGCCCTAAGATGATGGGCACCTCAACATCGACTTCATAATCCAATATTATAAAGTCCACCGGGAAAATGAACTTATTAACCTTCACCAACACATTTAATAAGATTCCTACTAGACTCTTAATGGACCGATCAGCCATAAGAAGTCTCATAGATGTAGGTTTGGGCATACCCGATCCTAACTTGTTGAAAATCACTAGGGGCATTAAGTTGATGCTCGCCCCTAGATGCCACAAGGCTTTACGGAACACAAAGATCCCAATACTATATGGTATAGTGAATGCACATGGATCGTCTCTCTTTGTAGCAACATATCTTGTCATCACAGCGCTACAGCTGTGTGATATCTCAACGGTTCCTATATCGACCACCTTCTTTTTTTTCAGAAACTTTTTCATGAATTTTAAAAACCCCGATATTTTCCTCAAGGCTTCAACTAAAGGAATGTTTATCGATAGCTTGCTAAACATGTCAATAAACTTGTTGAATTCCTGATCTTTCTTCTTGTTAAGCCTTTGAGGGTACGGAAGAAGTCCCTTGGGTAGTGTGATTGGCACACTTTGCACAAGAGGGGGATCCTCCTCAACATCAATAGAAATTTAGGGAGAAGATTCAGCCTCTTCCCTTTCATCATCAACATCAACACTTACTAGGGCATTGGGTGCACCAAGCTTTACCCCAACACTCGGTTCTAGAATATCTTCAACATGCATGATCTCTTTTTCTTTTGGATCTACAATGGATTCAATGATAGGCTTCTTTTCTACAACAAGTGGCTCCATAACATGCTCTCTCACCATCTACTTTTTCTCCCAATCCCAGTGACAATCCCCATGACATGAGCATCTTTCTTAGGATTTGTGGTGGTGTCACTAGGTAGTGTTCCTTTCAATATCAGATTCATTGCGGTGGTGACTCATTTGGGCCTCGAGATGTTTAATTGAGGTTGAAGGAGAGCTCACAGTTTGATGAATTGTTGACACTTCACTTTTAAGCTCTCTAACCCTGGTATTTGTCATTTTCACCTTCTTTAGCACAAAGGACAACATGTCCTCAATATTGGAATGACTGGGATTGCTTGTGGTTGGTTGATACCAAGAATACGATTTGTTTGGAGGCACATACGGGTTCAAACTCTGGATATTGTATCTATCACCATCCTTGTATCTGTCTCTCCAATTGCCATCTCTATCCTTATCCTTGTTCAAACCTTGATTCTCATCCCTTGGGCGATAATACCCAAGATGAGAACCCATAATTAAATAGAAATCTTACCATCCACGATGGTCATTAGCTTGTCATCACTAGCCTTTATCTCCAGTGTACTCACAATATTCAAGGTATTAGCACCACCTGCCCCCATCATGTGCTTGGCAATCAAGTCTATTTGTGTCATCATTTTTTCCATAGTCTCATCCCTCTCTTCATCCTTTCTCCTCATGTCATTTGTTAGGATGGATGTGGTCACTCTCAAGGTATGAGTATCAGCCTCCGTTGTGTGCCAAGCTTGGTTAGTCTTGGTCATTCTCTCAAGAAGGGCCGAGGCAACAGGAAATTGGAGATCCATGAAGGTACCGCCACCAAGATTATTGGCCACAGAATTATTCATTGAGTTCAAGGATCTAAAGAAGCTTTGCAACAAGACATGCTCCAGCAAACCATGGTTAGGACACAACACTAGCTTCTTTTTAAATCTAAACCATGCCTAGTGTAGAGGCTCATCTGGGAGTTGGCAAAAGTTGGTAATCTCATCCTTTAGTTGCATCATACGCGAGGAAGGAAGAATCTAGTTGTAAAGGAATCCACCAATTCATTACAAGAGGTAATGGACCCATCCAGCAATTCCTCCAACCACGTCGTGGCTTCCCCCATTAGAGAAAAGGGAAATAGATCTAATCGAATGGATTCTTGAGAGATATTTTGGAATATGAAAGATTGGCATATCTCCATAAAATTGTGGATGTGTCAGTTGGCATCTCTGTGGGCTGCTCCTCCAAACATACCCTTCATTTGGATCAAATGGAGAATTGTGCTGGTAACGTGAAATATCGCATTTCCCACCGTGAGGGATAGGCGAATTGCACCTACTCCTATTTGTATCACAGGCTCAACAACTTTTGCATCCATGTAGCCTCCTTTGACACTATCGTTGTCACCTATCTCGCTCATGGACTAGCCTGCTCAATCACAACACAAACTACAAACAAAGTAAAAAGAAACAAACTCTCAAGATGATTTCATATCTATAATCAATAAGGCTAAACAACTTAATTCCCCGAAAACGGTGCAAGTTTTGATAACGCTCAAGCGTACTCTCCTATTAAGAGCTATCGATGATCGTTAGAGAAAAACATATTTATAGTTCCCAATGGATGTCGAGATCGAACCCATAGAGAATTTAAATCTTAGGCTAGGTGATTATAAAATAGAGTTCACAACGAGAGTGAGTAATATGAAAAGGGAGAATTGGGAATCTATCACAATTTCGCAATTCAACAATAAAACAATAAAGTAAAATGGAATGTAGAAAATAGAGAGGACGACTAGGGATGTGCATCAAATGGAACTTGAACATGGGATTGGGTGATTGCTTATTCATGCAAATTAATGGTAAATGACATACGTAACCTTGGTTTTAGGTATGGTTATTTATTTCCCAAATAAAAACCATATATTCAATAGTCTCAACTCAAGCACTATTATGTAATCACTAACCAACCAAGCTAAAGTTTAGGGAGGTCATACTATTTCTAGCTTTAGACCCTTAAATGGGTGATTTCTTTTATTTCAGCTATTTCTAGCCTCAATCTAAATGGAAGTCCAAGTTCCTACTAGCAATTTCACGTCCGAAGCTATGACCTCCTCTTTCAAGGAAAACCATAACAAAGTAAGGAAAATCGATGTTTGCAACTACCAATTTTAGAGTTAAAATATGGTGAAATCACTAGACGCATGTCAATAAAGCAATTATAAAAAAAATTTAACAACACCCACACCCATTTATAAATTACCCATCATCAATACATCCCTAGACAAGGCTTAGCTACTCATGCTTAAGGAAAAAGATATACCAAATGGGTAATTCAATTTCCCTTCCATTCAAGCTAAATTTATCAATATCAAAGCTTAATTTGTACACAAATGGTGGTTCTAAGTATTAGGCAGAAGGAATTGGAGAAACCGTCTTCTTATTCTTAGAAGGGAAAACTTGTTCACAAAGCTAAGAATAATGGTCATAATTCAGAACTATCAGAACTATTTAAAATTGTGACTAAAATAGGTTTATAAGCATTCCCAAAATATCACATAAACTTAGACAAAAATGCCCTTCGGGTGGTGTGCGGTGTGATATGCAGTTCGCACATCTTGATGTATGCATCGCACACCCTCTTCAGTGATCCAGTGATTCAAGCAAATTGGGGAGCTTAATGCGAAGGGGGTGTGGTTCACACTAAGCATTATGCATTTCACACAACGACCACACCCCTTGACAAATTATTCAGTCAACTTTCATCTCCATGCGGTGGGAGGTGCATTCCGCACCAAGGAAAGTTTGTGTCACACAAGCACCGCATCTCTCAGCTGAATCTTCATCTCATTTGCTCACTTCACACTTCACTGCTTTTTGGCTCTTTTTGGGTCCAATTATCCATCTTTGATCATAAGTACTTGCATAGACATCAATAAAGTCCATAAGAACCTCTAAATCTAATCAAAATATAGCAATAATTCATGAGTAAAGGCTCAATAAGTTGGTAGATTATCGACTTATCACTAACCCCCAACCATACTCAATAACTAAAGAAGCACACTCTGAATATCTGGCGAAGGAACAGGGGTTGCTGTTGATATTGATGCTGCTACTGGCCCTTGTGGCACATGGGCTGTTCCCTAGTCCATGGGTTGCTGGATTGGAAATGGATTAGGATCATACTTGATCTTAGGAGCTCTAACTGGTGCCAAAACTCGGGAATATCCTTGACTGTACCTCTATGTCTACCTCAGCCCCTGGCTGGAGGGAAAGGTGGTGGTACTGATAGCTCGGCCTCATCCACTGTTAAAGATCTCATATGAACTATCTACGGAAGAGTGAATGGAACAAATAAGATTACAGGAAATCATCTAGGATAAATCACACGATATAGAAGCAAGAGAAGACTTATGTTTCCTAAGATATCACTGTAGTGTCCCGAAGATAGGGTACAAACATCTCTAGCTTGATCTGCAGGACTTTACTAGACATTAGCTCCTATACTGATGACATCGGTGAACCTAGGCTCTGATACCAAGCTATCACGGCTCAATTTCTTAGGTTATGATGACACGTAAAAAACCCCTATAGGTGAACCAATTCCTTAGCTCGAAATGGTTAGTAACGAGTCACTACCTAAGTGAAGCACGCACAATCAGGAAAAATAAGTGGAAGAAGGTAAGAAAGAAACCCGAATATATATATATATATACCTATGGCACCTAAAACCCCCCTAGAGGTGAACCAATTCTTCTAGCTCGAAATGGTTAGTAACGAGCCACTACCTAAGTGAAGCACGCACAATCAGGAAAAATAAGTGGAAGAAGGTAAGAAAGAAACCAGAATATATATATATATACCTACAGAAAAATATACCATCTCACAACCTGGTATCATAAGTAGAGGAGCCACTACTAAAACGATAGAGTACGAAAGAGATCAAAAGTAAAATATACAACTTTCTCAAAATATACAAAAGATTTAATTGTGCAAAAAGAAGAGATACAGGAGCACACCCTATGTCTCAAATGCCCCAAAAGCTGCACGAGGTCCCCACGTCAATGGAGATGGCCCACACTAGGATCTACACAAGACAGATGCAGAAGTTTAGTAAGAGCACCAATTGCATAAACAATTGATACCCAGTAGACATCATAGGCTGACTAGACATATATAAAATATAAAAGCAATAGATAGCAGATAAAGAAATAAAAGGTTCACGGAAGCAAATAAAGTGCAGTACAAGGAAGCTAGCAACAAATCGAAGGCATAAAAGAACACAAGTGTACTAAACTAGCCACAAAGGATGTATCATAGAACACAGATGTAAGAGTGAAGACTGCACTTGTTTCCTTGCAATAATAGCCAATAAGGAAAGCTTAATGAATAGGGTAGTGTACCGGTAACCTCAAATAAAGGGAGAGAAAGAAAGACAACTAAACATAGATATGCTAACAATACAATTCACAAGGTAAAGATGATTGAAAAGTAAACTAACAAGTAACTAAAATAGGAGCAACCATCACTAATCTACCTACAATCCCAATGAGTGCCCATATACTTGAGAAATACATACAAGTGAAGACAAACCCTACTAGCATCCTATACTACTAGAGAGTACACTCAACAGACAACAAACAAGGGGTGGAACCGTGCAAAAATGAATGATATGGTATGATATGCTAGTAGTACCGTATGCACCTCCTCCAGCGCCCGTAGGCCTAGCAGGTAGGACCTATGGAAGGACTTCACTAATATACCTCTACTCCCTTGTATACCCCTCCTTTGGCACTCTCAGCCTGTAGCACCTAGTTTGGATCGTCAAGGTCCATGGAGGTCTCTGTGACCATATACTAACTCTCAAGATCTCATCATGCATTCCCAGAGTCTATTTGGGTCTTAAATTTATCATAAAATCATGTCTAGCGCTCGGCCCAGCCAAGTATAGTATCTTCTCGAGTACCCGTGTGAAAACTAACCTATAGTCTCTTTTACTTCAAGAAAATCCATTTAATTAGTTTTAAGTCCATTTATAGTCATTAATAATTGAAAACAGACCCTCGGGGCCATGCAAGGTTAGAAAATTAGAGATAGTGAAGCCTACAACCTTGTAGTAGTAATAAACAAATGCAAAAAAGCTCTTTTCATAATGATGATATGCTTAGATAAAACTAACATCTCAATACCAACCTACTGGTCCTGTACAGGCTCAATCTGCTCTACAACATAGATAACCAGTTAGCAATCATGAATCAATGTTCGGGACTCACAGACACTTCCCAAATATCCCACTAACTATGGTATAAAGTTATATCCAAAGGCCACTCAGGGCCATAAGGGTTAATACTACCGTATAGCTCAAATACTAAAGTAGAAGAACAAGAACGGATGAAAAGGGAGTGGACAAGGTATGGGGTTCCAACATAGTAATCCCAACCCAAGGATGAACTATATAGTACAATTACATTCTATGTAGGCCATGTCTAAGATCGGTATGCCATAGCCTACCTGGAGTCTGATGAAAAACTACTGGAAAGTCATTGCCCGAGCCCAAACTACTCTGAGAAGCCCGAATGGCGATCAAACTATCAAAAACACAATCTATTCATCAATATGAAACTAACGATACCCATAATGCTAACAATTAGCTAGGTCAAAATGGTCTTGTGGTCCCCATAAATCGAAATTGTAAATGGAAATTATCACAAGGTTCCCAATGTTTCCAAGAACACATGCTCAAAAAATGAGCATAACTTGGGTAAGGAAAGGGCCTAAAAGAGCCCCTAAATCTCAAGAATAAAATAAGAATCAAGCAAAGAAATTAATGGAATTAAAGGTTAGAAACTTTTGATAGACGATGAAGAATCGACCACAGGCATGGAATATGCAACCTCGACACTCAAAGATGCTTCCACACAAAAAATTGAGCTTAGAGTTCTAAAACAATGGTGGAAAGTGATTTTAAGAGCTTGAATATGAAGGAGGAGGTTTAATAACAACTCTATAAAAATGGAGATATTTTTTGCAAATGCGGAGGTCACCATTCACTCGTGCCTCCACAAAAGTAGCAAAATCACTGCAAGTGCGAATGTTGCAAAAGTGATAGAACTCCGTAAAAGCAGAGGTCCCCAAACGGATGTCCCTCCGCAAAAGCGGAGGAATGTATGCAAATGCAGAGTCCACAAATATGATGCTCTACAGCAAAAGTGGTATCTGCAAATGTGACACAAAGGCCACAAAAGCAGATACACCAGAACCAACTTTACTAGAAAAACATAGCTAAGTTCAAATGTTCGAATGGGCCCTCGGGATTTATCTGGGACCCCATGGACACAAACCAAATATGCTACCCTAACAAAAATGACATTTTAGACTCAACAAAATTGATGAAATTTCCAACAGAGGTCAATTTAACAAAAGTGGGGCCCATGCCCAAAAGGACCAACTTTATCAAAATGGAACCCAATAGTCCAAAATGGGTCTGAAAGCCTTGGGACCCAAACCAAAGGTCCCACTAGACCGAAGTCAACATTCTAGAGGTTACCGGGCTGACGGAATTCCCATATGAGGCCATCTTGTCCAAATGTTGACCCAAGTGAAACTTCCAACTCTAACATGCCTAAAATATCAGAAAGTGATATATAACCATATCGAAAGCTCCTAGGCCCCGACCAAGGATTCAACTAGACTAAAATCCATGCTCCGGAGCTAACAGAACTATCGGAATTCAATTCTAAGTAAGATTGCTAAGAATGTTGACTAAAGTCAATGATTTCTAAGTTAAAGCTCTAAAATAGGGAGATGATCATATAGACAAAATGAACAGCCTGGAAACCAAACCACCAGTCCCAGCAAGTCATAAATGATTTGGGGCCAGTATATGTAAGCTCTAAGAGTATAAAGAAAGCAAAAATGCAAAAATGATCGGAAGGGTCATTACATTAATAGTTTGAATTGTGTGATACGCTCAAATTACCTCTCTAAGAAGATATAAAATGGTCATTTTTCAAATATATAACTAACAAGGTTAGGGTCAAATTCCATAGAAAACATGGTGAGAAATTAATTAATAGTGAAATTCAAGTCAGTAGTTAATATTTCTACATGGGGTTTTAACATAGAAGTAAAAAAGGAATGTATTTTGTTGACATGTGATTGTTGTGAATTGTTATTTGTTTCAATAATTAAGACAAGACTAGGGTTGTGTTCCCCAGTATTTCATAACTCCAACAAGTGTATTCTTATGATTATTTATTCAAGTGTTTCACATGCAAAACTGTCGATTCTAAAGTTCATTTAAAGTCTTTCAACCCAATTAGAGGAATTTCACCCTAAGTTCTTCTAACACTTGTTTTTTTTAATTTACATTTGTCATAAGTTTCAAGTTAACTCTTCTTGTGATAACTCAAGTCATTAGATAAGAGTTGATAATCTCAAATACCCATTACTAATTCTTTTTCCTAGTCTCTACCTCTTTTAACAAGAAAATTTAGACTATAGGTGAGTTCTAACATTTGCAATCGGGAAAAAGATATTAAAACGAAAGAACTAGTATACACGTGGAAGCACCATCCAAAATCACTATTTTAGTACTCATTATTGTTATTCCATCATGGTTCCGACAATCGTAGTTATGGGATTTAGCTGCTTATGACAATGGTAACCATATTAAGAGAAGAACAATATTGAGATAACATAAACTTACAAAGATTGCATAACGAACCTGAGAATCAGATTGTCAAAATCAATTGAATACTCAAAACTCAAGAATATGTTCTTTGTTTTGTATCAATTGAGATAGTCTAAAAAACTCAAAAGATACTAAATATATAACTCTAAACTATTTTAAAATTCATAAAAAATTATGCAATAATGTTGACAAAATTGACATTTCCACCGCATTTGGTGGAATGCGTCCCCCATGTCTACCGCGTTTGGCTTAATTTTCTTTGGGATTTTTGACTCAAGATACGCCGAGGATACATCCTGATTCATAAACCACGGGTTGCGTATCCTCCACATCTTCTCTTGCTTACTTTGCATTCACTACTACTGAAATGTGTGTCGCATCTTCTGATCCGCGGCTGCATTTGCTCATATGCGGGCCATATTTCCTTGTTCCCCAACTTTATTTTCTCTTGGAGTATTTTTGTCTTTTATCTTCACCTTTAGGTCTTTTTCCAACTCATCTATATTTATTCTTGTTCTAACTCATAAACACTTGAAAAAAGGTAGAAAACTGTATTAGATGTGCCCTTTTCCTTACAAAAAAAAAAAGCAAAAACTCAATCTTAGACAAGAGATAAGTTCGTAAAATTTGAACCTATTAATACATTAAAGTTACACCTAATTATAAGTGCAAACAATTATTGTTAAATATAGTAATCCCACTTAGGTTGGGGTCGAATCCCACATGGACTATGGTGAGAAAGGTTACACTTAAGGCGAGTTAGTTTTCCTTAATAGATTTTAACAGAGTTGATCTATTTTTAGAATGCAGAATGAAAATGATTTGTTTTAACAATGATTGTGAGAACCAGGATTGCTTCCCCTCATAATAGGTTGTCTCTAGAGGTTATTTACACCAATATTGTCTCTCATAGCTTATTAAAGGGAGTTATGATTTTATACAATCATTCAATATCTCCAAATAGTTGAACAATTTTTCCCTTAATAATCTTCCGAAACATCATGAAGTGACTCGCAATATTGAACATATTTTGCTAAGTAAATTCCTCATATTCCATGTGAATCCATTATACAAGAGTTAATGCCTCGATTCCTTAATGACTAATTCTCTCCAACCCTAACTCATCTTTCTAGGTAGAAACTAAGGGTTATGGCATTGACTAACATTTTCAATTGTTAATCTTTGTTAATAACAAGAATTAGACAATCACCCATAGTTTACTCAAGCCAATATTGGTGTTCTTCAATCTTCAAAACTCCCCATTACTTTGTTTCACAATCGTAAATATGGGTTTAGCCTCTCAAGAATAAAGCAAGAAAAATAATAAAAATCAAAGAGAACATACTCATGCAGTATTTAAATCGAAGATGAAATATGCTCTTGAAATTGTAGCACAATTAATGAACTCAAGCAATGAAAATGGTAACCTATTGTTTCTTTCATGTAATGTCAAGTAAGTAAACAAAATAAAACTAAGGATTCTATTTATAAATAATTTTAAATCGGATCCTAAATGGGCTAGAAGAATATCTTTGTGTCATCTTTCACCGGTCCCTTTACGGTCCGTACTAAGCTTGGACAGTCTGTGCTCTTTAACCGTGATAAAAATCACTTTGTATACCATTTTTGTTTTACAAGAACGGATGGTCCTATGGTTTTAAGAGGCTTAAACGATTTATCCTCCGAGAAGTGTTAATGATCTATCTCAACATAGGTTATGTTTACAACCACAACTTTTTCTATGGCTCATGTTCTACTTCTATGATTCATAAAATAAATCATCATTTAGCTCAGGCTTTGAGACACTTCTGTCTAACACCCGTGATTCACTCCACGACTTATACTAAGGCTTTTTCTGCACAACCTCATCTTTAGTGCACTCGACTTGTTGTCCTAAAACTTAGCCAAAACACATCATATAGCATAAAATACACTTAAGAACTACAAGAATTCTTTGGTTAAAAGAATTGAATGTGCCATAAAATCTTGGCACATTAATACCCCCAACTTAGAATTTTTCTTGTCCTCTAGCAACTAAAAGAAGACTATGCTAACACACTAACCAAACTTTTCACAAACAATCACAAGACACTTAGATATCAGAAAATCAAGATGTCTAATACAGTTCTAATGAGCAACTAAAAGCATGTTTTTTTCAAAATGCTTGACCCGCCCCCTTTTAAACCAATGTGCACATTTCAATGAATCTCAAGCTGACACTGAAGGACCAACGAATGACATTATGTTCTCAGTAGAATACTTTGCGTGGAAGTAGTGATACTAAACTCTTAATTTCAGTTAGACCGTGTTACCCATATACCCTCACTTAGACCAAAAAAAGTCCCAAACACTCTTACTCAAATTAAAAAGGGACAATAGATAAAAGATAAGACAATCCACTCACTCTCACAATGAATTTCACATGCAACACCTGATGAAACATATGCTTTTACTTAGTTTACTATTCTACTAGCATACAAACATCGAATCTAAGCTCAAGTAAGACTTTTAAAGTTCTAGTGTAGGCTAAGGAATGGTTAGGAATAATTTGGGTAAATTGGTTACTATCTTCCCTTAGCACTTTAATACATCACAATTTGTTCATCTTTTGCTTAATCTTCAATTAACTACTTTTTTTCTACTCTTCACACCCATAGATTTCTTTGTTTTCCATCTATCTAAGCAAGTTCGCACACCATTATCAAGGAGTGATCAAATTATCATTGTTTTTATCCTTTTTTACTTCCTACTAATATAATACAATATTCTTTCTTTCTTGCACCCTTACTCTTTTTTACAGGCTTCCATCTTCAAGTATTCCTTTTTTCTATTCTTACTCCTTTCAAACTTCTCATTTTTCAATTAAACTTCTAAGAACTTTTGGATCAAATTCAAGGTCGATTAGAACAAAGTAATTGGGCTTCAGATGTGGCTACCAAAGAATAGCCTATAAGCTCAAGGAGGCTAACTAGGATATCTTTTGGATAGGTAAAAAGAAAGATAGAAGTAGGCTAATCAAAGAACCATCTATAGCATCTTCTAAACTCAAAATTCCTCATTGTGCTTTGCAAACACTTTGGGAAAGTTATAGACATCAATATGACAACATGAAATATCATAAAATCTAACACACATGGCACATGGGTTCAACTGTTAACTACCAATAACTTTGCTACCACACACACACTAGCATAACTAATCGTCATCAAACCTAATAAACACAATGTCATACTTTGATCAATGCAAGTCAAAATATCAATTCAATGCACACAATCAGAAAAATTTCAAAGGGGTATCACACACTTTAAAAAACAAAATCTTTACATGCTTCATACTTCAAGTTACAACATTAATACTATCTAAGTCATCCAGTTTTTAATCAACCTAATAACAACATAAAAACCTATACTAAATATACCAGTTTAACATAAATTAAATTCCCTTGGTAAAAGAACACGACTAAGAAAAAACCAAGGGAAGATACCTAGGCATCCCCAACCCCTACGAGAAAAACATGAATTATCCCTAATGCTTAAACTAAAGAACAAGGGAAATGGGACTTACCTGTGGCACCCTAGGTGCACTGGTCCAGAGTCTGTATCTGAGTTATAGGTGTAGCAATATCACTATCCATTATCATAATGGGAGTCTCGCACAATGGATCATGCTCTCCTAAAATACGTATACTTAATGAGACACCTACATCTCTAGGGAGAAGAGCCTCATCCTTGGACCTCTATATTGCACATTTGAGTCACCTCACGTCTGCTCTATCTATCTCAAGATGGCTTAACTTAGTGCCATCGTGCTCTCTTGGCCTCTTGCTAATATTTCTCAGAGGTGAATTATCCATCAGCCTGATAAGCTCCTCCGATGTACTCTTGGGTAGGACCATGGTGGGGTTCTAAAAGATAAAAGTGAACCAAGACTGTAACTCCTAAATATCCTTCTTATCATGAGAAATAACAACATGTAGTGCTATCATATCAGAAGGTTGATTGTCTCCAGAATTTTCATTAACTTTAATCTATAAGCTATCAACCCTGGCATGCAATCTCGACAATGATACCTGCATCGAGGCAAGATCAATATTTAATTGACTTCTTTACAAAAGGTTTTAACTCTTGAAAAAAGGAGTTTCACCTATCTATCAGCATAATCAGCCTTATAGGCCATTGATATAAAACAATCTCTAGTCAGAGCATATGTTATGGAAGGAGACGGGGGACGGATGGTAGTGGTGCCTGGAGCTATTATGGTAAATGGGTTAGTGATAGTGGTATCAATGACTGTGAATATTACCCCATGGGAACACTTGTTGCATCCTAGGGTGAATCCTCTAAAATAGAGGCAACTTTCTTGCTCCTAGTTGCCTGATTTGTCTTGTACCTACTTTTAGCAATATTTTGAACTAGATAGGCTCGTACTATCTGATCAAACCAAGTAAACAATGGGACACTGTCCTCTTTGCGGAGGTGAATGATTTAGCATAAAAATGGAAAGGATGTGTTCCTCTTCATTTCTCTCTCTCTTATCTCTTTCATTATGATTTTTTCAAAATTTAGGGGAAACCTTAACATAAGGGTGGCAACCACTATGGATATACCACCAAGAGGAAGAATCTTTATACGAGTTTGAGGCATGTAGCTTATAGTTATAGTTAGCCAACTCAATAGAAGAATGAAATAAATCATCACCTATCATCTATAGGAGTCTCGTGTGCACTATAGCCTACCAAAACATATCCTCAAGACTAGCATACCTTTGTGTATCTTTTTCTCGACTTCCTTCAGGTATAATGGCTCCTTTAAAGGCATAAAGGAGGAAAGCTAGGCTCTTTCTGTGTAATAATTGACCATTTTATAGTCAAACTTAGGTGTGGTATTGGGGGTTGTACTCTGTCCCAAAAAAGAACCAGTTTATAGTTCCCTCTGAGATGTCCACATTTGTCCCCCAGACTCTCACACTATCAAGGAGTGACTATGCCTGTGGTTGTTTTCTTGGTTTCCTGGTGTTGTTGAGGGTAATGATAAATGTGGCAAAAAAACTATCAAACCAAGGTGGGGAAATACTCACTGCGCAGTGACTTGAGTCATCCTAGCTGATAGTGTCAGAAGAGTTCACGTACTGTTAGGTACTCATGCAGATTCGAGGATCTTATAATATTTCTTCAGTAATGCTCTTTTTCAAATTACCGTTTTGATTCCATACTAGCCCCTCAGTATAAATTAGCTTGATGCCCTCAATCTTCCATCTGACACAATCCCAATAGTTATCTATTTTCTGTCAGATCTTAGTTCTCCATCTGTTCTCGAAGGATGAGGCCTCACCTTCTGAAGCATTAGCCTATTCTGCACTTTCCTCATCATGGTTACTAGTGCCCTGTCGACTAGATGATGAAGAAGATAAACCCTCTTCTTTAGACTAGGAGAGTTCTACTTGTTGTCATACTTACTGCATAGTTTGGGGACTCAAAGAGTCTTGGTCATCCTCTTCATTTGATTCAGTAGACTGGTCCTATAGGTGGGTTAAGTTTATTTTGACTGGAGTTATCCCCATCTTGCAGTCTCCTGATTACCTCCTTAAAGTAGTTGACTCTTGGGGTCCATACCTGTGGTGTACATATGTTATTCTAAGCAATTAAGAAATAAGAATACAAAATAAACAACTAAAAATATTATATTTTTGTTTTTTAAATAGACCATGAATGAGTAGTACGGTCCGTGCAAGCGACCGTGCTTTCTAAACAAAGAAGGTAACATAAGAAAGATCTCACTAATGGTTGAGAGTACAAATTGCACTAAGTTTCAATGGTTTGTACACCTAACCATGGTTGGTATCTAGATATGAAATAAACTTTAACCCTTATCACAGTTCATGTCACAGTGCATACTCAAGGTTCACGATCTGTAACATAAATCGCGCTTTCTAAGCAGTGTTCTCAAGCTCAATTTCTGCCTCTTAAAATCAAGGTTATGGTCTGTAGAGCCTTTCTATGTTCCATAAATCTCATCGTATGATAAAGAAACTGAGTGTGGTTTCTTATAAGATAGATCACAGTTCAACCATCCCACTACAATCATCGATATTGGAAAAATTTGGAATACTCAAATACACATTCAATAGGATACTCAAGCTTTGCCCAGTTTCCAAATAAACAAAAAAAATTGGGAGTTTGGCAGGCAAAACAAATTTTGATCATATTTATAAGATCAATTTGTTGTGATGTCCTCCGACTCAATGGGTGTGATACCCATGACAAACATACACTCAATAACATCCATGAACAAAAAATAACACCCCAACATAGCTATACCCACCAAATAAAACTCAATCCCTAAACATCATTATTAAGACCTAGGGTTCCATTTAATAATTAAGTACCCTAATTTCAATAATTGGAGGACTTTATCAAGACCACGGGGAAGTTCTTCAACGAAAAGCATGGCGACAACCTTACATGTTTGGAGACATCTTAAGAAGAAAAAAAGAACAAGTTGAATATAGTCGGTGTGGAACAATAGTGTTGATGTGCATGTGAGTTAATGGTGGTGATGGATATCATTTTATAGTCTAGGGTGAAGGATTGTGGTAGTTATGGAAGATGAGGGAGAGAGGGAGTGGGAATTTGAATATAGAGAGAAGTGGGATAAAAATTAGGAGAAGTGAAAGAATAAAAAGAACTTTTAGGCATTTAAACCTTCGCTCAGATGACAATTCAGAGCACAATTCATTATGAGCTTTCATAGCTCATTTCACAATCACGCAACTTGATGGCAGGGTAAAAATCATATTGTTCATCATGTCTTGTGAAGTGCTGAGATGACCCATCATTTTAACTGTCCTTATAAAACATAATTACCTAGATGACTCGTGAGTTGGTCTATAATATCTTGCATGGACCGGCAACACAATCATACTCCTTCTTTAGTGAACTTGGGTTTCAATATTAGAGGCTATAGTGGATCCACGAACCATCACATGGTTGTAAGGTCTATAGAATCGACTGTAGTTGTTATCCAATAGCTATGTTTTGGGTAACTCCTTCTCATGGTGTAGTCTATGTTTCATAAAGACATGTTATGATCGTACTAGGACCTGTAGATGCATGACCAGTTCCTTCTTCCTTAGATAATTTTTAACCTACTGCTCTTTTTCATTCCTACATATGAACAAACATCAAGCCACTCAAAAAAACAAAGTAAAGAAAACATATACTTGGATTGCCTTCCAAGCAACACTTGATTTAATGGCATGGCACAACACGTTACCCATCATCAATCTGCATTGAGCATAAGTTCATCCTTAAGATGGAGCTCTTAAACTAGCATATCTCCTTGAAAACACCCAGACTGTGCTTCGCTCTCTGTCCATTCACTTTGAATGTATGAGAACCATCCGTAGACTCTAGCTCAACTGCATTATAAGGTAACATGCTTATGACCTTGAAAGTCCCAGACCATTTTGACTTTAACTTATCCTAAATTAATTTCAGCTGGGAATCGAACAATAATACTCTACCCTCCAGCTAAAAATTTCTCTTGACAATCTTTCTATCATGAACAAGCTCTATCTGCTCTTTGTATAAGTTTGCACTCTCATATGAGTTGATAAAAAATTCCTCCATCTCATTCAACTCTGAGAGCCTGAGTTTTGCAGCCTCACTCCAATCCAAATATATCTTCTAAAGTGCCCACATGGCTTTGTGCTCTAACTCCATTTAAAAATGCCAAGTTTTCCCATATACCAAATGATATAGTGAGGTTCCAATAGGGGTCTTGTATGCTGTACGATACACCCACTGAGCATTATAAAGCTTTTGGGACCAATAGGTTCGGTTAGAATTAACAATCTTTGCAAGGATGCCCTTTATTTTTGTATTGGACACTTCAACTTGGCCATTCATTTGTGGATGATAAGGAGTGACAACCTTGTGCTTAACTCCATACTTTTCTAATAGTCCAACAAAAGCCTTATTGCAAATATATGAGCCATTTCCACTTATTATGGCACGAGGTGTACCAAAATGAATAGCCCTAGCTTCATTGTTTGGCATAGCAATGGCCTCCACCCACTTGGAAACATAGTCTACTGCAACAAAGATATAGTTTATCCCATGTGATCTAATGAATGGTCCCATAAAATTTACTCCCCATATGTCAAATAGTTCCACTTCTAACACAAAGTTCACAGGCATCTCATGCTTCCTAGAGATGGTGCATTGTCACTGACTATAATAATCCTCTAGATCATTTTCTTAATTTTCATGCTTTTTCTGTGTTTTGAGCTCTCCTAAAAAGGCAAGTCATTTATGACTTATTGGGACTGACAGTTTGGTTTCCGAGTAATTCATTTGTGTTTTAGACCCATTTCCCTATTTTAAAACTTTTAAAGCTGGTAGAGTTGATTTAGGTCAACATTTGGAGAAGACGATCTCAGATGGGAATTTTGTCAATGATGTTAGCTCCAAAATATTGACTTTGGGCTAAAGGGACCTTTGGTTTGGGTCTCGAGGCTTGCATGTTGGGTTCTTTTTTGGAAAAAGTTGATATTTAGGCATGGGGCCCCCTTTTCGTTCAAACAATATCCATCTTTCATTGAGTATGGAATATTATTTTTTGTAGGGTAGCATAGTTCTTTTGAATTAACGGGACCCCAGATGAATCCCGAGGGTCCATTCAATGCATTTTGGGGTGAGGAAAATTTGTTGGTTTGCTGCAACTACAACAGTAGTACCCAACCCTTCGCTTGTGCAAGGGATTGGAAGTGTGCGCGTAGAAGAGGCATCGGGCATCATCTCCTTTGACCTTTGCCTACGCGTGGCCTTGTCCACCTATGCATATCCGCGTGTAAAGTGGCTATCTCACAAGTGTGTAGGAGGGGCGTTTGGCCTGGCCTTCCCTTGCCCTTCACATGCACGAAGGCCAAACTGCCTATGTGAGTCTGCATATGCGGTGGACTGCCCCCCTGCGCAAAGGCCTGTGTCTGGAAGCTATATATATGATCAACTTCATTTTATCCTCCACTTTTCCGAATTTCTTCCATTGATTAAGAGCTTATGAGATGGTTGAAGATTCCATTTTATCACTCATTGTTCTGGTAAATTCCTCATAATTGCCCTCTCCTTTTTCATCTTTAAATTCACATTATCTTACATTTAATTCCGTTAATTCCTTGGTTAAAACTATTGATCAAGTGAACTTTCAGGGATATTTTGGGCCCCAAATTGAGTCGTGTTTGCGCTCAAATTTTTGGCATGGGTTAATTAACCCGCTGCAAACATAATTGTGAAGTTTGGTTTCTATTTTTTTGTGCAGGCCCTGAGGGTCATTTTCTAACCTATTTTTTTGTATAGCAATATGGGCATTGTTTTTCACGTCTTGACGTGTAGATTGTATTTATAATAGTGTGGCAGCATTGTAAGGCTTTTTGGGAAGGGAAGGCATATGAGTGATGATTCATATTTGCAGTTCAGCCCTGAGGTAGGTTACAACTTCCTTCTTTTAGACCTGGCTTAGTTAAATTTTATATTTTATGTGTTACTTGAACGTTAGGGTAGGTTTTAGATTAGAACTAAGCTTGAATCCTATTTTTTTTGCTTAAATTGGCCATTTTTGGGACCATAGAGTAGATTGATTCATGTTTACCCTTGGTTTATGAGCTTGTAGCATTGTCGTGATTAAACCAGAATCCTTAGATTATTTTAAGGGGGTAGATTATTTTAAGGGTAGTTTTTGAGGTAGAGTAGGTTCTTTTAATTATTTTCGTGTTTATTTCTGTTTCTTCTATTTTTATTTAACGTTATTGTGTAACTAAGGGACCGAGGCCATTGCTTTGGATTAGATGGAGTTCTAGGTAATTTGTTTGTTTGGAGGGCACCCTTGCCCTATCTTTGGCGTATATTTCTGCATTTTCTTGGGTGTTGTACTGCATATATTTATTCCTGCAATCATGAACATGGCATATACTTGGGTTTTCTAAGAAAGGACGGTTAGTTTCTGAGTTAAAAATAGAATTCCACTTTTAATACATATTTTGAACTTCTAAAAGGAATTTGTACTACACTACTGATTTTGGATTTAAAAGATAAGAAGCCTCCCTTTTTACTGATTTAAGTTTCATGGATAGAACTTTTATTTATTGCATGTCCAACATTTGATCCTGGACTCATATTTACATATCGCACGTCCGATATAAGATTGCAGACTCATGTTTACTTATTTCACTTCCGATGTAAGATTGCAGACTCATGTTTACATATCGCACAATATATACTCATGTTGCATCAGTCGCATACCGCACCACATCCATCTTATGCTACACTGTAATATATGTTGATTGATCCTGTGTTAAATGCCTGATTTACTTCTCATTATTATCTTTACCATCTGTTAGGTTATGGCTCTTTTCAATTGATAACTAGACTTAGGTGGACCCATGTAGCTAGTTTACTTTCCTATTGATTATATTATATATTGTGTTTCTGAGCTCGGTTACCCTATGATGCTTACTGAGTACCCTGTGTTTTGGTACTGATACTACACTCTGCATCATTTTTGATGCATCACCTAGTACAAGCCACTCTTGTTAATCCTTCTATCATTTATGGACAACTGTTGTTTATATCGTGGTAAACTCCCGGTGTTTGGAGACTTTAATTACTTTCCATCTACTATTCTATCTATATTTTGTATTATTAATAGACCAGTATATGTTGTACAACTTATTTCTGTACCTTAGATGCTCTTGTGGCGGTGACACCAGATCTAGGGTTGGTTCTTGTATATGTTGGTCTTCTCAATCACTTTGGGGCCATTTTCGTATATTTATTACTGTTGGTATGTATCTATATTGTTATCCCCCTTCTTGTATGTTTCCCTTTTGCTTTCCTTTATTTTAAATAGTTTATTATATTTCAGCATTCTTGGGTTGGCTTGCCTACTGGAGGGTTATGTAGGTGCCATCATGGCCCGATTTCAGGTCTTGATAGAGTGGTATCAGAGCTATAGGTTCATCGTCTTACCAGTATAAGAGCAAAGTGTTTAGTAGTGTCTCGTGGATCGGTACAATGACGTCTGTATACTATCTGTGAGAGGATATAGAACATTCTTAGGAAAGATTCCACCTTGTTTGATTCCTTATGGTGCGTCCTTGCCTTTAAGAACTTCTAAATATGTTTTGTTTCACTCTTTCTCAGATGGTTCAGACGAGATCAGCGGCAGGTGAAGACGAGGCCCCTGCTCCTACTGTTAGAACCCCACCTAGGCTACGAGGTAGAGGTTGACTCAGTGGTCGAGGTAGGGAATAGGCTACGGTGGAAGCTCGGGCCTAGATTAGGCTATCGTCACCAGAGCAAGATATGGGGGTTGATGAGGTTCAGTATGAGCAGGAGGATGCCGAGCTAGCCCAGCCTCCGACAGGTTTCGTGGCTACACCGGTACTAAAGGATACATTGGTTCACCTACTTGGGTTTCTGGAGGGTATGTCACAGCCAGAAGCTTTGCCCATACTCTGGTGGGTTTTTAGATCAGGGACGAGGCTCAAACTTTAGCCCAGGTAGTGGCACAATGTTTAGGAGTGATAACGCTCAAATGTACTCTCCCATAGGAGGTGAAAGCGATCGTCAGAGCAAAACAAAATTTATATTCTCGACGGGAGTTAGGGTCAATCCTATAGAGAATGGTTATGATGAGTAACCTAGAGATTATCGTATATCAATCAAGAAGAGAGTAATTATTCAAATGGCATAAAAAGTAAACTGGGGGAAAACGGGGATTGGGAATCTGTCACAATCGCAATTCGAACAAGAAAGTAAAGTAATAAAGGGATTTGTAATCAAATGAGAGGACGACTAGTGATATGTTTCTGATGGGATTCAAACATGCGTTAGGGTGCTTGTTCAATTATACAAATTCTTAATAAACAATATAGGTAGCATTGATTATAGTTATGTTTTTCAATCTCTCGATCTTCCAAACATAGTTCCCATAGTCTATATTCAAGCACCATAGGTTCATCACAAAACAACCAATACAAGCTTGGGGAAGTCAAACTCTTTCTAGCTTAGTGTCACGACCCAAAACTGGGCCATGATGGCGCCTACATAACCCCCCAGTAGGCAAGTCAAACCTATTGATGCGAAAGACAATACGAATAATAAAACAAAGGAAAAGCGGAAGATATAAAGAAAAGACAGGGCCAATAGCTTATATACATACCAACGTACAAAATATACAAAATACGTCCCTAAAGTGACTGAATAGACAAAACATACATGAGAACCAACCTAGACCTGGTGTCACTAGTACAAGAGCAACTAAAGTAAGGAGTAGATATACAACACACACTATCTATCAAAAATACAAAATATAGACAGGATGTACAAGATGGAAAGCATGTAAAGTCTCCAAAAGCGTCGGAGCTCACCGCGATCCGAACTACAACAGGCTTCGAACGACAGGAAGATCAGTGAGGGTGGCTTGTAGTAGGTGTTTCATAAGAAAAAGATGCAGAGTGTAGTATGATTACTAAGATCACGGGTACTCAGTAGGCATCATAGGCCGACCGAGCACAAAAAGATAATATAAATAATAAGATACATGAAAGCAGTAAAAATACAGGGATCCACCTAAATCTAGTTATAAAATCAAAAATCAAAACAATCAAAACAATAAAAGGTGAAGTAATAACAAGATCAACTCAAAAAAGCCAACAATCCAAACGCGCCCAAAGCCAATGCAAAAAGATGCAACAATTATTTAATGTATGAATGAATATAAGTCAAACCCGGTATCTAGTACTCGGGTGCCCGGGATTGAACATTGAGATTATCAAATGAGTGCAGGAAGAAAAACCCGTAATAGAGAATCGGGGCACCCAAAAATGACCTCAGACTCATCGACGTATGCACAAAAGTAAACCCCGAGATAACACATCGGGCGCCCAGAATTTATCCCTAGACTCATCAACGTATGCATAAAAGTAAAACCCGAGATAACACATCGGGCGCCCAAAATTTAACCTCGAACTCATCAACATATGCATAAAAGTAGTATTTTTCCCTTTTCCTCCAAAAATCAGTAACAATTCTAAAGAAATCCTTTTCAAAGTCCAAAGATCATGAAAACCCAATAATTGTCAAGTGTGGGATCAAAAAGCCTTAAAATCATTATTTTCCGTACCGATAATCATGACAATGCAGTATGAGCATATAAATTTCCATATTCAAAGAAAACACACACCACAAGGCAAAACATGGAAAAACACACTCCAATCCAAGAGAAACTGACCCGGAACTCTGTCTAAATCTAGGTTGTGGCCTCTGAGCGCACAGTTACATATAACGGTAGAATAAAGCGAAAAGATATCGAAAATAAAGCAAAAAGCACCGAGAATCTCTACTCTACCTCTAAAACCTCCTAAAAGCATACTAACTAACGTTCTATTAATATATAAATATATATAATCTAACTAAACTCAGTCTAGAAAGTAAACTGTAACCAACCTCGGGGCCAAATTGCAAACACGAATCATCACTCATATGTCTTCTCCTTCTGAACAGCCTTGAAAAAGCTACCACACTATCAAGAACATAATGTAGGTGTCAAGACGAGAAGAACGACACCCATATTGCTATACAGAAAATCAGGCTGAAAATCGGGTCGAAAAATGGCCCTTGGGGCTTGCGCAGTAAAACAGAAAATAAAATTTACAATTATGTCCGTGGTGAATTTAGGAACCCATGCTCAAATTTTGAGCACAAACGGAAATTGTTTCGGGAATCAAAATATCCCCGAAGTACTACTAATTCATGAGAACAAAAGTGGAGAATTGCGATTTTTAAGGGAGGAAACGTACCAATTTGGAAGCTAGAATGGACAACAGAGCAGAACTACAACTACCACGAACAATCAAGATCTCCAACGCATCTTTAACCTAAGAAAAATCAAGCTTGTAAGAGCCTCAACCATGGAGGGTTTTGAGCTTGAAGAAGAAGAGGCTTACCAATGATAAATGAGCAAGATTAACGATAATTTGGAGAATTCTCACGAGCCCACACAGTTCTTGAGTAATTAGAGTTGAGAAAAATGAAGTTGGAGTTGAAAGAAGTGAAAGAAATAAGCTTGAAATCGTGAAAAACAAAAACCAGCAGTTTTCAAAACTTCTCCGGGGCATTCCGGGCACGATTGGAACCCAATACTCACAAACCAATAGAACTATTTGAGTGAAAATGACATTCTGGACTCAATGGAATCAACGAATTTACCACACAGAGATCATTTTAAAGGAAGGTTGGCCCCATGCCCAAAACTAACTCGTAACTCAATACTCCAAAACAAGTCTGGAAGCCCTAGGACCCGAACCAAAGGTTCCCCTAGCCCAAAGTATACATTCCGGATCTAATAGAATGAACGAAATTTCCATCTAAGGCTGTCTTCTCTGAATGTTGACCAAAGTAAACCTTACCAACCAAACAGGCTTGAAAACATATAAAGCAACACAAAACCAAACCGAAAGCACTCAGACCCAGACCAATGGTCCTACTAGACCAAAATCTCTGTTCCAGAGCCAACAGAACTGTCAGAATTTGATTCTGAGCATGTTTAACAAGAAAATTGACCGAAGTCAAAGATTTTCTAAGTTCAAGTTTTAGAACAGGGAAATGGTCATAATGACCTACCAAATAGCCTGGGCATCGAACCGCCAGTCCCAATAAGTCATAAATGACATGTAGCCACTAAGGAATATCTTGAAATGTAGAAAAAGAATGAAAAATAGAAAATGACCTGGATGGTCATTACAACATCCACTACTAAAAGAACTTTTGTGCATGAAAGTTAGAAAAGGGATAGTACCAAAAGACTCAAACAAAGATGGATACTAAACCCGCACCACTCTCTCAAAAACCCGGGGAGCCTCCCTTACCGTACGGCACCCCATAGAGTTAAACCAAAGGAAAACTACCAACCTCCGACACCTCACCAGCCAAACTAGACACCAACCTTTAACTCTAAATCCTCTAAAGATGTCCCAACAAAACTGACCCTCAAGAATCTCAACCAGAAGAACTAACACAACACTGAAACCAAAGATCCAAGGCGATAGACACACCGAACCCAAATCCTCGATACCACAACCAAGTTTACCCCATAGGATCACCAACCAAAAATCTAACTCATGAACCTGCTGATCCGCAAAAACTCTTTATTCTGACCTGAATTCTTTTGCATCGCCATCATGAAGCCTCATATAAGCAGAACCATCTAGCCACTCTCGAAGTATCAATAGTTATACTGGAGATCCATAGTTCCTGTTATACTCAAATTTAATCCAATTAATTTATAGCTTACTATCCTTTGACACCCAAAATACTAACTCGAAGTGCATCCTTGAAAACCATAGTAGTTCTACCCCAAACGACCATCAACCATCGAACAAACTCTTTTGCTAAGATCAACCTTGTTATCTAACCCATATGAACCAACCATCTGAACCAACCATCTGAACTTGACTGAAGCTTTCACACTCGGGTTGGAAAAAGGCATGTATGAGAACCCTATGTTGATGGAGAACCTTCTGATCGTAGAACGATCCCAGCCTCGCAGAACCGTGCCAAGTTTGAACTGACTGAAATCGAATTGACAAGGGCGACCTGCCCAAAAGACCCAAACCAAAACCAAGACCCTGCAAGGAGTGTGGTAAACTTGTCACGAAGTCCGTAGCCATCAACTTGCTCCAGACTCTCAAAAATACCGCTGCTTCTCCAAACACTCAAACACTATTTAAATTGTAAGATCACCTTATTAGTCTCATCTCAGAGAGCATTCCACCATGCTGCGAATATCAAGTCAAACACGCCGTAGGCAAAGGAAGGGTACCTAAAGTCCATGGTTTCCACCTAGATGTCGGCAAAGTCTTATCCCTCTAACTCACCCCTTTAGCTCAAAACAATTGCTCTACTGCATCTGCACATAAACCATTAACTCTGAAGCATATAACATACCAAACTCATGACCCACACTGGTAGATCCCAAACAACACTGGAACCGCATTTAACAGATGACCTCTCAGAGAACCAACCCATTCAAACCTCTAACTCTTAAAATCACCAAGGTGACCATCGATCTCGTGGTACCACTAGAACATAAAGTAGCCCTGTCGGCTTCAACCCACACAACCTAATCACATACAATAAAACACCGCTGATTTCATCTACAAAAAGTATTAGGAGCCTCGTACTAATAAGAACACAACTGAGGTCCAGAATGTCCAACCCAATATGATGGTTAGCCAAAGAGTGGATGTCCACGGCCAACCACCACTCCATAACTGAAATAGGGAAGCTAAGTTGTCTGCACGCACTGCCTTCTGACACAACAAACTGAAACCGAAGAGAACTATCAATGAACCACCTAAAGTAGTCTGCTAGCCCACGATTCTAAAATCCAACTCCAGTTTACCTACCAATGACTCTGTCGAACCCATTAGTAGACCCGTACATTGTTAATGAATACTTAGGAATTAGAGTCCACTACGATCTGAATATAATGTTTTCCCTACACGTAGATGCTATAGAAACTTGGGTCCTCCAAGGAATGTAGCAAGGTAATCACAGCTGATGCAACAAGCCCCTAAAGGTAGCAGTGGAAGAGCCTACAACCTCATCCTCTATTAGAAGGAACCCTGCCCTTTGATTTACCTTAAGTATAATGCCACTGCACTTTGTATTCGGTCGAATCAAGTCATCAACCTGCAAACCAAAGCATACCCTCAATCATTACCTCCGTCAGCTAATAGTAACCCATATATATATATTTGCATGAAGTCATCTTTCTCCTTTTTCAAACAAAATGGAACCCTTTCCAAAGATACACTGAACCTGACAGACTCTCTCTCAAATAAAACCTGAAGTTATTCCCCTAGATTCTTCTTCTATACTGTCAACACACAACAGGGTAGGAAAAGAATAGGCTGAATACCCAACTCAACCACAATGCTACAGTCCATACTTAACCACCATGCCACAGTCAAAACTTACCCACCATGCTAGAGTTAAAAGTCAACAAGAAGGCTACGATCTATACTCAACCAGATAGGAAACTTAAGAAAACATTGAGAACAACCCATAAACCTGCTAACTCCCTAAACTAACCATTGACGAAGATCGATCCTAACCTCTCGAGAAAAGAAACTCCAACCAATACCCACTGCCCTCAACAATCACCATGCTACTTAAGACAAACAACCTCCCTTAATACAAAGCTACCAGAACCACACCAGACCAATAGAAAGGCTCCTATCTAACGCTAGATAACGACCTAGGAAACAACCACCTAAGGTCACTAGAATAAGTAACACTCAACCCAATTCCAGAACCACAACGAAAATAAAAAATAAAGATAACAAAACCTGCCCATGAGTCAGAACCCCATGTAGATACCTCCCAAAACCAACAAACCTCATCCACTACTAAAGAATTCAACTACCGAGAAAAACACGCGCATGAACACTGAACTCACAAGGACAACCAAAGGATAGAATAGAAAATCCACAGTTTATCAAAAGGATGCTAACCAGCACTACAAGAAGATAGCACAGGCTAATGCACCTACAGTCCCAACGGGCGCCCCGACACCCAAGAAACATACACAAGAACAAACGATCCCTCCGGCGTCCAATACCACCAAAGCATACACTGAGAAAATAATAAATAAAGATCCAAACACAATATGAATGATATGATAGAGCTAGGTGTAATAGTAGCGCTGTATGTACCTCCCCTGGCACTCGCACCTCGTGGCCCCCATTCTGTATCGACAAGATCCATGGAAGTCCTCGACCACATATAAAAAAATTATGATATATCAAAGTATAACTGCTCGGGGTCTCTCTAGGTCTAAAATAGTAACCGCAAATCTCAAACCCTAAATAGGGTGCCCGAGGCGTATCCATAATAAAAATATGTCTATTGTTATGGCATATCAGAGCCTAGTATTAGTATGAAAATCAGTGATACTATCATCATAAAATCCATTTTTACTCAAAGAAGATCCATAAAGCTAGTTCCCAATCCCTTTTATAATCATTTAACCAAAAAATGGGCCCTCAAGGCCATGCAAGTTTTTGAAAACCATTAATAGTAGGCTCATAGACAAAACAATAGTAAAATATGTAGAAATCCCCTTTGCATAAATGGTATAATCGCAGACAAACAATAGCCCAACAACTCATAATCAACCTATCGGCCCTGCACAGGCACAATCAGCTCTACAACATACATAACAAACCCAAACTCAGAACTCAATGTTAGAGACTCACAAACACCCCCAAATATCCCACCATCTATTGTCCAAAGGCCTATACAAGGTCCACACGGGGACATAAGGGTAATACTATCACATTAAATCAAATACTACAACCAAAGCAAGATATAAGATGGCAGAAAAAGTGGGCAGCGTCTGGGGTGCCAACCTAGAATACCCAATCCAAGGATGCCAATTAAAATAGTTATAACCGATAAATGTAAAGTCTAAGGTAGGGGAAGATGTAAGCTTAATCCTAGCCAAAGAACCTCTTGAAGAACCGGGTGTTGCCCCTACCCGTGATACAAATACACCATCTAGAAGACTCGGAGTCTAAGCCATAGTGCCCTGAGGAACTGGGTTAGCCATATATCGTACTGGAAGTTGGGCTAGCCCCAAACCCCCTCTTAGCTGAAGTGGTAAGCCCATACTCTGAAATTCGGAGGCTGAAGGAAGCACTGGAGTAATAGGTATAGGATCTTCGTCGTCGCCCATTGTTTACTCATCGTAGGTATCTGAGGAGGAATGAAACATCTGAAGTTTTAGAAGTCGATGGAGTCAAGGACGCACAATCAAGAATCAAACTGGATGGAATCATTCCTAGGAATATCCTATAGTCTCTCGTAGATAAGATACAAACGTCATCATACTAATCCACGAGACTCTACTAGACATTAACCATTGTCTTGGTGAGATCAATGAACCTAGAGCTCTGGTACCACTCTGTCGCGATTTGAAACTGGGCCATGATGGTGCCTACTAAACCCTCCAGTTGGTAAGCCAAACCCAATGATGCGGAAGACAATAATAACAATAAAACAAAGTAAAAAGCAAAAGATATAAAGAAAAGACAGGGCTAATAGCATATATACATACCAACGTACAAAATATACAAAAGATGGCCCTAAATTGACCGAATAGACAAAACATACACGAGAACTAACCTGGACCTGCTGTCACTAGTACAAGAGTGACCAAAGTAAGGAGTAGCTATACAACAGACTCTGTCTATCCAAAATACAAAAAATAGATAGGATGTACAAGATGAAAAGCATGTAAAGTCTTCATAAGCGTCGGGAGCTCACCGCGATCCAAACTACAACAGGACTCGAACGATAGGAAGATCAGTGAGGGTGGCTCATACTAGGTGCTACATCAGAAAAAGATGCAGACTGTAGTATGAGTACCAAGACCACGGGTACTCAGTAGGCATCATTGGCCGACCGAGCGCAGAAAGATAATATATAAATATTAAGATACAGGAAAGCAGTTAAAATACAGGGATCCACCTAAATCTATTTATAAAGCCAAAAACCAAAAGAACCAAAACAATTAAAGGTGAAGTAATAAAAAGATCAACTCAAATCAGCCAATAATCCAAATGCACCCAAAGCCAATGCAAAGCGATATAACAATGATGTAATGTATGAATGTATACAAGTCAAAACCGGTATCTAGTACTCGGGCACTCGGAATGGAACATCGATCTTATCAAATGAGTGCAGGAAGAAAAATCTTAAAATAGAGCATCAGGGCGCCCTAAAATGACATTGAACTCATCAACATATGCATAAAAGTAAAACCCGAGATAACACATCGGGTGCCCAAAATTTAACCTCGAACTCATCAATGTATGCATAAAAGTAAAACATGAGATAACACACCGGGCGCCTGGAATTTAACCTCAGACTCATCAACGTATGCATAAAAGTAGTATTTTTCCTTTTTCCTCCCAAAATCAGTAACAATTCCAAAGCAATCCTTTTAAAATCCCAAAGATCATGAAAAACCAATAATTGTCAAGTGTAGGACCAAAAAGCCTTAAAATCATTCTTTTCCGTATTGATAATCATGACAATGCAGTATGAGCATATAAATTTCCATACTCAGAAAAAATACCACACCACAAGGCGAAACAAGGCAAAGCGCCCTTCAAACCAAGAGAAATTGACCTGTAACTCATTCCAAATCCAGCCTATGGCCTCGAGCCTACAGTTACACATAACGGTAGAATAAAGTAAAAAGATACCGAAAATAAAGTGAAAAGCACCGAGAATCTCCACTCTACCTCTAAAACCTCCGAAAAGCATACTAAGGATTATATACTAGCCATAAAGATACTACAAGCTCCTAGGCTAAGGATAACATGACAATTCTAAACTAAAATCCAAAATGGCCAATTAAAGTGATAAACAAGATTTAAACCTAAATCTATCTAATATCAAACCTAACGTTCCAGTAACATATAAATATATATAATCTAAGCAAGCTTAGTCTAGAAAGTATACCGTAACCTATCTCGGGGCCAAACTGCAAACACGAACCATTACTCGTATGCCTTCTTCTTCCAATCAGCCTCGAAAAGCTGTCACGCAATCAAGAACATAATATAGGTGTTAAGACGATAAGAACGACACCCATATTGCTATACAAATAATCAGGCCAAAAATCGGGTCGAACAATGACCCTCAGGGTCCGCGCAGAGAAACAAAAAATAAAATTCACAATTATGTTCGCGGTGAATTCAGGAACCCAAGGTCAAAATTTGAGCGCAAACGGAATTCATTTCGGGGCTTAAAATAGCCCCGAAGTACTACTAATTCATGAGACCAAGAGTGGAGAATTGCGATTTTCAAGGGCGGAAACATACCAATTTGGAAGCAAGAATCGACCACGGACTAGAACTACAACTACCACGAACAATCAAGCTCTCCAATGCAGCTTTAACCCATGAAAAATCATGGTTGTAAGAGCCTCAACCATGGAGGTTTTTGAGCTTGAAGAAGAAGATGCTTACCAACGATAAAGGAGCGAGATTAACGATAATTTGGAGAATTCCCACGAGCCCACACTGTTCTTGATTAATTAGAGTTGAGAAAAATGAAGTTGGAGTTGAAAGAAGTGAAAGAAATAAGCTTAAAATCATGGAAAATAAGAATTTAAAGGGGCTGGCCGCATGCTGGCGCCGTGGGCCTGGCCTGCAACAAAAACAAATAGTTTTCCAAACTTCTCCGGGGCATTTCGGGCATGATTGAAACTTGATAATCACAAGCCAATAGAGCTATTTTCGGACTAAATGGAATCACCAAATTTACCAACTTAGATCATTTTAAGGAAAAGTCGGCCCCATGCCCAAAAATAACTCCGAAATTAACATCCCAAAACAAGCTCGAAAGCCCCGGGACCCGAACCAAAGGTTCCTCTAGCCCAAAGTTGACATTCCAGAGGTAATAGCGTAAATTAAATTTCCATCTGAGGTCGTCTTATCTTATGTTGATCAAAGTCAACCCTACCAGCCAAACTGTCTTGAAAACATAGAAAGCAACACAAAACCAAACTGAAAGCACTCAGACCCTGACCAATGGTTCTACTAGACCAAAATCCTCGTTCCAGAGTCAACGGAATTGTCGAAATTGGATTCTGAGAAGGTTTACCAAGAAAGTTGACCGAAGTCAGATTTTCTAAGTTCAAGTTTTAGAACAGGGAAATGGTCCTAACGACCTAATGAATGACTCGGGCACCGAACCGTCAGTCTTGGTAGGTCATAAATTACCTGTAGCCTCTAAGGTAAAGATCAAAATGTAGAAAAAAGATGAAACATAAAAAATGACCCAGAGGGTCATTACACTTAGACTCTAAAATGGGTGTTTTTCGGTGATTAAACTATTTCTAGCCTTAATCTCGGTGAAAATCCCAAGTACCCACTATTGAATTCTCATCTGAAATCATGAACTTCTATTTCAAGAAAGAATATAACCAAGTAAGATCAACCAATGTTTGCAACCATTAATTTTTAGAGTTATAAAATGAAGAATTCAATAGACCCATATCAATTTAGCAATTATAAGCACAATTAGACAAGACCCATATCCAAATTCAAACACCCATCATACACATACCTCTAGACAAGAAAATTAGCCACTCATGCTAAGAAACGAATAGATTATACCAAATGGGTAATTCAAATTTCCATTCATTAGTAGAGCCAATATCCAAATCCAAGCTCAATTTGTACAATAATGGTGGAATCTCAAGATAAAAGATAAGCTTAGCTACAGCGAAGCGCTTACCAAGCGCGAAGGAAAGGGCCTACGCCACTTGAGCCGTATGCAGGGGAACTCGCACGTGCGGTTCTTAGGGGGGAGAGCTAGTAGGAGCCATCCCATCCCAATAGCGTATATTTGGAGCTCAATATGAAATCCTATTTTCTTGCAAGACCCGTTCGGATATAGAAAAACTCCAGAGATTGTCAGTCTTGATATTATACTAAAAGCCCTATCTTCAGACAGAGCAGAGCAGCCCTTGAAGCGGGAGATAGTATAGTAGGCTTAGGGTGAAGTTACCTGGGAGTTAACACTCACTATCTTTCTTGGGAAACTCTCTCTATGAAAGACTATTCAAAATTATGTCTCCAACTATCAGGTACAATGCAAAATTTGGGTTTTAGAAGCTTTCAAAAATGTTACTTGAAAATGGACAAAAATGCCCCTACAGAGGTGCGCTCCACATTATGCGTACCATGCATTATGTGCATTATGCACGTCGCACGCCTTCACTCTAGCCGACCAGTGACTTTAGTTGATTTCAGGTATCATGCGAAGGGAGGTGTGGTCCGCACCAACAATTGTGCGTGTCGCACGGCGGCTGCACCTCTCGACAGATTCTTTCTCTCTTTTAATCACCATCATACTTCACCTCCTTTTGAGCTCTTTTGGGTCCATATGCCTGTTTTCTACTTGTGACCATGAGTACCTGCATTTGCATCAATAAATAAAATAAGTATCTCTAAATCTTATCTAAACATGGAAATAAGTCATGAATAAAGGCTGAATAAGTTGGTAGATTACCAACTTATCAAACCCCTAATCTTGAACTATTGCTTATCCTCAAGCAAGATATTCACAAAGTAAGGAATGAATTATGCTCTAAAACACATGGGTTGCACAAAAGATTACTCTAACTCTAAAAACTATGAAAAATAACAAACAAAAAGACTCAAACAAAAAGACTCAACTACAATGCTTATCTTAATTTGGACCAGTACATTCTCAAGGCAATTTAATCATTCAAATCATTCATCAAAAGGAGTCCATTTGTCATTAAAAAACAAGGGCATTTTCCATTCAAAACAAGATCAATATTCTCATGTCATTGGCATGGACCATCAAGGTTTACCTTGAGATTCGCATACAACTTGTCTCATTCATTCCTCTCAATTGAAATAGATACTTCATCATTCCTTTCAAGTGTGCGATGCCACTCAACACAAGAGAGAATCCCACTAATAATCATGCAATTCACAAGACAAAAGGGATTACAAGAGAACCAAAAGACTCTCACTCTCTCAAAGAAGTTCAAGTTTACACATATCGACTCATAGGATTTCCCTTTATGTACTTCACCACTAATGTAATGTTACAAAGCTCGGAATCACTAAGGACTTACGGGCTACGATATTGGCTAGGGCTAGGGTGAGAATTGAATTTGGCTCAAGTGACTAAACCTCCCTAACACTCCTTGTGATCATTTCAAATAGTGCTAACATTTTTGAACAATGACTTCACCTTATTTCTCCCTCACACAATCCAAGCTTTCCCTTCAAACTTGATCATTTGACATCCTTTTATCATCTTCACTTGGTAGCACTAGTTTCTTTCTTTCTTTCATTTTGATCATTTCATTGGGAATTATAGAGCAATTTTCAATTCAAGAATAAGGTGATACCTTGCATTAAGGAATAACTCCTTTTCTTCTCCATCTTGGTACATACAACCCCAAACACAGGCATTTGCATATATTATCATTTTAATTCCCACCCCCATCCCCAAGCTTAGGCTTTTAGCCTATTTTTCACTTTTAAGCCATTCGAGAGGATAGGTGCAAAATTTAGGTTCCAAAAATGGTCAAGGTATCAACAAGGTGCCAAAGAAAGGTCACAAGCTCAAAGGAGATTACAAGATCAATGTAAATAGAAGTCAATTTGGGTAAATTGACTATTCAAAAAGGGCCTAAGGTCATCTTCCAAGCTCGGTGACATCTAGGATTTTGCCTTAAATCACATTTGAGGCAAGTTCTAGATGACACATGCACATAAGAACTAGGTATAGCCTTACCACACAAGGCATCATAACACAAGAATTTTCACAATGAGTCTCAAAATTGTCACTACCCAATTTCTCAGTCATGAAGGTACCTATAACCCCCCAGTAGGCGAACCAATCCCAGTACCCTAGAATGATTAGTAATGGGCTACTAGCTAATAGTTAAGCGGATGAAACGATAAAAATCAAGCAAAAGAAAAGGAGAAAAATGAAAAGATAGATACAGGAATATAGATACATATGCAAAAACTAAACCAAACCCAAAAACCTTGTATCATAGTATAGAGCAAGAACTACATTAGCGGAGTACAAACGATCCCAAATAATATGTACACAACTGCCTCCGAGTAGTAACAGATTCAATGATACAGAAGATAAACTAAAGCTAAGCTTTGATCGCCAAGAGCTTACCCTCAATCTGGTTAGTCCAAAAGATCACCAAACATGAATCCCACGATCTAGCAACAACGACCCACACTAGGATCAATACCAGAAGATGCAGAGTGTAGTAAGAGCACCAACTACAAGGTAACTGATACCCAGTAGGTAACATAGGCTGACTGGGCACAAATAAGAGAAATGAGCAGTAATAAGCAGAATAGAAACAAGTAGTCACAAAAGGCAATGAATAAGCACACATAAGCTAGCATGGAAGGAATAAAAATAGGAACAACATACATGGCTAGCTACTATAACACTATCAATGGCAAAAAAAAGAAACACATACCTGGGATCCTCACAATAACAAGTATAGAAAGAAGAGTTTAGAAAGTAAGCGGTATACCGATGACCTCAAATGGATCGAAAAGGAGAGAAAAGATACGATAATCATGCTTGAATACAAGATCGATAACCCCAAATAGACATACTAATCTCAAGTCATAATCCAACAGTTAAAAGCCCAAAGCAATCTTAACCATCTCCAATCTCACTAGAAACCATAACAGGAACCAATACCATGATATAATAACAATAGGTCTAAGTATAATCCTACGGGCGCCCATACACCCAAGGAATTCAAGAAAGTGAAGAAAAACCCTCAGGCAGCCCATACTACCGGAGCGTACAATCAACAAATAGCAAACAAGGGTTAAACCTCACACAAATGAATGATATACTATGATATGCCAAACCAAGAGTAACTGCATTGTAAGTATATTAGCCCCTCTGGTGCCCCAAAGGTCCAATAAAGGCAGGATCCATAGAAGGACTTCTCTCGAGTACATCTAGTCTGCCGTACACCCCTACCCTCGGTCACCCTTTTGCTCGTAACACTTGGTACAGAATGACAGGGTCTATAGCGGTCTACTTGTAGATGACATACTACACTCTAACCTTAAAATATCAGTCTAGAGTGCCACCAGATCTAAACTAGTGCTCAAATTCTCAAAATGCATGTCTGAATTAATTCCAAGTCTAAATCAATGAAATAAGTCTCATAAACCCCCTTCAAGGGTGCCCGGGCGTATCCAGGTCTAAAATAGTAGTAAAGAATGTCTGATGCAAGGCTTTACCAAGTCTAATACCATTTCCCATCCATAACAGGGTCAATCTAGCACCTCGGTTCAACTGGGTCTAATATATTATAGGAAAACTAGAACAAATCTTTCTTTTAACTTTTCTTACCCCAAGACGATCCATTAAGATGATACCAAACCATTTCATAATCAATTTTACCAAAAATGGGCCCCACGGGCCATGCAAGATTTAGATATCATCAATAGGAGGCTCGACGCCATAACCGTAGTAAAATCGAGTAGAAAATCCTTTATATGTATGATAATGACATGCTCAAACACACCCAGTAGCCCAATGACTCACAATCAACCTATCAGCCCTGCACAGACTCCAATCATTCTACAGCATAGATAGACAACTCTATATCAATAATAACGATGTTCGGGACTCACATAAATTCCCAATTTCGCACCATCTACATACCAGAGTCAATATAAGGTCACACAGGGCCACAAGGGTGATAATATAATCAATAACAAATACTACAACCATCGGAGAAAGAAAAGGGATCGGACATGAATAAAGCGGTCAAGGTCTGTTGTACCAACCTAGTAACCCAACCCAAGGATGCCCATTAGTACAATTTTATCCTATATATACAAAATTTAAAGATTTTAAACCCTAACCTACCTGTCATCCGACAACAAGCTGCTGGGACAACAATATCCAAGCCTGAATCACTCTAAGAAACCCCGAACGAAAATCAAACAATAAAAACATAAATAACATATTAAAACGAATCTAGCGATACCCATATCTCTATATTAATAGCTGAGCTAAAATTTGGGTCACTAACAGGCCATGGGCCTCGCAACCTAAAATTGAAAATGAAAAGAAGCACGATGACCATAATGATGCCAAGAATACATGCTCCAAAAATGAGCAATTTTGGCCAAGGAAAAGGGCTCCAAGTAGCCAGCTCAACAGAAGGATTAAAGTTGGAATTTTTAAGAATAAAATCGGAAATTGGGCAAGGATTACCTACCACAATGAGAGAATTTACACCAAGATGTGAGTTCCTCGAACCAGGGAACATGCAACACAAGAAGGCAACCTCTACAAGGAATTTCCAAGCTTTTGGAAATGAGAAACAATGGAGGATTTCTTAGAGAAACAAAAGAAGAGCAAGATGGGGAAGAAGACTCACCAAATATTGAAGAAGCAAGGATTATTGATGAACAATTAATTCCCTGGGTTAGGAAATGATTTGGAGCTATTTGGTAGAGAGAATTTTTAGTTTAGAGTTGGGAAAGTTGAGAGAAAGGAGCTGGAAATATGAAAATCTTGAAATATATAGTGCTGGAAAGATTGGCCAGCGCCAACGACGCTATCACTGCACAATCGCGATGGCCAGCCGAAACGCGCATGAGTGCGATCATGCTAGGACAGGGCCGATGGAGCTGAAGGCCTGGTCTGTGCTAAAATTCAGTAACTTTTAAAAACTCCACGGGGCATTCTGGGCACAATAGGAAATCGATATTAAAAAACCAATAATGCTAATAGAGTGGAAACAACGTTTTGGACTCAATGGAATCGACGAAACTACCATATGAGGTTGTTTCAGAGAAATGTTGACCCAAGTCAACACTAACCAATAAGCAACCAAACATTCAAAATGAGTTCGGCCCACCCGGGACCCAAACCGACCATCTACCTAACCCAAATTTAACATTCCAGAGCTGATTGAATAGTCAAATTTCTAATCTGATGCTCCAATCATCGAAAGCTTACTAAAGTAACACTTTCCACTCCAAATGACCTAAAAATAGAGAAAGAAACACAAAATCCACATCGGAAGTTCTCAGGCCTTGACTAAAGGTCCAACTAGACCAAACTCAACGCTCTAGAGCTAAGGGAACTCTAAGAATTCAATTCCGATCACGTTAGCTAAGAATGTTTACTAAACTTAATGATATTCTAAGTTAAGGCTCTAAAATAGGCAAACAACCAAAATAACCATACAAAGGACTAGGGCACTGAACTACCAATCCTATTAAGTCATAAATTACTTAGGGCCGCTATAGTAAAGCTCTAATAGTAAAAGAAAAGCATAAATGCGAAGATGATCGGAAGGGTCATCACAACATCCCTTACTAAAAAGACTTTTCTCCTCGAAAGTCAAGAAGAAAGGAGTACCTAAAGGCTCAACAATTGCAGATACTAAGCTCGCAACTCACTCTTGGTCTCCCAAGTAGCCTCCTCGACTGGACTATGCCTCCACTGAAATTTCACAATCGGAATCTCCCTACATCTCAATCTCCTGATGTCTCTAGCCAGAATAACTATCGGCTCCTCATCAAAGGATAAACTCTCATCTAATTGAACCTAATCCCAATGCAATATATGAGACTCATCTGGAATATACCGGCACAACATCGAGACATGAAAAATTGGGTGCACATCTGAATACATCAGAGGCAAAGCTAACATGTAGGAAACACTACCAACCCTCTGTAGAATCTCAAATGACCCAATAACCTGGGGCTACGCTTGCCCCGCTGACCAAATCTCATCATGCCCTTCACAAGCGATACTCCAAGGAATACCAATTCACCAACACTGAACTCCAAGGCACGAAGTCTATAATCAGCGTAGCTCTTCTGCCTACTCTAGGCTGCTCTATGTTTATCCTGAATCAAACGTACTCGGTCTAAGAAATATCTAAGCAAATTTGTACTCTACGGTCTGGACTCAAAACCATTAAACCAACCAATCGACGATTTGCAATGCCTACCATACAATGCCTTGAAAGGTGACATACTGATGCTCTAATAAAAGCTATTATTATAAGCAAACTCGGCCAAAGGCACAAACTAATCCCAAGAACCTCCAAAGTCAAGAACACATGCATGAAGCATGTCCTCAAGGACCTGAATAGTATTCTCAGACTGGGCATCTATTTAAGGGTTGAAAGTACTACTAAGATAAACCTCTGTACCCAAATCTCACTATATAGCCCTCCTGAACTGAGATGTGAACTGAGTGTTGCGGTCTGAAATGATAGAAACTGGGACCTCGTGCAACTGAATAATCTCATGAAGGTAGATCTGAGCTAACCTCTCTGCACCATAAGAAGTCTGAACAGGCAAGAAGTGTGCTGCTTAGTCAGCCTATCAACAATTACCCATATAGAATCAAACCCACGAGAAGTACGAGGAAAACCAATAATGAAGTCTATGGTAATCCCTTTCCACTTCTACTCAAGAATAGGAAGTCGCTGCATCAAACCACCTGGTCTTATGTGCTCAAACTTAACCTGCTGACAATTCAAGCACCGAGATAAAAAATCCTCTATGTCTCACTTCATACTTCTCCACCAGTAAAACTGTCTCAAATCTTTATACATCTTCACTGCGCCAGGATGAATGGGGTATCAAGAATAATGCGCCTCACAAAGTATCAACTGAATAAAATCTCCACCCCTCGGAACACAAAGATGATTGTCGAACCTCAGAATACCATAAAATCCCAGAGTAGCCCAACTGGCTTCACACTAAACTACCTGATCACGAAGGTCACACAAACTCTGATCCTCAAACTGTCGGCTATAAATTTTATCAACTAGAGTAGAACGTACCTCAATACTGGTAAGAACTCTGCTAGGATCCGACAAGTCAAGCCTAACCAAACGGTTATCCAAGGACTGGATGTCTAAGGCCAACATTCACTCAGAAATGGAAAGTGAAGCTAGGGTGCCCATACTCACTGCCTTCCAACTCAAGGCATCCGCTACCACATTTGCCATTATCGGATGATATAAAATGGTTAAATAATAGTCCTTCAGTAACTCTATCCATCTCCTCTGCCTCTATTTTAGCTCTCACTGACTCATAATGTACTGAAGACTATGATGGTCAGTGAATATCTCATAATGAACTCCATATAAGTAGTGCCTCCAGGTCTTGAGCTCGAAGACGACTGCCGTAAGCTCTAAGTCATGAGTGGGGTAGTTGCGCTCGTGAACCTTCAGTTGCCTAGACAAATATGCTATCACTCGACCCTGTTGCATCAAAACACAATCAAGACCTACCCCGGAAGCATCACAATACACGGCGAAACTCTCACCCTTAACCGGTAAAGTCAAAATAGAAGTCGAAGTGAATAAGGCCTTAAGCCTCTGGAAGCTATCCTCGCACTAATCTGACTACTGAAATGGAACATTATTCCTAGTCAGCATAGTTAAGGGTGCTGCTATGAAAGAAAATCCCTGAACGAACTGCCTGTATTAACCTACTAGACTAATAATGCTACGAACCTCGGTAGTAGTAGTAGGTCTAGGCCAATCATGAACCACCAAAATCATACCCGGATCAACTCTAATCCCATCCTTAGACACAACGTGCCCTAGGAATGCAATTGACTAAAGACAAAACTCATACTTTGAGAACTTGGCATAAAGCCGATGATCTCTCAAAGTCTGAAGTACAGTCCTCAAGTGCTGCTCATGCTCATCTCTCCTCTGGGAGTGTACTAGAATGTCATATATGAAGACTATCATGAACATATTCAAGTACAAGCTAAGCACCCTATGCATCAAGTCCATGAAAGCTGCGGGGGCATTGGTCAACCCAAAAGACATCACCAAAAACTCATAATGGCAATAACGTGTCCTGAATGCTATCTTAGGGATGTCTTCAGCCCTAATCCTCAAATAATGGTAACCAAACCTCAAATCAATATTCAAAAACATGGTTGAACCTTGAAGCTGATCAAATAAGTAATCAATCCTAGGCATCAGATACCTATTCTTCACTGTCACCTTATTCAACTATCGATAATTAATGCACATCCGCATCGACCCATCCTTCTTCTTAACAAACCGAACATGAGCACCCCAAGAAGACACACTAGATATAATGAACCCCTTACCTAACAAATCCTGGAGTTGCTCCTTAAGCTCTCTCAAGTCAGCAGGAGCCATACGGTAAGGAAAAATAGAAATAGGCCTGGTGCCTGGCTCAAACTCAATAGTGAAGTCAATATCTCTTTCAGGTGGAAGGCCTGGCAGGTCAGTGGGGAACACATCTAGAAAGTCTCTAACCACAGGGATAGACTTAGGAGACGAAGGGTCAGCAATAGCATCTCGAACGTATGCTAGATAAGCCAAACACCCACAGGAAATCAACTTTTTATCTTGAAGGCAAGAGATGATCCCAGATGGTGCATGTCTAACAGAACCCTGCCACATAATCGGGGATACACCAGACACGGTGATAGTAACGGTCTTCGCATAACAATCCAAAACTACACGGTGAGGAGATAACCAGTCAGTGCCCAGTATCACATCAAAATCTAACATATCAAGTATCATCAACTCACCCTAAGTCTACAAATCACCAACAGATATCATGCAAGATCTCACAATCCAATCCACTACTAAAGAATCTCCTACTGGGGTCAAAATAGAAACATGCACAAATAATGGCTTACTAGCCAACCCTAAAAAAGTTAGAAAGTAGGAAGAAACAAATGAACATATAGATCCAAGATCAAATAAAGCAATAGCAGACTGATGGCACACAAAAATCATACCTGTAATCACAACATCGAGGCCTCTACCTCTGGTCTCCTAGGGACCACATAAAACTGACGACAACCTCCACCTGCCTGATCACAATTCCTACCACCTACTCTTCCATGAGGGGCACCACCCCTAGCCTGACCACCATCTCCCCTAGACGGTGGTTGAACTGCTCTCAAAGGCTTGGCTGACTGAGCAACTAACTGAATATTACCCTGCTAGGGGTAATCTCTAACAGAGTGTCCAACCACTCCACAATCATAACAAGGCCCTAATAGCCTAAACTGACAAGACTGACCAGCAGAACCTATATAGCCACCATGGATTGATGCCCTAGAATTTGCACCCCTCGAAGAATGACCCTGCTAGAACTAAGAACTACCGAAAGTCTAAAGTGAAGACAAAACTAGTCGGCTAGACTAACCCTGGTGCTTCTGTGGCTGATAACCCTGGACCCACTGGCCTAAACCTCTACCACCCTATCTAGAACCATTATAACCACCCTGAAAATGAGGCCTCTTTTCTCTACCCCCCTAATCATGTCAATGTAAGTCCTCTACAATACGAACATAATCTGCAGTAGCCTGAAATGACCGACCATTAGAAACTAATATTTCAACTGGCTATCTAACCTCTGTCTGCAACCCCAAACAAACTTGTGAATCCTATCTGGCTTAGTAGGAATGATCCTAGCCCCAAATAGAGCAAGTTGATGGAAATGGGTCTCATACTTAGATATAGACATGGATCCGTGCATAAGCCTTGTGAACTTCTCCTGGCAATTCTCTCGATCACTCTGAGGCAAGAACTTGGCCATAAAGGCCTCATAAAACTCAAACCAAGGCATCGACGATGATGTAGAAGGCCTGCAAGCAACCTATTCTCTCTACCATAACTTTGTTGGACTCTCCAGCTGATACGTAGTAAATCCAACATCGTGAGTCTCTAGCAAAACCCAAATGGTGTAACATCTCCTCACAGGTGGTAATTAAGTCATCTGTATCCTATACCAATATACCAGCAAACCTCGGTGGTGTCAATTTCAAAAATCTACTCAATGCCTTATGCTCCACATCTGTCATAGCTGGGCAAGGAGAAATAGGTTGTGCACCCATTGGAACTGGACTAACATCAGCACGGGGAGCCACAGTAGTAGGCTGCGCTCCTAAACACTGAACACCAAGGGCTGCCTCTTGAGCGGATGTCTGTGCTACCTCCGAAAGTCGCTCTACATTCATACGCAAAAGCTGAATAAGTAAACCCCGAATATCTGAAGACCAAGCTGGGGCTGACGCATAAGTTGGCACATAAACTAGTGCTGGAACTGGTACTGGCGCTAGTGGCACATAGGCTGTCCCCTGGTCCACATGCTGCGGCTCAGGAACAAACTCTGGCTCGAAATTAAACTCGGGCTCTAACTCAACTCTAGCAGCTCTAGCAGGTGTCGCTGCTCTAGGACCACCTCTACCTCTACCCTTGCGACCACCCCATCCCATAACTAGAGTAGAAGGTGCAGGGGCAGAAGGCTATCCTCTGCCATAAGCTGAAGACCGTGTATGAACCATGTACAAAACAGTGAACGAGAAAAAGTGAGATTTCCAGAAACTTTCAAGGATACTGCGCGTAAGATAGAATCAAGAAAAGTCATTTTTCCTAATATGTCACCATAGCCTCCCAAAGATTATGGATGTCTCCGTCCTGATTAACAGGACTCTACTAGGCATTAGCTCCTATACTGATGACACTGGTGAACCTAGAGCTCTGATACTAAGCTTTCATGACCTGATTTCTTGGTCATGATGGCACCTACAACCCTTTAGTAGGCAAACCAATCCCCATAGCCTGGAATAGTTAGTAATAGGCTACTAGCTAATAGTTAAGCGGAAGAAATGATAAAAATCAAGAAGAATCAAAGGATCAAGATGAAAAGATAGATACAAGAATATAGATACATATGAGGATGCTAAACCAAACCCCAAAACCTGGTATCATAGTATAGAACCAGAACTACATTAGTGGAGTACAAACGATCCAAAATAATATATACACAACTGCCTCCGAGTAGTGATAGAATACATGATACAGAAGATAAACCAAATCTAAGCTCCAGTCGCCAAGAGTCACCCTCACTTAGGATAGTCTAAAAGATCTCCAAGTATGTATCCCACGAACTAGCAATGATGGCCCAAACTAGGATCTGAACCAGAAGATGCAAAGTGTAGTATGAGCAACAATTGTAAGGCAACCGGTACCCAATAGGTATCATCGGCCGACTGGGCACATATAAGATAAAAGAGTAGTAATAAGCGGAATAGAAACAAGTAGTCACAGAAGGCAATGAATTAGCACATGGAAGCTAGCATAGAAGGAATACAAACATGAACAACATACATGGCTAGCTACTATAACACAATCACAGGCAAAACAAAGAAACACATTCCTGGGATCCTCGCAATAACAAGTATATAAAGAAGAGTTTAGAAACTAGGCGGTATACCAGTAACCTCAAATGGATAGAAAAGGAGAGAAAAGATACGATAAGCATACTTGAATACAAGATACGATAACCCCAAATAGATAGACTAATCTCAAGTCAGAATCCAACAATTTAAAGCCCAAAAGCAATCTTAACAATCTCAAATCTCACCAGAAACCATAACAGGAACTAATACCGCGATATAATAACAATAAGTCTAAGTATAATCCCATGAGAGCCCATACACCGAAGGAATAAAAGCAAGTGAAGACAAACCCTCTGGCAGCCCATACTACCGGAGTGTCTAATCAACAACAGCAAAAAAGAATGGAACCTCACACAAATGAATGATATGCTATGATATGCCAAAGCAAGTGTAACCGCAGTGTCAGTATGTTACCCCCTTCGATGCCCAAAGGTCTAACAAAGGAGGGATCCATGGAAGGACTTCTCCCAAGTACATCTCTACCCCTGGTCACCCTTTTTCCTGTAGAACTTGGTCCGGAATGACAGGGTCCATGGAGGTCTACCGATAGACCACATACTACACTCTAACCTTAAAATATCAATCCGGACTGGATCCAAACTACTACTAAAATACTCAAAATGGATGCCTGAATTCTTTCCAGGTCTAAATCAATAAAATAAGTCTTATAAACCCCCTTCAAGGGTGCCCGGGCATATATGAGTCTAAAACAATAGTAAATCAAGTCTGATGCTTGGCTTTACAGAGTCTAATACTATTTCTCATACATAAGAGGGTCAATGTAGCACCTCGGTTCAACCGGGTCTAATATATAGTAGGAAAACTATAACAAATCTTTCTTTTAACTTTTTTTACCCCATGAACATCCATTAAGATGATACCAAACCATTTCATAATCAATTTTACTGAAAATAGGTCGCACGGGGCATGCAAGATTTAGAAATCATCAATAGGAGGCCCGAAGCCAAAACCAGAGTAAAATCAAGTAGAAAATCCTTTATATGCATGATAATGACATGCTCAAACACAACCAGTAGCCCAACGGCTCACAATCAACCTATCAGCCTTGCATAGGCTCAAATCATTGTACAACACAGATAGCCATCTCTATATCAATAATAACGATGTCTAGGACTCAAGAACATTCCCAATTTCCCACCATCTACATTCCAGAGTCAATATAAGGCCACACAGGACCACAAGGGTGATAATAAATTCTATAACAAATACTACAACCATCGGAGAAAGAAAAGGGATCGAACATGAATAAACTAGTCAAGGTCTGTAGTACCAACCTAGTAACCCAACCCAAGGATGCCCATTAGTACAATTTTATCAAATATATGCAAAGTCTAAAGATTTTAAATCATTACCCTACCTATCGTCCGATGACAAGATGCTGGGACAACGATATCCAAGCCTCGATCCCACAAAGAAACCCCAAACAAAAATCAAACTATCAAAAACATAAATAACACATTAAAACGAGTCTAGCAATACCCATATTGCTATAATAATAGCCGAGCTGAAATTCAGATCACCGACGGTCTTGTGGGATCCATAACCTA
The DNA here is from genome assembly GCA_003996215.1 of Jaltomata sinuosa. Taxonomy (NCBI): domain Eukaryota; kingdom Viridiplantae; phylum Streptophyta; class Magnoliopsida; order Solanales; family Solanaceae; genus Jaltomata; species Jaltomata sinuosa. The sequence continues at coordinate 330,816 of QJPP01002249.1, forward strand.
AAATCAAAAATGAAAAGAAGCATGATGACCACAACGATGCCAAGAAGAATGTTCCAAAAATGAGCAATTTTGGCCAAGGGAAAGGGCTCCAAACAGACCGCTCAGTAGAAGGCTTAAAGTTGGAATTTTTAAAAACAAAATCAGAAATTAGGCAAGGATTACCTACAATGATAAGAGAATTTATGCCAAGACGGTGAGTTCCTCGAACCCACGAACATGCAACACAAGAAGGCAACCTCTACAAGGAATTTCCAAGCTTTTGGAAATGTGAACTAATGGAGGATTTCTTAGAGAAACAAAAGAAGAGCAAGATGGGAAAGAAGACTTACCAAATATAGAAGAAGCAAGGATTATTGATGAACAATTAATTCCCCAGGTTAGGAACTGATTTGGTGCTATTTGTTAGAGATAATTTTGAGTTTAGAGTTGGGAAAGTTGAGAGAAAGGAGCTGGAAATACAAAAATCTAGAAATATATAGTGCTAGAAAGATTGCCCAGTTCCAACATCGCCATCACAGTGCAATCGCGCTGGCCAGCCAAAATGTGCATGAGCGAGATCGTTCTAGGCCAGCAATGATGGCGCTGAAGGCCTGGTCTGGACTAAAATTTAGCAACTTTTAAAACTCCACGGGGAATTTCAAGCACAACTAGAAACCTATATTAAAAAACCAATAATGCTAATAAAGTGAAAATGACTTTCCGGACTCAACGGAATCGACGAAACTTCTATACAAGGTCATTTCTGAGAAATATTGACCCAAGTCAACACTAACCAACAAGCAACCAAACACTAGAAATAAGTTTGGCCCACTCGAGACTAAAACTGACCATCTACCTAACCCAAACTCAACATTCTGGAGCTGGTGGAATCGTCAAATTTTGAATCTGATGCTCCGATCATCAAAAGCTGACCAAAGTTACACTTTCAACTCCAAATTGCCTGAAAATAGAGAAAGAAACACAAAACCCACACCGTCAGTTCTCAGGCCTTGAATAAAGGTCTAACTAGACTAAACTCAACGCTCCGGAGCTAACATAACTGTCATAATTCAATGCTGAGCACGGTAGCTAGGAATGTTGACTAAAGTCAATAATATTCTAAGTTAATGCTCGAAAATAGGCAAACGACCAAAAGAACGAACAGTGCATCGAACTAATGAACCTAGTAAGTCATAAATGACTTGGAGCTACTACAGAAAAGCTCTAACAATACAAGAAAAGGGTAAACACGAGGATGACCAAAAGGGTCATCACAAAAATCAACTAGGACAAATGACTTTTTATAAGCTATTTCGAGTTCTTTACACACTCTTGTGTGAATCGATCAAGCAAAATGGAGAGTGTGCAAGTCATGATAAGAGAACGCTTTACTCAAAATCATTTTTCCCCTTTCCTTTAATTTTTAACAATTTCTTGCCAAGAAAATATTTAGTGGGCCCAATTCGAGACAAGCGAAGCACATACTAAATTTTAAATTAAAACTTGACATTTTACCATAAGAAAGTCGCCTCTCATCTATCACAGAGAAACAAAAACCCAGTTTGACACAAAAATAAGCAAAAGAAAAGTAAAAGAAAATATTTTTCTCCTTGGAAAAGAACCATGGCATGAAGAAAACCCTCAGAGTTTATTACTAATCTACTATTAACAAGGTGATCAAAGACTTTAAGCGCTCATGAATCAATTGAAATCAAACCTCGGTGTACGTACTAAGCGCATTTGCAATGAACGAGTAGTGAAATAATGGAATAGTGTAGGACCAACCCGGCGATATCGCAAAATCATCACACAAAGCATTAAGCCCGACAAGGGCACAGTTAAGCACTAATCAATAAAACTAAATAATGAAAAGGCCCAGCAAGGGCGATGTCATAATCATCCAACACATGCCCAACAAGGGCTAAATAAAATTGCCTCACAGGAAAATAAAAAGAAATATCTCAAAGCCCAACACGGGCGACCACAACACAATCAAATAAGCACCACCACCACCCATGGAAATAAGCATTGGCCTCAATGCTATAAGCTCAAGTAAGTAAAGAAGGGTTACAATAACTCCCTGGAGGACTACACCTCATTTTCTGCCTGCTCTAGTGCATCTGCACTCGAATCTGCACCGCCTTTTCGAGAGTGCAAAGTGAGCATGGAATCTGTGAGCACCCATTGAAACTCTGGGTCTTGATCATCAGCCAACTGCTTATCATCATCCTCATAGGATGTAAATAATTAATCTATAGGACCACGAGTGTGATGGGTCTGAGTCATAGCCTCATTCAAGGAACTCAAGTCTACATCATCAATCGGGGCCTTTGATAAATTCTCAAACTATACTCTCCTAGTTGGAGGTAACGACGATCGTTAAGCAAAATAAATTTATATTACCCGATATGTATCGGGGTCGATCCGACACGAAATTTAGAGCTTAGCATAGGTGATTGTAAAATAAACTTCACAATGAGAGTAAAGGAATGGGGAATTGGGAATCTGTCACAATTTGAATTCCAAAAAATGATATAAGTAAAAGTGCAAGGTATAAATAGTAGAGAGAGGATTACTAGGGATGTGCTTCTGATGGAACTTGAATACGGGTCAAGGTACTTGCTTAATTGCATAATTTCCTACTAAATAAAATATGTAGCATTGGTTTTAGGTATATTTATTAATCTTTTGATCAAACAATCATATATCCAATATTTTTTATACAAACACCATTGTTTAGGCAATAACCAACCAACATATGGTTGGGGAGGTCACACTATTTCTAGCTTATATCCTTAAATGGGTGATTTCATCGATTTAAGCAATTTATAGCCTCAATCTGAGTGGAAGCCCAAATACCCACTAGCAATTTCACATACGAAATTATGAACCTCTTTGTCAAGCAAGAACAAAAAAAACTAAGATAAATCAATGTTGGCAACCACCAATTATAGAGTTAAAACATGGTGAAATCACTAAACCCATATCATATAAGCAATTAAAAGCACAAATAAGCAAGACCCATACCCTTTTATCAAGTACCCATTGTCACGCCCCGAGGTTACCCCCTAGACGTAACACGAGACTCGAGACCACGAGGATCCCAAGCTAACCCTTGGTCATAGAATTCTCAAGCATAACAAGGATAAGACATAGCAGAAACATCATAAGAGAACCCAAATAGGAAGCATGATCATATAAAAGAGAGTCAAATAAGAAGTACAACTCAATAGTAATCTCATAACATCTTTGTCTGAAAAGCCTCTAATACTATCATAGAGAGTTGATGGAAAAATACCCCAACTAACTTGACAATCTAGTAAAGAAAGCATAAAAATTAAAATAAGGCTTAGTCCTCAAACTATGAGGACTCACCAAAGCTGGCGGAGGGAGTGGCCTGGAGCTCTAGCCATGAACCTGAGAAGGTATGTCTGAATCTGCATCATCAAAGGATGCAGCAAAATATGTGTTAGTACTATGGAATGTACTAAGTATGTGAGCAATCCATAAATAGACTGAAAGATGCTTTAAAACGTATTTAGGTAAATCCATGCATAGTAAAGATCATAAGAAGATATCATAGTGGAAATCAAATCATAAGGCAAAAGCCAACTTCAAAATGATAGTTCATAAAAGAGTTCATAATGCTTAGAAAACTTAAAAGGAAATATATATACAGGAGTTTCTTATAACCTACATGAGACCATGTGAGCTACATGAAATCTAACTGTATAACCCCAGTTAGCAAAGCTGACTTTATACCATGCCAAGGAACAAGTCACCGTACCCAACTATATAACCCTAGTGGAAAAAGTTTTCCTATGCCCTGCTCAGGCAAGGACACCATACATGAAGACGTGGATCCACTCTCACAAGCCTTTAAGGCACATCATTTCATTACCTATGCTTGCAACGTAGTTTCTGGGACTAAGGGCAATCTCACCCCGTACAACTCGGTGCTAAATACTACTCCCAAAACATGCATACATATAGTTCATAATTGTAAAGGCATACTCTCATGCCAAATCTTGTTCATAAATAGGACATACTCTCATGCCAAAACTTGTTCATAAAGCATGAAAACACATCGGGTATCATGCAACTTTCATATCGTAGTTCATAAAGCTTAGCATAGCCATAATTCAAAACACATGCTTTTCTTTCTAAATTCATACTTGAGGAATTAGGCATGCAATTTCATAAATACATAAAGGCCATGATATCTAATCATGCCTAGTTTCTCTTGAAAACATGCAATTTCATAGTTTCATGCTATAAATTAACTTTCATGCTTGGGATTTTAAAACCAAGAAGAGAATCATACTTAAATCATGAGTAATCAAGAGGAAACCATGAATTTAAACATAGAAACTGATTTCATAAACTTTCCACAATTTTTGGTCAAAACCCTAGTTTCATGAGTTCATAAATCAAAATAGGAATTGGCCTTAAAATCATGAATAGGAAACCACTTATAGAAATCCATAAAAAACCATCCAATTTAGAGTTGGAACTTGTAGAAGAATCATGAGGAAATAATTTATAAATAACCCATGAGAATTTGGGTAAGAACCCTAATTTAGAAATTCATAATAATCAATTTAGAAGATGGGGTTTTGGGCAAAATGGTGAAAGGAACCCATTGTTAAAAACCCACATACCTTGGGGGAAGATTACCCACTTGATTGGAAAATAATTAGGAGACTTGGATTGGAGCTTGGAGACTTGAACTTGAGAGCCATTTTCCTCTTTGAGTGAAGAATGATGAACTTAAGAGGGACTTAGGGTAATATGTGTGAAAAACCCTTCTAAAAGTAGTCAAAACAACCTCACTTAATACATAATAGGGTGGGAAATCACCAAAATGCCCCTAGGAATTAATTGGGGAAAAAACTTGAAATTGGTCAACTTTCAGTGACCATGACTCAGTCTAGGAGTCTTGGTTTGGATGACGGGTCATCATCTTAAGTCGTAGAACTCATTTGGGAAAATCAAGTTGCAGCTTCACTTCTACGGGTCAACAGGGTGGACTCGTAGAAGTAATGACGAGTCGTCAAATGGAGTCGTCGTCCATAGGATTAGGCTGACTTTGTCAAACCATGACTCAAGACCACATCTGTAGACTTTACTTGTAGTTCCTGAAGGATACTTAGGAAGATGTGAATCCTTAGATGGCTTTCCACGAGTCAATAGGACGGACCCGTCGTTTGAACTACGAGTCATCGACTGGACTCGTGGTTTCTGGGAAACACTTAATAGTTCTCAGGTATAGTTCCATGAGTGGAACTATGACTCGTAGAATTAACTAAGGTCCATAGAAACCACTCGTGATTCTCAGACCAGAGACTAAGTCAAGCATAGGCATTCCACGAATCCATTCCAGGAGTCGTGGTTCTAACCATGATCCGTGGTTTGGACCCGTAGTCCTATGTACTAGGAATTTTTTGGAGTTTTTAATTTGGATAGCTGGATACATTTTTGAGGTGTTAAAATATCTCCCACTTGGGATCATTCGTCCTCGATGAAGACTAAACAAGGGAAAACTGAGGAGGAAACAGCCCAACCAAACATCAAGACATGGAAATCAAAGAGTAAACATAAAACACAAACTTTTCAACTTGAAATCATGATGAACTAACTTTGTAAAACATGGATGCATGCTAGAATCATAAGAGGACTGATGGAATAGAATCAGAGGGACATACTAAGGAGGAACTACTACCTTATGCTAAAACCGGATCGGAAAGGAAAGAGTGGAGGTGCTAGGCCTTCATGGATGATTCTGTCCCCCGAGTAGTTCCTTCAACTGAGTTGTAAAAGCAGAAGTACTATCGTGGTAATTGATTTTTGACTAAAATAAAAGCTAAGCTAGTTTCATGAGACACGTAAACATACTGAGAATGTAAGACGACCAATAGGATAGGAACTGGATATCCAACATGATAACTGGTCTGGGATGAGAGTAGGAACTCAGCTAAAACACTTCAAGAACAAACATACTCTAGAATCGCAGTTAACCAAAAGGAATACCAAATTGAGAGAAGTAGATATACGAGAAGACCATTCTCTTCTAAGTACCACCCCTACCAATCACAACTAACACCCTCAACAACGCACATGAAGGTACTAAGGTCTGAGTCTAACTATCCAATTCTCCATGTTTAGGCCTATCTCGACTAAACCCCTTGCATCTAGAGTTATCTCCTAAGAATGGTATTCTTTCTTATCACAACAACCAACTAATGGTCACCTTATGGTTTCCTAACTTACCCTATTTAAGACTTCTCTCCTCTTCCCTATCATAACTAAGGATTGCATTTTCAGGAAATTCTACAAAGGGACATACTAAACTCCCTCATCTAATTATTTTTCATGAATAACCCTTACCTCATCATTTACTCACACCTAGACATCAAGGTGGAACAAGTACACTAACAAGGAAAAAGTAATTCGCTACCTCCCAGCTAGTCTACTACAAGGCCTTCTCCCCTAATACTTACAACAACATAAACCAGAATCATCGAAAGCAAGAGCAAGAGTAGGAGCATCACAGATGAAGTATTAAAGATTGATCTTGACTTACACTTAGCATGATCAAGCCACTCAAAGTGGGGCTAGGGGACTTGAGCGCAATAGGCATGAGCACTTCACACACTTGGGACGTAAGTCATGTGGTAGTGGGGATCACCACCCCTCGTCATCAAAGGAAAGGATCAAAGGGCCTTAGAATAAGTACATCGCAAGCGTGAATCATTTCAAGAATCAGGTATGAGCATATACATGGCGTAATATGATTTGGTTAGCCATTGAGTTATTTCTGAAGACTGACAGAGTAAACATAATTGATCATACTGCGATACATGAGTTTACATAGTAACAGACCTCGATGCATAAAGCTGGGATTTATAGGAGCGCAGGACAAGAGTAGAATCATTGTCTGAAGAAATCACTTGTCATTCTAGAAGCTGAATATGAGCGTGAATCTTGATGGAGTGCGTAAATTGAAGTAGAACCATGGCGCTGACACATAAGGCGTGCAAAAGGCATCGGGATGGTAGAAATGTACTGAGGATGCTAGGATGGAATTAAGCTTCTGTCTCCCCTCTTAAACTTGTTCTAACACCCAAGAATAACACTACTTGAGCCTCAAAAACTTGGCCGATGCGATTCTATATGCCACCATCTCCCCCTTAGGTTCATGCTACCCTCTTAAGTCTATGGGCCTCTTACCAACTTCTCAAAGGAACTCTGATCGTATCCCCTAATAGAACATACACAAATCCAGAATCTAGCACGAATACCCACTTACTTTTATAGTCTAAGACTCTCTTTCACCTAAAAGTCTAGGCCTCACCCTCTTATCCCCACTTAGTTCTAGGTCAAGACATATCACAAACAAACAAAAAAATAGCTGTCCAGGGGTTATGGATGCATATAGGAATAAAATGTAGTGACGTACTTGATTCAACTCCTGGAGGAACACTCTGACCCGCCTGGCTAGGCAATGAAATGAGTTGGTTTCGGAGCTGAACATCATAGTTTCTCCTCTTAGATGAGGGGCAATCCCTTATCCTATGGCCTGGCTGACAACACCTAAAACACACCTCCTTGCCTGCAAGGCACTCATCTAAATGCAACTTACCACAGCTATTACAATGCGGGTACTTCAAGGTCTTTGGAGCCTTATAGTGACAAGACTGAGAGTCGAGGGCAGGTGTGCTAACTGGTGATGGGGCTTGTCCGGGTAACCTCTGCTGAGAAGATGATTGGTTCCATGATCCGGCCTTCTTTACTTTCCTCTTCCTCTTCTTTAGTTTCTCTTTCTTATTCAGCTGAGTTTCCATGGCTCAAGCCAACATACAGATGGCTTTGCAAAATTCTGCATTTGTGACCTCATGTTTTGAAGTGGCCAGATTAGCATTCCTCGTGGGGTTTCTTTGCGGAGACGTTATCTAAAATGCATAAGGAACGGATTAGAAGGGTAAGTAGAGTCAAACTCTATCACACGATAGTGAACATGAAAAAGTGAAGCTTTTCCCTAAAACATCTCATAGCCTCCGCCTCATAAGTGTGGCGCGCTTCACACCTATAAAAGAGGTTCTACTCGATGCGGCTTTCATACATCCTAGGACTCTTGAACCTGAGGCTCTGATACCAAGTTTTTCATGCCTTGAGGTTACCTCCTATATGTAACACGGGACTCGGGACCACGAGGATCCCAAGCTAACCCTTGATAATAGGATTCTCAAGCATAACAAGGATAAGACATAGCAGAAGCATCGTAAGAGAACCCAAATAGAAAGCATGATCATATAAAACAGAGTCGAATAAGAAGTACAACTCAATAGTAATCTCATAACATCTATGTCTGAAAAGCCTCTAATACTATTATAGAGAGTTGATGGGACAATACCCCAACTAACTCGACAATTTGGTACTTAAAGGAAGAATAAAAACTGAAATAAGTCTTAGTCCTCGAACTATGAGGACTCACCAAAGCTGGCTGAGGGAGTGGCCTGGAGTTCTAGCCACGAACCTGAGAAGGTATGTCTGAATCTGCATCATCAAAAGATACATCACAATAAACGTTAGTACTATGGAATGTACTAAGTATGTGAGCAATGCATAAATAGAGTGAAACATGATTTAAAACATATTTAGGTAAATCCATGCATAGTAAAGATCATGAGAAGATATCATAGTGGAAATTAAATCTTAAGGAAAAAGCCAACTTCAAAATGATAGTTCATAAAAGAGTTCATAACTTAGAAAACTTAAAAGGAAATATATATACGGGAGTTTCTTATAACCGACATGAGACCATGTGAGCTACATGGAATCTAACTGTATAACCCCAGTTAGCAAAGATGACTTTGAACCCTACTAAGGAACAAGTCACCGTACCCAACTATATAACCCTAGTTGGCAAAGTTGTCCTATGCCTCGCTCAGTCAAGGACACCATACATGAAGACGTGGATCCACTCTCACAAGCCTTTAAGGCATATCATTTTATTACCTATGATGGCAACGTAGTTTCTGTGACTAAGGGAAATCTCACCCCGTCCAACTCGGTGCTAAATACTACTCTCAAAATATGCATACATATAACTCATAATCGTAAAGGCATACTCCCATGCCAAATCTTGTTTATAAATAGGGCATACTCTCATGCCAAAACTTTTTCATAAAGCATAAAAACACATCGAGTATCATGAAACTTTCATATCGTAGTTCATAAAGCTTAGCATGGCCATAATTCAAACACATGCTTTTCTTTCTAAATTCATACTTGAGGAATTAGGCATGCAGATTAATAAATACATAAAGTCCATGACATCTAATCATGCCTAGATTCTCTTGAAACATGCAATTTCATAGTTTCATGCTATAACACAACTTTCATGCTTGGGCTTTTAAAACCAACAAGAGAATCATACTTAAATCATGAGTAATCAAGAGGAAACCATGAATTTAAACATAAAATCTGATTTCATAAAATTTCCCCATTTTTTGGTCAAAACCTAGTTTCATGAGTTCATAAATCAAAATAAGAATTGGACTTAAAATCATGAATAGGAAACCACTTACAGAAATCCATGCAAAAGCATCCAATTTAGAGTTGGAACTTTTAGAAGAATCATGAGAAAATAATTTATAGATAACCCATGAGAATTTAGGTAAGAACCCTAATTTAGAAATTCATAATAATCAATTTAGAAGATGGGGTTTTGGTAAAAAGGGTAAAAGTAATCCATTGTTAAAAACCCACATACCTTGGTAGAAGATTACCCACTTGATTGGAAAAGAATTAGGAGACTCGGCTTGGAGCTTGGAGACTTGAACTTGAGAGCAATTTTCCTCTTTGAGTGAAGAATGATGAACCTAAGAGGGACTTAGGGTAATATGGGTGAAAACCCCTTCTAAAATTAGTCAAAACAACCTCAGTTAATACATAATAGGGTGGGAAATCACCAAAATTCCCCTAAGAATTAATTGGGAAAAAAACTGGAAATTAGTCAACTTTCAGTGACCACGACTCAGTCTACGAGTCGTGGTTTGGATGACGGGTCGTCAACTTTAGTCATAGAACTCAGTTGGGAAAATCAAGTTGCAACTTCACTTCTTCGGGTCAACAGGACGAACCCGTAGAAGTAATGACGAGTCGTCAAATGGAGTCGTCGTCCACAGGACTAGGCTGACTTGGTCAAACCACAACTCAAGACCACGGCTCATCATCGAAATGAAGAGTCATAGACTTGACTTGTAGTTCCTGAAGAAGACTTAGGAAAATGTGAATCCTCAGAAGGCTTGCCATGAGTCAACAGGACGGACCCATCATTTGAACGACGAGTCTTCGATTGGACTCGTGTTTTCTGGGAAACACTTAACTGTTCTTAGGTCTGTAAAATGAACTATGGTCTGTAGTACCCACTCGTTGTTCTCAGACCAGAAGTTAAGTCAAGCATAGGCATTCTACTAATCCATTCCACGAGTCGAGGTTCTAACCATGATTCGTGGTTTGGACCCGTAGTGCCTGGAACTAGGAATTTTATGGAGTTTTTAATTTGGATAGCTGGATACGTTTCTGGGGTGTTACACCCATAATCTACCCATCCCTAAACAAGGAAACTTAGCCACTCATGCTAAAGGAAAAATAAAGTATACCCATAGGGAAATTCAAATTCATTTTCATTAATTGTAGCAAGAATCCAATATTCAAGCTCAAATTTACAAGCCCAAGGTTGAATATTGAGAGAATGGATTGAAACCGTCTTTCTTGCCTTGGGAGTGAAACTTGCTACCAATGTGAAAAATATTCAAAAATAATAGTGAACTATCAGAACTATGTAAAATTATACCTAAAATGGGTTTAAGAACCTTCAAAAAACATCACATGAATTTGGACAAAAATGCCCATAGAGTGGTGTGCGGTGCGACGTGCGATTTGCATGTCATGAAGTACGCGTAGCACACCCTTTTTCAGTGGTCCAGTGACTTAAGCTGACTTGGGAGTTCATGCAAAGTGGGGTGTGGTTCGCACTAGGCATTGTGCGCATCGCACAACGACCGCACCCCTTAAAAGATCTTTAGTTAATATTCAAGCTTCATGCGGTGGAAGTTATGTTTCGCACCAAAGCCTGTGCATGTCGCACGAGGTCTGCATCTCTCAACAGGATCTTCGTCTTGTTTGCTCACTTCACACTTCAACTCCTTTTAAGATCTTTTTGGGTCAATTTCCTTGATTTCCATATTTGATCAAGAGTATCTGCATACACATCAATAAAGTCCATAAGAACCTCTAATTCTTATCAAAATATAGCAATAATTCATGAGTAAAGGCTTAATAAGTTGGTAGATTACCGACTTATCAAACCCTCAAACTTTTACTATTGCTTGTCCTCAAGCAAGATACTCACAAGGTAAGGAACGAATTATGCTCTAGGACTCAATCAAGGTACAAAAATTACTCTATTCTAAAAACTAAGAAAAATAACAAACAAAAAGACTCAACTACTATGCTTATCTCAATTTGAACCACCACATTATCAAGGCAATTGATCATTTCAAAACTTTTTCAAAAGGACTTCATTTCTGATTCAAAATCCAGGGAATTTTGTCATTCAAAACAAGATACAAAGCTTCTCAAGTCATTGGCATGGACCATCAAGGTTTTCCTCGAGATTCGCCACACAACTTGTCTCATTCATTCCTTTCAATTGAAGTAGAGACTTCATGTTTCAATTTGAGTGCATGATGGCACTCATGACAAGAGAGAATCCCACTCACAATCATGCAATTCACAAAATAAAGGGATTATAAGAGAACCAAAAAGAGTCTCACTCTCTCAAGGAAGTTCAAGTGCACACATGTCAACCCATAGGCTTGCTCTTCATGTGAATCGCCACTAATGTAGGGTGACCAAGCTTGGAATCACTAAGGACTTGCGGATTCCGATGTTGGCTAGAGATAAGTGAGGATTTCATTTGGCACAAGTGACTAAACCTCCCTAATGCTCTTTGTTATTATTATAAACACCGGTCACACTTTTTACTTTGACTTCACCTTATTTCTCCCTCACACAACCCAAGTTTCTCCTTTTCAATCATGTTCATTCAAAACTCCTTGTATCACCTTTATTTGGTGGCACCCATTCTTTCTTTTTATTTTTCTCATTGAATTGAACTTTTTGGAGCAATTTACAATTCATACTTAAAGTTCTACCTTGCACTTGGAGTGTATCTCTTTTCTTCTCCTCATTGATCACATACACCCCCAAACTTAGGCATTTTCCTATGTTGTCTTTTCATTTCACCCCCAAACATAGGTTTTAATCTTTCTTTTCACTTTCAAGCAGTTAGGGAGGATGGGTGCCAAGAAAGAGGTTCCAAGAAGGTAAAGGTGTTAAATAAGGTGCCAAAGAATGGTCACAAGCTCAAAGAGGTTCACTAGGATTGATGTTGAGAGAAAGTCATTTGGGTGAAGTGGCTGTTCAAAAGGGCCTAAGGTAATTTTCCAAGCTCGATCACACCTAGAATTTCACCTTGAATCACATTCAGGGAAAGTTCTAGATGACACATATGCATAAGAATCAATGTAAAGTCTCACCACACAAGGCATCATGCCACAAGACTTCTTCCATTAGTCTCAAGATCAATTTGGATAAATGACTTTTAACAAGCTATTCCGAGTTCATTACACATTCGTTTGTGAATCGATCAAGCCAAAACGAGAGTGTGCAAGTCATGAAAAGAGAATGCTTTCCTCAAAAATTCATTTTCCCTCTTTCCATTCATTTTTAAAACATCTTGCCAAGATTATTTTTTGGTGGGCCTATTTTGAGACAAGCATACTACAGACTCAATTTAAACTAAAACTTGGCATTTTCCCTTAAGAAAGTGTCCTCTCAATCTATCATAGGGAAACACCAACCCGGTTTGACACAAAAACAAAAAGAAAAGAAATGAAGAATAAATAAAACATTTGCTCCTTGGGAAAGAACCGTGCTATTAAGAAAATCCTCGGAGTTTATTGCTAAACTACTATTAGCAAGGCAATAACCAAATCTGCGCGCTCATGAATCATTTGAAAAACAAGCTCGGCATAGGCCTTTAGCGCATTTTCAAAGCACGGGTAGTGGAACAATGGGGAGTGTAAGCCTAACCCGGCAACACAATTAACAACAATAAAATCAAGCCCGGTGAGGGCACAATTAGGCTCAAAAAAAAATAATCAAAATAAAATAACAAAATAAAAAGAGGCCCGTCAAGGGCCATATCAGAATTATCAAAATATGCCCGTCAAGGGCCATATCACAATTATCAAAATATGCCCGACAAGGGACAAATAAAATCTAGCAAGGAAACTAAAAATGTCAACAAGGCCCGGCAAGGGCAATAAAATATCTCAAGCCCAACATGGGCAACCAAATAGCACCACTCCCCTCATAAAAAATGAAGAATTTCCCTTAATGCTTCTAAGATCAATTAAGGAGAGAAGAGGTGCAACTCCCTGGAGGACTATGCTTCATCATCATCATCTGTGGACTTTCCACTAGGACCAACACCGCCCTTTCGGGAGTGTACCAATATTGTTGAATCTTTAAGGTCCTGGTGGAACTCAGGGTTCCGATCATAATCATCGAGCAATGCATCCACATCATCAGGAAACTCCTCCTCCTCATCTGGGAATGATGCAAATAATTCATCCATTGGACCACGAATGTTATGGGGTGAAAGTAAGGTGCTTAAGTCGGCCTTTTCTACTAAAGCCTTTCCATTTTTCTTCTTGAGGTCCTTCCGGATATCATTCAAGACCCCTTTAATGGCATCCACTCTAGTGCAAAACTTGGTTACACTCTTTACTACCCCTTGCATTGAATTCTTAACGGCTCTGTTTATCATACCGAGCAACTTCTTAGCGAGGTTGTTCAACTGCTTCTCATGGATGTACATTTTGTTAACCATGTCTTGGAGGGCATTTTTGGTCAAAGTGGGTGCAGGGGAATCTTTATTTGCCTCTGATGTAGACCGAGAAGGATATGAAGTAGTAGCTTTGGCACCTAACTCTTCACCCTCAATATTCAATGATGCCTATACCATGTGCCTTGTGATTATAGAGGCATCCCTGTCAGTCTTCTTATCAAGACCAATCACCCCAACAACATAGGTGACCTTGTCACAGCAAAAGTATAAGATGTCAGCCTTGGCAAACAACTTGTTAATCAGCACTATGAAATGGAATGAGTCATTACCTCTGCGTGCTTTCCACCAAATTACCATGGCTGTAATTTTCCTAAAATTCACATGCTCCCCTGTCATCATGGCAACAACTAGAATGGATCTCTCTTGAGTTATCTTTTGGTCATTTTGGGACGGAAGGAATCAGATACGGACGAGATCATACCATAAATAGGCTTCAAAGAACATAGTTCTTCTCAGAATATCACCTCTCACAGTGGCCCAGATAGGATTGGAAGAAGTAAGGATATGGGCCGTCTTACAATAAGGCTTTACTTCAGGTGACAACTTGTCCATGAGAGCAGGTGCAGGTTTCATTGGGTGTCCCAAATAGATGGCATTGATGGCAGCAGGGGTGAGTCAAACATTCTTGCCTCTGACTATAACTGAATTCAAGTTGGGGAATTTCTCCACAGTACCTTTATGTCCCTTGGAATCCTATGTATCTTGGTAGGCTGCAAAGAACTCCCGCACAACTTCCTCATAGTACCCTCTCAGGTTCATTCTAAAAAGGGTACCACTCTCATTCAGCAAACTGCTGGTGCATGTTGGGTAGTTTGTCCCCAACTTCCCCCAAGTGAAAACTCTTCACTTCATTGAATGTCCTATTCTTGTCCCGCTTATAAAATGCCTTCATGCCTTCCACCCAAAAGTGAATCCTTGCTTCTTCTACAACTGATAGTTTCTTTGGTTTGCCACCTGTTTTGGCCCTACTAGAACACATATTCTGCACTAGAGGATTGTGAGCCCAAAAACCAAAAATCTTTTTGTACTTTTGACATATGTGAAGGAAAAAGATCTAGAAGAAGTTAACAAACTAAAAGGATGGAATGCAAAGAAGTAGAGAAACATAGTAGGTGATCGATGGCTCGTGTGGACAATGTGCATATCACACTAGACAGAGTGTGTGTCACACGTGATATTACATAAGGCAACAAAAACCTTCAGTGATTTCTGCATAGAGGTGCAAAGTGTGAGCGGACCGCACCAACCAAGGCGTGCATCACACCAAGCATCACCCATCAAAACAGTTACTAGTAACATGTTTTTCAAAAGGGTGCGATGTCTTGTGCATTTCACACATCAAGATCTATGCGTCACATGCGAAACGCTCAAGGAAAAAATTGGAATTGTTGGTTTCATGTGATCTTATGGATTACGCATGTGATTCATAGAGCAAGATTTGCTTTGGGAACTTCGCACCATGCAACAAACCAACAATTTTAACAAAAGGGCAAAACACACATGACCATAAAGCATCCGGGTACTCAGACTTCCCCGGAATTACATTAAAAAATTACAAACAAAAGAAGACTCAATGATTTCTCTTAAGAAGGACATTACCCCGTCTATAATTGGGAACATCAAGTCTTCAATTGTGTAACACCCCGGAAATCAAACAAGCTTTCTAAGTTTGAAACTCTGAAAAATTTCATGTTCCCAGGAATTACGAGACCAAACCATGGACCGTGGTTGGATCCACGAGTCGTGGAATGGAAACATGGAATGCCTTGTGCAGGTTAGCCTTTGGTCTAAGAACCACAAGTTAGTTCTACAGACCGTAGTTCATTCTATGGACCATAAAATAATGTCATGGAACTTTATCTGAGGGTTTCCTATTTCCTTAAGAACCACGAGTGACTTCTACAGACCATAGTCTGAACCACGGACCAAAGTGTGCACTCATGGTAGTGAGTTAGAGACCAGCTAAGTCCCAGGGATTATGACTTGGGTCTATGAACTATGGTCCATTCTACGGGTCCGTATTATTGACCCGTAGTTTAGTTTTTGCAGCATGTTCATTTGGCCAGGAATGACTAATGGAAACAACGAGCCATCGTTTGATCTTTGACTCGTGGTATCCTTTTGTTGCCCTTGAAAGTTAACATTTTCTAGCTTTTTCCTAATTATGTCCCAGGGGTATTTTAGTCACTACCCATCCTTTTAACTCCTAAATGAGGTCATTTTGACTATTTCTAGAAGGGTTTTCACCCTCATTTACCCATGTCCCTCCTCAAATCATCATTCATCTCCCAAAAAGGAAAAGAACTCCTTCAAGCTCCAAGTCTCAAGCTCCAAGTTCAAGTCTCTGTTCCTTTTCAATTTCAAGTGGGTTAGATTCAATCAAGGTATGTGGGTATTAAATAAGGGAATTCCTTCACACTAATACCCAAAACCCCAATCTTCTAAATTGAATTTATGGATGTCTAAATTAGGGTTCTTACTCAAATTGGGGAAAATTTATGGGTCTTCTTCTAAGGCATTAATTCATGATTTCTTATTATATATCTATGATTTAATTGGATTTCCTCTGTTGATTTCAAAAGCCCATATGATATGATGAATTTTAGAATATTTTCATTGAATTGCATATCTTCAAGTAAAAATTTGTATGCCTAGGTAATATGACCTCTATTTTCATGAAATTGCATGCCTAATTCTTCAAGCTATGATATTAGAAGGTAAAGTATATTTTGAATTATCATTTTGCAAAGCTTTAAGATTCATGACTTGTGAATTGCATGACATCAGATATGTCCTTTTGCTTTTCCAACAGTTTTGGACATTAGATATGTCTCTATGTTTTATGAAAGGTTTGGCATCCAAATATGTCTACCTAAGTTATGAACAGTTTTGACATCATACATGTCCCAAGTATTATGACTTATATATATATATGTGATTTGGTAGTAGTATTAGTACCGCGTTTGACAGGGTGAGAGTACCCTTAGTCCCAAAACTACGTGCCCCCGTAGGTTTTAAGTCCCCTCAGTTGGGCATCAGATTTAGTGATCACACCACACTCATGCCTCTATACCCTTGAAAGGTATATTGGGTCCTTTTGATGGGGCGTATACATTGGATTCCATATAGCTCACATGGTCTATGTCGTTTAGAGAACCTCCCACAAGAACAGTATCAGGTTTTAAAATGCATTGACTCTTTGCCTTCATTTTTCAGGACTATTATGATTACTATGATATTTGTATAACTTGCTTTGGCATCGCATTGAGTCTCTTGCATTTAAGTTTTACACTCATAGCATGGTTTCAGTTTTAAAAGTTTATTTAGCATGTTTATCTCAGACTCCTGTTTATCTCACATATTTAGCACATCCTATAGTACTGATGCATTTTTCACTGCATCCTTTTATGCTGCAGGTTCAGGTACCTGCCCTCAGACTCGTGGCTAAACTATGCCAGACCTTCAGCTGATCAGTGGTGAGTCCTCATTCTTTGAGGACTAGAGTTAGCGAGCCTATCTTTATGTTTTCATTTCAGATTTTTGAGTGAGCTGGGGTCTTGTCCCAACAACTCTTTATGACAGTTAGAGGCTTTTCAGACATAGACTGTATTCGGGTCTCCTTTTTTGATGTGTATTCCTATTTGACTTGATTATTTATACATTTGATTTTTGATATTCCTATTATGCTTCCGCTTATCTATTGATTTATCTGAGTTATGCTATGACCAAGGGTTAACTTGGGACACTTGTGGTACCGGATCCCATGTTACGTCTAGGGGGTAGCCTCGAGGAGTGACAAACTTTGTATCAGAGCCTGAGGTTCAAGGGTCCTAGGATGTCTGAAAGCTGCATCGAGTAGAGTCTCTTTCATATGTGTGAAGTGCGCCACACTTATGATAAGGAAGCTATGAGATGTCGTAGGAAGACTTTACTTCTTTCATGATCATATCATGCGATAGAACTTAACTCTAATATCCCTCTAATCCTTTCCTTGTATGTTTCAGATTATGCCTTGATGTGTTATGCCTCACCGAGCCGCTCAGAATGTTGTTCCTCCAATTTTGGCCCTTGAGGTCATGAATGAGGAGTTCAGGAATTCCATCCACTTGCTAGCCCAGACCATGGCTGCTCAGGCCAATCAATCAGCCTTTATCCCCGTCCACCCTCAAGGTGGGGTAGCGGCCCGAGTTTGTGATTTTATCCATATGAATCCACTAGAGTTCTGGGGTTCGAAAGTGAATGAGGATCCACTAAATTTTAGTGATGAAGTGAAGTAAATCTTTGATGTGATGTAAGTGGTTGGTGTTGAGTTGGCATCCTATCAATTTAAGGATGTAGCTCATATCTGGTTCAAATTATGGAAGGAAGCTAGGTCTAGGGACGTGGTCCCTATGACTTAGAAGTGTTTCGAGAGGGATTTTCTTGATCGGTTCTTCCCGAGGGAGTTGGGGTAAGCAAAGGCTGAGGATTTTGTGAACTTGAGACAAGGATCTATGACTGTTCAGGAGTACATTTTGAAGTTCACTCAGCTGTATAGGTATGCTCCCTCTATGGTAGCGGACCCATATGATCTAATGAGCAAGTATATCTATGGGGTTTCAAATTTGGTAAAGAAAGAGTGTAGGTCTGCTATGCTGTTGAGTGATATGAGTGTCTCCAGGATTATGACTCATGATCACCATATTGAGGGAGACAAGCTTAGCGAGATGTATAGCGAGAACAAAAGAGTCAGATATGAGGGTTCAGGATTCAGTCATCAGAAGTCTAGAAGCGGGCATCGATCTTACTTTCAGAAGAGTTCATCAGGACTTGTGCATTCTACCGCTAGTACTCCTTCTTAGGACTCCAGGGTTTATCATGATCAGTCTTGTAGAGACGAAGGCTCTTATTCACAATGGAGTGGTGCAAAGGGGCCTTCCTACCCCATTTGTACCAAGTGTGGAATGAACCATCCTGGTGAGTGTCTAGACGGTAGAGAGGGTTGTTTTGGATATGGTCAGGTTGGTCACAGGATTTGAGATTTCCCTTCAGCTAAAAAGGGGTAGGGTGGTAGAAGGACTCAGTCTACCCCAGCAGCTTCAGGAGGTCGACCATCCCAACAGGGCACTGCCTCTAGTTCTTGTAGTCAGTGCCAGAACCGTCTTTATACCATGTCCACTCATCAGGACCAGGAGTGTTCCCTAGATGTTGTTACTAGTATGTTGAAAGTCTTCTCTTTTGATGTGTATGCTTTGTTGGACCTCAACACCTCCTTATTTTTTGTGACCCCTTATATAGCATGCAAGTTCAAAATTTATCCTGAATTGCTTTTAGAACCCTTTTGTGTTTCTACTCCTGTTGGTGAGTCAGTCCTAGCCAAAATAATCTACCAAAATTTCCCTATCTCAGTCCTTCATAGAATCACTTCAGTGGATTTAGTAGAGTTGGAGATGACTGATTTTGATGTTATTCATGATATGGATTAGTTGTATGCTTGTTATGCTTCATTTAATTGTCTTACTTAGGTTTTCAATTTCATGTTTCCAAATGAACTCGCCTTAGAATGGAAAAATAGTCCCCCATCCTCGAAAGGTCATATTATATCTTATCTTAAGGCTAGGAAGATGATTTCTAAGGGTTGTGTTTATCATATAGTTTGGGTTATGGACATGGAGTCTAAAACCCCATCTCTTTAGTCTGTCCTTATTGGGAATGAGTTCCCAGATGT
Organism: Jaltomata sinuosa; assembly: GCA_003996215.1. Lineage (NCBI taxonomy): Eukaryota > Viridiplantae > Streptophyta > Magnoliopsida > Solanales > Solanaceae > Jaltomata > Jaltomata sinuosa. Next base: position 350,486 of record QJPP01002249.1, read on the forward strand.
GTTTCCTGAAGATTTGCCTGCAGTCCCTCTTGAACGAGAAATCAACTTTGGGATCGATCTTCTTCTAGATACAAATCCTATCTCCATTCCTCCCTATATAATGGATCCTGCAGAACTTAAAGAGTTAAAGGATCAGTTGAAGGATCTTCTTGATATGGGTTTCATCAAGCCTAGCATTTCTCCATGGGGTGCCCCAGTATTATTCATGCAAATGAAAGATGGTTCTCTCAGGATGTGTATTGACTACCGTCAGTTGAACAAGGTCACAATTAAAAATAAGTATCCCATACCTAGGATTGATGACTTGTTTGATCAGCTTCAGGGTGCTAGTTTTTTCTCCAAAATCGACCTTAGATACAGTTATCATCAGCTTCGTGTTAGAGAGTGTCATATTCCGAAGACAATCTTCACGACTCGGTATGGTCTAACAAATGCTCCATCAGCCTTTATGGATTTGATGAATCGTGTGTTCAACCAGTATTTGGATACGTTTGTGATTGTTTTCATTGATGACATCCTTATCTATTTTCAGAGTGAGGAGGAGCATGCAGACCATTTGAGAGTGGTGTTGCAAACTCTCAAGGACCGATAGTTATTTGCTATGTTTAGCAAGTGTGAGTTCTGGATGCAGTCTGTTGCTCTTCTGTGTCACATTATGACTAGAGATGGTATTTGAGTTGATTCTCAAAAGATCAAGGCAGTAAAGAACTGGCGTAGACCCACTTCCTCGTCTGATATTAGGAACTTTTTGGTTTGGATGGTTGCTATAGGAGATTTGTGGAAGGATTTTCTTCCATTGGTGCTCCTTTGACTCGGTTGACTCAAAAGAAGGTAAAATTTCAGTTGTCTGACCTTTGTGAGAAGAACTTTTAGGAATTAAAGACTAGATTGACCACAACTCTAGTGTTGGCCCTATCCAATGGCCTAGATGATTTTGTTGTGTATTGTGATGCTTCTAAGATTAGTTTCGGTTGTGTGTTGATACAGCATGGTAAACTGATTGCTTATGCTTCAAGACAACTTAAGACTCATGAGTAGAACTACCCTACTTATGATCTTGACTTAGCAGCCATTGTCTTTACTTTCATGATTTGGAGACATTACTTGTATGGTGTGCATGTGGATGTTTACACCGATCATAAGAGTCTTTAGTATGTGTTCACTCAAAATGAATTGAATTTGTGACAAAGAAGATGGCTTGAGATTCTTAAGGATTATGACATGAGTGTGCTTTACCACCTGGGTAAGGCCAATGTTATGGCGGATGCACTTAGTAGAGTGTCCATGGGTAGTGTATCTTCAGTCAAAGACAGGAAAAAGGAATTGGTTAAGGAGGTTCATAGGCCTTCTCAGTTGGGAGTTCGCCTTATGGACTCGACAGAAGGTGGTGTGATTGTTCAGAATGTTTCTGAATCATCTTTGGTAGCTGAAGTGAAGGCAAAGCAAGAAATTGATCCCATTTTGCTTCAGCTAAAGGGTGCAGTCCATCAACAAAAATTTAAGGTTTTCTCCCAAGGGGGAGATGGTGTGCTTCACTATCAGGGTCGATTATGTGTGCCTGATGTAGACTGGTTGAGATAGTAGATTCTGGCTGAGGCTCATAGTTCCAGATATTCTATTCACCCTGGTGCCATAAGGAAGTACCGTGATCTATGAGAAGTCTATTGGTGGAATGGTATGAAGAGAGACATAGCCAGTTTTGTGGCTAAGTGTCCCAACTGTCAGCAAGCAAAGGTAGAGCATCAATGACCAGGTGGCATGACTTAGGATATTGACCTTCCTACTTGGAAGTGGGAAGCGATCAATATGGACTTATTATGGGTTTGCCTCATACTCGAAGGCAACACGATTTGATTTGAGTGATTGTCGACCGGATGGCAAAGTTATCCCACTTCTTGGCTGTTAAGACTAAGGACTCAGTGGATGATTATGCAAGACTCTATATCAAGGAGATAGTCCGATTTCATGGTGTCCCATTGTCCATCATTTCAGATAGGGGTACTCAATTTACTTCTCAGTTTTGAAGATCATTTCAGAGAGTTCTTGGTACTCAGGTGAAGCTTAGCACAACTTTTCACCCACAGACGGATGGCCAGGTAGAGGATACTATTCAGACTTTGGAGGATATGTTAAGAGCTTGCGTTATTGACTTCAAAGGTAATTAGGATGATCACTTACCTCTTATCGAGTTTTCCTACAACAACAACTTTCACTCTACCATCCAGATGGATCATTATGAGGCACTTTATGGTCGGAGGTATAGGTATCCTATTGGTTGGTTTGAGGTAGGAGAGGTAGCTTTTATTGGTCCATATTCGGTGCGTGAGACTATGGAGAAGGTTCAACTTATTAGGGAGAGGTTGAAGACCACTAAGAGTCGATATAAATCATATACAAATGTGAGGAGAATAGAATTGGAATTTGAGGTTGATGATTGCGTTTTTCTGAAGGTGTCGCCCATGAAGGGTGTGATGAGATTTGTCAAGAAAGGGAATCTTAGTCCCCATTTTCTAGGTCCTTATAGGAATCTGAGGAGAGTTGGTAGCATTTATTATGACTTGGATTTGCCAATGGAATTAGAAGTGGTCCATCCAGTTTTCCATATTTCCTTGTTGAAGAAGTGTATTGGTGATCTGACCCTGATTGTTCCTTTAGAGGATGTGGGTGTGAGGGATAGTCTCAACCATGAGGAGGTTCCCGTAGAGATCCTTGATGATGAGGTTTGGAGGTTGAGGAACAAAGAAGTCACTTCGGTAAAAGTCCTTTGGAGGAATCAGCTTTTTGAGGGAGCAACTTGGGAAGCGGAATCAGCCATGAAAGCTAAGTACTCTCATCTCTTTCCTTTCGATCCAGTTTCCGCTTGAGTTAGTGTTCTTCTCATTAGCATATCCAGTCTACTCTATTCCATCAGTTCCCCTCATGATCTTAATATGCATGCATGTTTTTCGAAGTTAATTCAGTCATGTTTTAAGTTACGGGCTTAGTTATCATGTTTGTTCTTAAGATTTTATGTATTGTTGATTGGTTAGGCTATTTTCTCTTTAGTTTTCCCTTATTTAGTCTTTATTCGATGACGAATAATCCCAAGGGTGAGATATTGTAACACCACAGAAATCGAACAAGCTTTCTAAGTTTAAACTCTGAAAAATTTCATGTTCTCAAGAATTATGGGTCCAAACCATAGAACGTGGTGGGAACCACGAGTCATGGAATGGAACTGTGGAATGCCTTCTGCAAGTTAGCCTTTGGTCTGAGAACCATGAGTTGGTTTTACGAACTTGATATGAGGGTTGCCTGTTTCCTCTGGAACCACGAGTGACTTCTACGAACCGTAGTCTGAACCACAGACCGTAGGGTCCACCCGTGGCAGTGAATCAGAGACCAGCTAAGTCCTACTGATTACGACTTGGGTCTACAACCCGTGGTCCATTCTACGAGTTCGTCATATTGACCCGTAGTTTGGTTTCTGCAGCCCTTTCATTTGGCCAGGAACGACGAATGGAAACCACGAGCCATGGTTTGATCTACGACATGTGGAATCCGTCCGTGGTCCCTGAAAGTCAACTTTTTCTAGCTTTTTCCTAATTATGTCCCAGGGGTATTTTAGTTATTACCACCCTTTTACCTCCTAAATGAGGTCGTTTTGACTATTTATAGAAGGGTTTTCACCCTCATTAGCCTAAGTCCCTCCTCAAATATTCATTCATCTCCCAAAAAAGGGAATGAACTCCTTCAAGCTCCAAGTTCAAGTCTCTTTTCCTTTTTAATTTCAAGTAGGTTAGCTTTAATCAAGGTATGTGGTTATTCAATAAGGGAATTCCTTCACCTATATGCCAAAAACCCCAATCTTCTAAATTGAATTTATGGATGTCTAAATTAGGGTTCTTACTCAAACTAGGGAAAAGTTATGGGTCTTCTTCTAAGGCATTAATTCATGATTTCTTATTATATATCTATGATTTAATTGGAGTTCCTCAGTTGATTTCAAAAGCCCATATGATTATGATGAATTTTAGCATGTTTTCATTGAATTGAATGTCTTCAAGTAAAAATTGGTATGTCTAGGTAACATGACTTCTATTTTCATGAAATTGCATGCCTAATTCTTCAAGCTATGATATTAGAAGGGAAAGTATATTTTGAATTGTGGTTTTACAAAGTTTTAAGATTCATGACTTGTGAATTGCATGACATCAGATATGTCCTTATGCTTTTCCAACAGTTTTGGACATTAGATATGTTTCTATGTTTTATGAAAAGTTTGACATCCAGATATGTTTACTTAAGTTATGAACACTTTTGACATCAGACATGTCACAAGTATTATGATCTATATATATATGTGTTTTGGGAGTAGTATTAGCATCGAGTTTGATAGGGTGAGAGTACCCTTAGTCCCAGAACTACGTGCCATCGTAGGTTCTAATTCCCCTCAGTTGGGCATCAGATTTAGTGATCACGCCACAGTCATGCCTCTATACCCTGGCGAGGTATATTTGGCCCTTTTGATGGGGCGTATACATCAGATTTCATGTAGCTTACATGGTCTATGTCGGTTAGAGAACCTCCCACAGAAAGAATATCAAGTTTTAAAATGCATTGACTCTTTGCCTTCAGTTTTTCAGGACTATTATGATTACTATAATATTTGTATAACTTTCTTTGGTATCACATTGAGTCTCTTGCATTTCAGTTTTACACTAATAGCATGGTTTCAGATTTACAAGTTTATTTAGCATGTTTATCTCAGACTCCTACTTATCGCACATATTCAATACGTCCTATAGTACTGACGCATTTTGCGCTGCATCCTTTTATGATGTAGAATCAGGTCCCTGCTCTCAGACTCATGGCTAGACTACGCCAGACCGTCTGCAATTCAGTGGTGAGGCCTCATTCTTTGAGGACTAGGGTTAGTGAGCCTATCTTTATGTTTTAATTTCAGATTTCCGAGTTAGCTGGGGTCTTGTCCCAGCAACTCTTTATGACAGTTAGAGGCTTTATAGGCATAGACAGTATTCAGATCTCCTTTTTGGATGTGTATTCGTATTTGACCTAATTATCTATACATTTGATTTTGGATCTTTCTATTATGCTTCTGCTTATCTATTGATTTATCTGAGTTATGCTATGACCAAGGGTTAACTTGGTACACTTGTGGTCTCGAGTCCCATATTATGTCTAGGGGGTAGTCTCGGGGCATGACAAATTGCAACAATTAGGCACCAACAAGTTCAACAACAATTACCACCTCCCCGCACAAGATTTTACACCAAATAATATAGTTAATAAAGATCATGGGTATCCGATTAGCAACAATTTTCAATCAATCCTCATGAAAAATGATGATTTGCCCTTAAGAATGACATCATTCAATCAATCATAGGGCCAAATCATGCATCAATCACAAGTGGGTTACTTAGACTTCACCCCAAACACAATTATCAAGCCTAAAAACCACAACAATCAATGTGCATTATTAAAATATCAAGTTCGACCAAGTTGAAACTAAGAAAAATCCATAACACAATTCAAAATTGGGGACCAAAAATTTTTGGATCTCACCCAAAAATCAACATGGCAATTCTATTAAGCATGCTTCACAATATGAGTTTCCAACCTTCATAAAACATGTATTTAATGTCGTGGAACTTACCACAATTGATGATTAGGTGGAGAAAAGTAAATATTGAATCTTTTAAGAGAGAAAGAATGGTGACCCAACAACCTTTCCTGGAGAACTAACGATGGCGGCACGAGGGTGGAGCGGTGGTGGAGATTGGGTAAAAGGATGAGAAAAGATTGGGGAAGTTTGAGGGATTTTTGAGAGGGTTTGGGAGAGAATTCGAGAGGTTGTAGGAGAGAATATATAGATAAAGGTGAGGGTGGTGGAATATTAAAGAAAATAAGAAGAAAATTGAGTCGGGTTGATCTCCGAGTCATGTCGGTCAATGCATTAGGTCAATTAAAATTTTTATTTTACCTTGGTATGTCGCAACGTGCAGTTTGCACAAGCCCTTGTGTGTACTGCATGTTGTTTCATACCTTACCTTTTCATGCCCTGAATTTTGCCTAGGCTTCTTCTTCATTATGCGATGGAGGTACAATGCACACTTTGGCTCGTGCAGACTGCACAACCCAGTGCAAATTACCTCCAATTTTTTATTTTTCTTCGTAGCCTTCTGGTTTGGTGTGCGTTGGGCTGTGCGACATGCACAATGGCTTGTGCAAACCAAACTGCATGATCCTCCGCACATCCTTTTTTGCGCTATTTATTCACTTGTTCATTCCTCTCCTCCTTGCTTTCCTAAAACAAATCAAAAACAACAAGAAGTGTTTGATTTTATTCACTGTTTATTCACTTGTTACCTCCCAAGAAGTGTTTGATTTTATATTGCGGATCGACGATAGTACCTTAACCTTAGTCGTTGTCGGATAACATGCCTATCCAGTTGGCATGGCCCCATCCCAAGAAAGGGAATTGCTCCTTCAACGACCTCAAAATATCATCATGTTGATGACTTGGAAACTCTTTGACCTTGGGAATATTTCCCATTTCACACTCCTCAAGGGCATGATCAAGCTTGCCCTCCAACTCTATCACCGAGATTACCCTCAATTCATCTGGAGTCTTTGTGGGTTAGCATACGTTGAATGTCACTGCCTCACTTCTAACTTAGAATTTCAGCTCACCGAGTTTAACATCCACTCCGTGGATAATATTGGTTGCCCTAAGATGATAGTGACCTCAAAATATACTTCACAATCCAAGATCACGAAGTCCACTGGGAGAATGAACTTGTCGACCTTCACCAATACGCCGAATAGGATTCTTACCAAATGCTTAATGGGCCGATCATCCATGAGTAGCCTCATAGATGTAGGTTTGGGTGTACCCAATACTAACTTGTTAAAGATTTCTAGGGGCATTAAATTGATGCTCGCCCTATATCATACAAGGCTTTATGGAACACAAATAGCCTAATAGTGCACGGTATGGTGAATGCACCCGGATCATCCTATTTTGTAGCAATATTGCTTGTCATCACAGTGCTATAGTTGTGTGATATCTTATAGGTTCCCACATCGACAACCATTTTCTCTTTGAGTAACTCCATAAACTTGGCATACCTCGACATTTGCATCAAGGCTTCAACTAAGGAAATATTTATCGAAAGCTTGTTGAATGATAAGTTGGTATTCTACCTACTTATTTGGCTTCTAATCTTATGCTTTTTCTAGTATGAAGTGTATAATTAGTGAAATTTGACACGAATTATTTCTATTTTGCAGATTTCTGTGTTTTAGAAGTGTTTAGGAAAGAGTCAAGTGAAAACAAGTCAAATGGAGCAAAAAGGGAGTTGTTGGGCACCGGCATCAAATTGGCCATCACAACTGCGAGAGTGAGTCAGAAGATCATGATGCATTAGCAGAACTCAAAGCCACACAACTACGAGTATGGAGTCATACGACTGTGTGGAAGGAAATTGTAGATCCTCGCGATCGCGAAGTTCACGCACGCGATCGCGATGAAGGTGTCATCAGCTGCAGGACAGATTTGGAAATTCCCATTTTTGAAAACCCCAATTGCCATAAAACTCTTCCCAGCCGATTGGGAACACATCTTTGGCTATTCTCACAACTTTTGGCAAGCTTGGAGAGAATGTTTATCAACCAACACCATAGGAGTGAAGATTTGAATGCTCTTTATTGTAAAATCCTTAGTTTCCATTCTTAAACCCTTGTTCTTAATTGCTATTTTATTGCTCTAATTGTTGAATTGAGATTTGGGTTTGTATTAGAGATAATACTTGTTTGGGTATTGAATTCATGTATAGATTTTTCTCTTGTTTGATTATTTGGGTCTATTGAATCCTCCATGCTTTAATTTATAGTCAATGGTTGCAAATACTGACATAGCTTTATAATTTAGGTTGTTGCTTGAGAGATAATTTCCCTACATTCGGGAAGATTCAATAGTGGGATTTGGGGTTTCCACTCTAGACTAAGGCTAGAGATAGTTTGGTTGCTGGAAACTCCCATCTAAGAGTTGGGATTAGATATAACCCAACTCACCGAAGTTATTTGATTGGTTTATTGCTTACTCATGGTGGTTCGAGAGAACAGACGAGATATATGCTCGATTGGTCGAAAGATGGTTACACATACCTTCAACCAAGAATACTTACGTGTCAATCGGGTGTATGTCTTGTGAGTTGAATTCCCATTCCCAAGTCTCCCTTGTTGTCCTTTCGTGGTGAAAGCAAGGTGAAAGCAATTGATAAACCAATCTTTTATTTGATTTTCTTTTATCTTTAGTTTTAGTCTAAAACCGCCCTTTTCGATATATTTTCCCTTTTATGTTAATTGAACTTCAATAAGTTGCTTGGATTCTCTATTACCTCGATCGCGACTGCATTGTTCCCTTGGGTACGACCCTGACACTCATTGGGAATTGTAAATTTTATTTTGCTCTGACGATCGTCATGACCTCTAACTAGGGGAGCACAATTTGAGCGTTATCAAAAATGGCGCAGTTGATGGGTAACAATTTGGTGTACTGAGTTAGTTTAGAATTGAGTCTACCTACTCCAGTTCAATTTTTGTGAATAGTTGTTTTTCTTTTGTTTTACTTTTGTTTTATGATTGACTTCATGGCATCTCGAAATGATAGAGATGTTGGTGGTTGCAACCCTTGTTATAATGACCCTTTTTGTTATTATGGAGGACCCCACCTTTGGCAAAAATGTAAAATTGTCCCTAGGAGGGGGAGGTATTAACCTTCTGTAATGACCCTTCCTGTCATTTTCACGTATATGTTTTCCTTGAACCGTTAGAGCTTGTTTGTAGTGGCCCCAAGTCATTTAAGGCTTTTCAGGACCGGTATTTTGGTGCCGGGTCCATTTGTTTGGTCGTATGATAATTTTTGAAGACAAGTAAGTCGGCAAAAGTTATCATAAGTTTCTTTAATAAATTTTCTGAACTTTGGGAAAAATGTCTCAGAGCTTTTCTCCCAATATATAAAGAGTTAGAAGTCCCCCGAAATACCAAATCGAAGTTCTACGAGTCTAGTTTCCAACGCACAAAACCTCACGTCCAACTGATCTCTGAGTAAAAAGTTATGACTGTTTTACTGCGGACTGTCTGGCAGAAAACGGGTTGCTAACCGGGTCGCGAATCGGGTCGGGTCAAAATCGATTTAAAGCCTCAACTTCACGTTTTAAAATGCCATTCCAGTTCTAAAACAGTGAAAAAACATAAGGGAGGGTTCCAAGAGAGTTCTTGAGTATCAAAATCGTGCGATGGTGAATTGCGAGCCTAAGTTTGAGAATTTATTAACATCGCGTGTATTTGAAAATATTTTATTTGAAAATTGAATTTGGTAAAAAGTTATATTATTATTACCTTTTTAAAATATTTTAAAGGTTTATGAAAAATATTTTTGTTACGATATAATGGTATATGTATTTATTTTATAAGGGTTTTGTACATTGTAATATTTTAATGGAGATAGTAAATTTAGTGATGTTGAAAATTATTATTATAATATAGTAGGTTTTATTTGAAATGATTTTCTATTAATTATGGTATATTCAAAAGGCTATATTTATTTTACCACGAACTTATGCAATACCCGAATACTTACATAATGGGACAAAACCATTTTGTTTTTAATAATTGTATTGCCACCTCCATTCCACGTGGAGGTGGAGGAAGTGGCCAGCAAGTTAAGGGTGAGAGGTGGCATCATAATGCACTATTTTTTGGCTGTACATATACATATGTATATTTTGCTAACTTTAACAAAAGGAATATGCACCTGTACGCATATAGGCATACCACTACTATATGTATCTTTATAGGTTGAAGAAATTAGGTGTGGAAAAATATTTTGATGCGATATTAAGAAAAATCAATTATCTATGTCAAGTTATTCAAGCCCAAATCCGACTTTGATTTAGTTTTGGATTTTCTCGGAGTGGTTCGAGCTTGAACATCGTTGTTCTAGCAGCTTGTCATCGGACGACAGGTAGGTTATAGTTTATTTTACCTAGACTCCGCATATATAGGATAAAATTGTATTAATGGGCATCCTTGGGTTGGTTTATTAGGGTGGTACCACAGACCTCGACCGCTTTATTCATGTCCGCCTACTTTTGTTCCTCCGTTGCTTGTAGTATTTGCCGATATATTTTATTTACCCTTGTGGTCCTGTGAGACCTTGTTGACTCTGGAACATAGAAGGTGGGTTTTTGGGAATGTCCGCGAGTCCCGGGCATAGAATTATCCTTCTAGGCTGGTTATGCTTGCTGAGTAGCTGTGGGCCTGTGCAGGGTCGATAGGTTGATTGTGAGCTGTTGGGCAGCTGTTGTGTGCGATCATACCATTTCCATGCATATAAAGAGGTTTTATCCATGTTTTACTATGGTTTTGGCTTCGGGCCTAGTGGCACTATTTTGTAAACCTTGCATGGCCCCGGAGGCCTGTTTTTGATGGAAATGGTTTGATTTAACTTGTGAATATTCCTGGGTAAAAGAAAGTAAAATTATGATTTAAATTATTAGTTTTACGATTAACGCTAGACTCGGCAGGGCCGGGGTGCTAGTTGAGTTTTCTTGCTACTTGAGATGATTTTTAGCCTCGGTCAGACCGAGCACCTGAGATGACTTTTTACTGTTTAGACCCAGTTATTCTCGGGCACCATTGGAGGGGTTTTTTTGAGATATTTTCCTACTACTTTAGTCCTGGACAGGGTCTGGGCATGCATATTCGAGACTGGGTCTCTATCTTGACATCGGACTTGCTTCCGAACGACATGTTTTGATACTGAGTTTTAGTATGGGGTCAGGGACCTCCATGGACCTTTCCATCCGGGCCTGGGGCTGCGGGCTGCGTGTGCCGGAGGAAGGGTATACAGTGGAGTAGAGGTATACAGGCAGTGTCCTTCCATGAAACCTACCTGCTGGGCCGGATCGGCACCGGAGGAGGTACATACAGAGATACCATTTCACTTGAGATCTTCATGCATCATATCATTCATTGTTTGAGGTTCCACCATTGTTTGTTGTTTGTTGATTGTACGCTCCGGTAGTATGGGATGCCGAAGGGTTTGTTTTCACTTGTTTGTGTTCCTCGGTTGTATGGGAGGCCGGGGGACTGTAGGTAGACCTTTACTATTTACTTACAGAATTGTTCCCTGTTACGGTTAATTATGAAATTGGTTGCTTCTTGACTGTTAGTTTCTGGATTTGAGATTGATATGATTAGTTGGGCTTGATTCATGTCTCTAAGCATGCCTATCATTACTCTTTCCCTCTTCTTACACTTGAGGTTACCGGTATACCATCCATTTCGTAAACTTATTATATATACACTGTTATTGCAAGGACCCCAGGTGCGTGTTTCTTACTTCCACCTGTGCCTATGGTGTGTATGTTCTGCTTACTGGCCTCACATGTGGTTCTGTTGATTTCCCTCTAGGCTAGTTCCTGTGTACCTTTCATTGATTTCTGTGACTGCTTGCTTCTATTATGTTTGTTACTACGCTTTTATCTTATATTTGCCCAGTCGGCCTACGATACCTACTCGGTACCTTATGCTTCGCATTTGGTGCTCACCCTACCCCCTGCATCTGTTGATGCAGATACTAGCGTGAGTCATCGTCGTTAGATCGCTGTGATTCGTGCTTGGAGATCTGTTGGGGACTACTTCAGACTAAGGGTGAACTCTTGGCGATCGGAGCTTAACTTTAGTTTATCTTTTGCTTCATGTACTCTATTACCTTTCAGAGACATCTGTATATATTATTTTGGATCGTTTGCACTCCATGTATGTAGTTTGGGCTCTATACTATGATACCAGGTCTTGGGGTTTGGTTTAGTTTCCGCATATGTATATATATATCCCTGTTATCTATTCTCTTCGTCTTGTTCCCTTATTTGTTAGATAGTAACCCATTACTACCTGTCCTGGGCTACGGGGATTGGTTCACCTACCGAGGGTTGTAGGTGCCATCATGACCGAGAAATCGGGTCATGACAATTTGGTATCAGAGCTTTAGGTTCACCGATGTCATCGGTATAGGAGCCAATGTCTAGTAGAGTCCTGCGGATCAGGGCGGCGACGTCCGTACTCAATCTTTGGGAGGCTACAGTGGCATTTTAGGAAATTTGACTCTTTCATTTCTTCTGTGTCGTGCGTAGAACCCTTGAAGTTTCTAGAAATCTCATTTGCTCTACTTCATTATTCCGCAGATGGTTCGTACGAGATCATTGACATCACGCGGAGATGAGCCTCCCACTCCAGCTAAGGGTCGAGGACGCCCTCGAGCAGTGGCACCTGCTAGAGCTGCTGGAGTGGAGATAGAGCCCGAGCGGCATGTGGATTAGGGGGCAGCCCAGGTACCACCAGCTCTAGTGCCAGCTCCAGTACCAGCTCCAGTGCCCACTTCTGTGCCAGCTCCAGCCGCAACTCAGTCTCCAGATATTCGGGGATTACTATTATAGCTTTTGGGTGTGATTGGAGAACGGCCTTCTGAGGTAGCGCAGACATCCTCTCAGGGGGCAGCCCTGGGTGGACGGAGCTCAGGAGCGCAGCCTGCTACTATGGCTCCCTATGCGGAGGTCATTCCGGTTCCATCTGTTGCACAGCCTCTTCCTCCTCGCCCAGTTATGACAGAGTCAGAGCAGAAGGCGTTGGGTAGGTTTTTGAGGTTAGCACCTCCGAGGTTTGCTGGTACTTCTGGACAGGATCCACATGACTTTATTACTACTTGTGAGGATATGTTGCATCATTTGGGTTTGTTGGAGACTCACGGGGTTGGTTATACTACCTATCAGTTGGAGGGCCCAGCGAAGTTATGGTGGAGGGCTCAGGTTGCTTGTAGACCACTATCGTCACCTCCTTTGACCTGGTCTGAATTTTATGAGGCCTTTATGGCCAAGTTCCTACCTCAGAGTGATCGTGAGCGTCGCAGGGAACAATTTACTCACCTTATGGAGGGATCTACGACTGTCTCAGAGTATGAGACTCGTTTTCATCAGCTAGCACCATTCGGAGCTATGATCATTCCTACCGAGGCAGATAGGATTCACAGATTTGTATGGGGTTTGAGGCCAGAGATCAGGCAGCTAGCTGAGATATTGGTCGCCAGTGGTCGGTCATTTCAGGTTATCGTAGACTATGCCCGCACTGTGGAGGACTTACAGCGACATGATCAAGGGTCCAGAGATAAGAGGCCTCGGCATCAGGGTGTCTACAGTGGTTCCAGATATGGTGGTAGAGGTGCTGGCCAGTGGAGCCGGAGTTATCAGCCACAACAGTACCAGGGTCAGTCCAGCCGACCGGTTCAGGCTTCCCTTCAAACTTTCGGTAGTACCCAGTTCGAGCAGGGTCAGAGCAGCCATCAGGGCTATAGCGGCCAGCCTTCGAGGGGTACAGTTTCTGGGGCATCAGGTCGTGGTGGTCATACAAGATCTGCTGGTTCATCTCAATTGAGTAGGCCGTCAGGGCATTGTTTTAATTGTGGTGCGATTGGTCATTTTGCTAGAGATTGCCCTCAGCAGGGTACAGTTCAGTTGGCCGAACCTTTACGAGCAGTTCAGCCTCTGGCTTAAGGTGGTGGTCGTCGGGGTAGAGGTTGTGCTCCACGCGGCAGAGCAGGTGGTAGGGATGGCGGTCGGGCAGGTGGAGGTCGTCGTCAGTTTTACGCGGTCCCTAGGAAACCAGAGGCAGAGGCCTCATATACTGTGATTACAGGTACGATTTCTGTGTGCCATCAGTCTGCTATGGCTTTATTTGATCCTGGATGCACTTGTTCATATGTATCTGCCTACCTTGTGCCTTGTTTGGGGTTGTCTAGTGAGCCATTATTTGTTCCTGTTTCTGATTCGACCCAGTAGGAGATTCTTTAGTAGTGGATCAGATTGTGAGATCTTGTATGCTATCTATTGGTGATTCAGAGACTTGGGGTGATTTGATTATTCTTGATATGCTAGATTTTGATGTGATACTGGGCATGGACTGGTTATCCCCTCACCGTGTGGTTTTAGATTGTTATGCCAAGACCATTACCATAGTTGTGCCCGGTGTATCCCCGGTTGTGTGGCAGGGTTCTGTTAGCCATGCACCATCTGGGATCATCTCTTGACTTCGAGCTAGGAAGTTGATTTCTCCGTGGTTGTTTAGCCTTATCTAGCATATGTCCGAGTGTAGTGCTGACCCTA